>CM059220.1:7537672-7940172 GCA_030347435.1 Clarias fuscus | reverse complement strand
GTGAGATGCAGTGTTTTTGGCAAAGAGATCTCCGCACACTTGATTACGTCTATTCTACAGAGAGTCTCTCTCTCTCTCTCTCTCTCTCTCTCTCTCTCTCTCTCTCTCTCTCTCTCTCTCTCAATGTCTGTGCTTCTTCTTTTTCCTTTCCCTCAAAGCAAAAGAAAACAGACCACTCATGGAAGCCTGCAACATGCTTGTGCATTAAGGCTTCTCACCTTTTATATCTTAAGAAAAATCTGATGATCTATTCAATTATTTACGGAATTACTTTGTTCTTAAACTTTCATGCATTGTTAATTCTATGATAAAAATATATTCATAGCTCATGTATGACATTTTACACAATCTACTACACACTATCATGTAATTTCAAAGTTGCAGAGCTGCACCAAATTCAATAGTATCCATATGCCAGAGTCTTTTAAGTTGGTATTTTTTATTTCAGTGGTGTAGCTTTACTCCCGAAGAGAGAAGCCGTCTTTCCACACACCGGTGCGTTGGCTCAAACCTGCGGACCTGTATTCCCCAGCTCCTCTGCTTCCCTGTGCCTGGATGTAAAAATAGGAACCCTGTCATTTCACATTCATTAAGTGTGAAACTCAGAAATTAATAATGTAAAAATATGCTTTTTAATTAGTCTTGCATTCATCCCGGTGTGCTATAACAGGATACTTCTTTCCCTAAAGACTATTTCTTAATAAAGTATTATTCTTTGATGTGCCGTCTTTGACAGGTGTGATAAACTTTTTGGAGGTATATAACCATTTCATAAATGGTCCTCTGGCACTTAGATGTAATTAACACTCGATTTAGAATAAATACATAATATTTATGTAGATTATACAATATAGTGAATTTTATTAGCTAATTAATTTATTTATTTTAGATCAGCTCAGTATATCTACCAAGCAAATGAACATACACAACAAGTTCGGTATAAAACTTCCTGAGTTTCGTGAGTTTGCTTTATTAAAAATAATGATCTAGGGAAGAAGGGGGAAAAAGGAAATACACGTAAACATGTATGCTTTATGGCAATTCAATTTTAATAAATGATGATACTGTATATACATATGCAGGTCTTTTAATTACAGCAGAGTGTTATGAATAATAGATTGAAACTGATGATGCGGCTGATATTGTGTCGAACTTTGCATAAACCGGAGTTAAGGTCTTTGGATTAATAAGGAGGTGATGCAGACTTTAGTAATGCAATAAAAATGTATTTTACTGACTTTTATAATAAAAGTTAATATTAGAAAACAATTAAGAAATGCATAAAAGCTATTAAACGTGGTGTGAGCTAACGCACACACTTTTATGGTTTGCTTATTAAAGTTGAATAAGATATTACAGACTACAAATCACAAGTGGATTAAATTCACAAAACTGCTTTGCACTGACAAATTATTCTGATTGTGTTAGATTGAATTTCACTTATTTGAAAATAACATTGACATTTTTCTTTTATCGAAACTGTTCAGAAAGCTACATTGAAATTGTGTGTGTGTGTGTGTGTGTGTGTGTGTGTGTGTGTGTGTGTGTGTGTGTGTGTGTGTGTGTGTGTGTGTGTGTGTGTGTGTGTGTGTGTGTGTGTGTGTGTGCATGTGTGTGTGTGTGCATGTGTGTGCGTGTGTGTGTGTGTGTGTGTGTGTGTGTGTGTGTCCAGTGCACTGTGGGGAGTTAGTTTCGATATGGCTGTGGAAATGGAATGTGGACTTGGTGAGTGTTGAAGAGCCACGCTGAGTTCAAGACCCCCTGGAGTACTTCAAACATCCTAGGCTTAAAACACACAACTCTTCACAAAAGACCTTACCATACAGACACAATCCTTGAATAAAACTTGGATTAAAAACTCCAGCTTGGCGCTCAATTCCACCTTCTAACCTATGTTAACCTACCCAAGCCTGTGCAAACATACTGGAAAAAAAAAAAAAAAAAAAAACGTGATCATAAAAACATGCTATGCGCTGAGGAGAGAAACGGAGAGAACAAAGGAGCTGCAGTTCTGTCATCGAGTTTATAATCAGTGTGCATCAAGCACATGCAAACCAGTGAATTAATGACCTGTCCTTTGCTGAAACCCCAACGAACACACCTTCTCATTGACAAAAAACGATTCTGATCACAATTACAATCTCCTCTTTTTGTAGCGCTGCAAATTTGCCCTTGTTCTTGCTTTCCAGCATGAAGCGAGGTGGGTCGTTAGGGCCAAATCACGCGGCACCTCCTAATTTGAAATAATTAAATCTTTCCTCCTGCCCTCAGAATCCCCTTGAAATATTCATGCGCAGGTTAGAGTTGGTGGGGTGAACAGGAGGCTATCACACACACTGACATTTCCTGTGCCACAGCTTGCAGATGCAGCACCGCTCACAAGCAGATTAAAACTGACACTAATTATAATCTGACTAGTGTTATATAACTTAGATGCTCAGGTGAATCCCCGGCCTGTTCGCCCGCGTTGACAGATCCTGTCACTTTTGTTTAGAGGCTGAATTGCAGAAAGAAAAGAGAGGCTGTGCCGTGCTGCATTCAAGGCCCGCTGCCAAATTGGCTCCGGATTCAGACGTGGCTCTGTCCCTTTTTTATTTAATTGAAGTGCTAATGAGTGGTGGGTCTGCGAGTGCCACTCTCTCATGCAAAAAACAGGGGAGGAAAAATACAATGCTCAGACCTTTGAGCACAATACAGGCCTGGGTTTGGAGAGATAGGAGGTTAAGTGCATGTGCTTTCCTTCTTACCTAAACATAAACAGCACACCTCGACCAACACACATACACACACACACACACACCACCTTGTGCACATTCTTTTACTCACCGGTGCATATTTGCATCTATTTTATTCTTCCTCCTGCCGTTGAGCCGCTGGGAGTAGCCTGACAAAGTGCACTAATGTCCAAAATCTGGTGCTGAATCTGCCACGCATTAAAGCCTGCAAGTACATGATATTAACCTGGTCAATCTGTCTGCATGGCCACACACACACACACACATACACTCGAGGGACTATCCACATATACACACACACACAAGTAAAACAGAAAATGTGACTATTTCCAAGCACAATCATAAACCTGATTTAAAACTCAACAATTATTTAGTAACACTAAATAATTGATAAATTATTATATAATGCAATTGGCATTGTAAAATGAAACTGGGAAATATGTTTTTTAATGATTTAAATGCACCTTATTATTTCCATCTCCGCTGTACAGTATACATAAGCAAACCTCTGTACCCTTTGGAAGGATATCTGAGTTATTTGCTGCTGTCATGCCCTCATGTCTGGTCCTGGATTTAACCTAGTTTAACCTGCATTAACCCAGGTCAGAACCCAGATGTAAGAACATGCTGCTTTGCCATGTCGCTTTCGTGGCAAAATAATGAACCCGCCATTTACTGTATGACTATAACCAGAAACCCAATGTGATGGATGAAGTAATTTGCGTACTATTAGTCATAGAGAACGGAAAGTAACTAAGGAAGAATTCAAAGATAAAAGTGGAGATCCTTACATTATCACTACGCTCTCTTTAGCTTCTGATTTAAAGGTGAAGTTCTCCTAATCGACGCTGCAGCAATTACAGGGAAATTGAAGGCATAAAACAAACACCTCCCTTGATATCAGCGACCTTAATTGCAGGACAATTACTGTGTGTCAAACTCACATTGAGCACTTCCCACAATGCAGTAAAGACAAGCGACTAAAGTAGTGATTACAGTAATGCACTTAATGCTGACAGGGTAAAAGCTGGAGTAAGTCGACTCCCTTGATTTACTTTAAATGCTTTAGAATAAGAAATGTTAGTAAGACAGTCAACTGGAGCGCTTTTGTTTAAAATAAGCCTTTTATTTTTAGATTAACTCAAGTTAGTATCTACCTGGAAAGTTTTGAAATGCTTGATTATTTTATCGTTTGATTATGTTAATATGTCATGTAGTTTTCTGCCCTATAATAACTACAACCACAACTGTTTTTTGAGCAATTTTACATTATTCAATATACAGATTAGACTATATTGTGTGCTGCCTTTTTTCTCTATAAGTACTTTAAAACTCATTTAATGTATTTGTTAATTAAATCTGTTGCGGTGTTAATCAGGGTTCCATGTTAAGACCAATTTTGTTCATAAAACTCCACAGATTTGTAGATATATTTAAATTATATCATATGACAGGGAGTGCTGTTGTACTGAATATTAGCACAGCTTTGATGTGGTCATAGACATTAGGGCGCTGCCAGCTTGCCGAAGATATCAGAGCTGTGCTGATATTCAGATAGACCTCAAATGTGATATTGCTTTCTTACAACAGTTGTACAAACAACAGATTATGATTTGCTCCTTTATTTTTACACGTTTTGTGCTCTGTTGACACATATCCTTCCATGACTAATGGAACTAGCATTGAGACTATGACCGACATTTAGAGTAATTAACAGGAGGGAAAATAGTGTTATAACCTTACAAGTACTACTGAATGTAGCCAATAGATGTAGCAAATTGTTTTTGTTTGCTTGGTAATAAATGATTGCGGTGGTGAACAGTCATAAGAAACATGAGGTTTACTTTATATTTGTGTTTATTCCACTTTAGAATATCAGCAAACTTCACTTGGTTTGAATACCAAATAGTGATAAATGAAAAGCTAGTGCTATGTAGGATATACATTCCCTTGTTCCACAAACCAAGTTATGCCCTTGATCAGGGGTTAGAGAGGTATTTGGGATTCAGCCTTATATTAGATGCTAGTTACAGTATTTAACAAGACAGACCGTTCAGAGGCAATCAGAATGACTTAGAAGTGATTATTAAGAAGACTACTTAGATGTGTTTTTTTGCTGATAGTTCTTCCATGCATTTGGGTTTTAGCAGTCATCTGCTCTCCCCTTTCTCCATTGTGATACATATATTTAAACATCCACATACTACTATGCTCTACACCTACAACCTGTGGAATGCCTCTCGTCCAATCAGACTACTCGGTCGGGATCTAATTGTTGTATACTTAACTGAATGTGAGCATCTTCATTATCAGTATTTGATCATCAGACTTTTTATATTCCAGAATCCTTAAATTTGGTTCAGTTTGAAGTATATTTTACATAAACCCTCATATTTGACATTTCTTTTACCACTCATATTAAGTTGTAGGTCATTTTCTTGTAAGCTTCAAATTCATGACGACTCACATTTTCATTACTCACAGCTTCAAGAACATTTATACTGTCACTACTTTAATAAGATGTAATGAATTGCAATATATCATCAAATGAATGTATGGTATGATGAATAAAGGTTTCACCGCAAGGCTCGTTGATTGACAAGTACAGTAACTTGAATCATCTGTGATGGATTCCTAAATAGGCTTCTCATCACTCTCCCACCTTTTGAATGGAAACACCAGAGCAGCACGTTGGGAATGAAAATCAAGTTTAAGCTTAACAGACACTCAGGACTCTGTGGGCTTCAGAAAGATGATGAGATAGAACAGCCATGTCAGTTCCTCTACAGCCAGATCATTATTTATTTATACTTATACACCCTGCTTCTATATTGCTAAAGTAAAGCATCTGAGATTGTCAGTGTAGCATGGATGAGTTTTCACCGTGGAGTTCGGGCCTCCTCAGTGGACATCGACAGAAAGGGCAAATTTTTAGAAGTTACACAGTTGGGTTTCCTCCAAACATTGTCTTGCAAAAGTAAAGCTGCAGGGTGACCGCGTGTGAGGATGTTAGCATTCAGGTTGAGCATGGAGGATAGTTATCTGTCTTATAATGACAGATGTCTAGCAAAATTGCATAAATCACAAATAAAGTAAGTCATTACAGAAGAGTGTGAATGAATAAATCTAGTATATAGTACCAAAAGTTTTGGCACCAAGCTTTTCTCTCAAGTGGAATAACATTTTTGAGTTTCATTTTTAGGTTAGTTGAGTTTTTAGTTATTTTTTTTCCTCTTTAAACTTGTTCCACATACCAAACTTAACTAGAAAAACAAATCTAAGTAATTGGTGAGACCAATATGTTTGATTTGCACGATGTTCTATGTAACTGATTGCATCATGCCTGAAACTATTTACACAAAGGTTTACGGGGTGTCTGGGTTGATCGTTTTGTTGATAATAGCAGGATACCATTAAAACTACCCAAGCAAATGTATAATAACATAACTGATACAAATAATTTTTAATAAAAGATAATAATAAAAAATTTTAAAATTATATTTGTCACAAGTGCACAATAAAAGGGAAAAAAAATAAGTAAATACATACTTTCAGATTTTCAACAGGAGTGGCTAAGATGATGATGATGATGATGATGATGATGATGATGATGATGATAATTTTGTTGGTTTGCATGCTTGCTTGTTTGATTGTTTTTGTTTGCTTGTTTAAATGAAATTGCAGGTTAATCATGTATCACTGATAAACAAATAATAAATAAATACATAAAAAATACTTTTTATAATAAATAAACCTAGCTCTTTTTGCATTTTGGATTTACATGTTGGATGCTGCTGCTGCTGCTGCTGATGATGATGATGTTTTTTTTTTTATGATAGTAATTGGTAATGTCATTTTAATTAATCCTAACTCATCTGTTTGTTTGTTTGTTTGATTGATTGATTGTTTGATTGTTTGTTTGTTTGTTTGTTTGTTTGTTTTTGTTGGTACTAAATGCTTGTTTAACTGCACTTTTATTAAGTAAAACTTTTGTTAAATAAATAATGAAACAAATGGAAATGAATGAATGAATGAATAGATGGATGGATGGATGGATGACAGCAAAGGAAAACTTGTTTGATGATGATGATGATGATGATGATGATGATGATGATGAAATACATTTTATAGCCATTACTTTGAACATTCCGGTTCCAGTGGAAAATAAATAAATAAATAAATGCTGTTTTTTTTTTTTTTATTTAGTTAAAGAATGCACAGGAACGTAGGTTTGACGTAGGTCAAACGGCAGACTCGACTTCATTATTATTTATGTGTGTCACCCAAATTAAACGGTTAATTATTGTGTATTGTTCGGGAAGTGTGTCTATATTAAAAGCTCTCTCAGTCACCTGCTGCATTAAGGGATCAGCTGTTGCACCCATTCCATCTTTTCTTGCCTTATCTCAGCTTTAAGCCTGCAGTACAATGGATGGGGTTACAGGTCAAGTCAGTGTCCATGTCCATACTTGATCACGGGGCAGTGCTGAGTGCGCTTGTGTGTGTGTGTTTCGACGGAGGAGGATTTCAGCTGTTTGTGCTGCACACTTTCTCAAACACTCATGGGACTACGTTGTGAGCGCATGCAATCAGCCCACTCGAGACCAGCACAGCTGTCAGATAAAAATCAATTGAATTTTAAAGTGCTTTAAAGTAAATATTTAATTCTTGCCTTGGGAACCAATTAAGTGAAGTATGTGAACTTGGAGGCTCTGGTTGAACTGGAGATACACTGGAACCAGCTGGTGAGCCACAGGGATCAAATGAGGAGGGGGTGGGGTTTATAAGAAAAAAAAAAAAAGATGCAAATCTTTGGTGCAAAATCTCGGTCTCAATTACATATTGATGTTTTAAAGATGTGCTAAAGTTGGAGTGGCACCGAGAAATTGGAGCACATCCAGGAAGGTGTGTAGCACAGCACGCTGCGTGCTAGCTTGTTGACGCTGTGTGTTTGTTGCTATTTGCTTTGTTGCTGATGTAATTCCCCAAACTCCAAAAAAGCATGCTGGAGCATGTTCAGGGTGCAGTGTGTGTGTGTGTGTGTGTGTGTGTGTGTGTGTGTGTGTGTGTGTGTGTGTGTGTGTGTGTGTGTGTGTGTGTGTGTGTGTGCGTGTGTGTGTGTGTGTGTGTGTGTGTGTGTGTCTTATAAAATATAGCTAAAGTGACCTTTGCATTCACTCACCTGATGTTTGTGAAGCATGTTCAGCAAATTAACATTTATTTCCATTCCGTTCCATTCCTAGCTCCCACAGTTTACTACATGGATTATTGTGCTGATTAATCAAATAGGCAAAAAATATGACGATGAAAAATTTTATTAGCTTCCTGATGCTATATATTATACCATTGCCCCCAAAAGGGAAACATTTTTAAAGGAAACACTCAAAAAAAAAAAAAATTTTAAACCTTTTTTTTTTTTTCCCCCTACAAGAGGTTGCATGACACAATTCATTTTTTACACAAACCATAGAAATCCTTTGGGTGTCTTTTTCTTCATTTGAGTGTGTCTGTCTGTTTTTGTGAACTGTCAGGACCAAAGTGGCCTGACTATGTAAAAAAAAAAAAAAAAGGAATAATCTGCAATGTCAAAACCAGAATGATAAGCAGGGCAAAAGTGCTTCTTATAAAAGTTTTTTTTTTTTTTTTTACAACTGAAAAAGAAAACCTTTTTGTTACAAGTTTGTGTGAAGTTTGTGAAATTTTTAAATTCATCAATTCCTTCATCCATCCATTCATTTATCTCCTTACGTAATCATTTCGTCCTCATCAGGGTTCAGATTTGTCAGGGTCGACGCACATCCCAGAAATGATTATATGCAAGATGGGACAATTTCCTGGGATGGACTGGTATCCCAATCGACGGCACCACTCACACACATTTGCATGCTAATTCACACCTAGAGGCAATTTAGCATAGTCTAGCACAGAAAGCCACACAAAACACAGGAGATCACCCACAGAACATGAACTCTGGATTGATCAGAACACACTAGTGCTGTGAGGTGACAGCATTATCCACTGCATAAACTGATGATTAGACAAAATTTATTATAGAAACTACATACAGAACATTATAGACACTGCCTGGCCAATACATTATTAATCCCTGGAAGGATAGTGCTGAAATGTCAACGTCACAAAAAAAAAAATACAGTACTGTGAAAAAGTCTTGAGCCGCGCCTTTTTTTCATATTACATTATATTAAATGATGTAGATTAAATGAAAGAAATGGGAAAAAATGTTTTACTGTGACAGGCTGCAAAGTGCCTGAAGATATCATTTAAACATTGGTTTATGAAAGAACCTCAGCAGCAACCTTATTTCCCCTCACGTCTGTTCCAATCATTCAGCATTCAACATCACCATTATACGGATTAATCACAGCTTTAAGCCTGCAATACAATGGATGGGGTTACAGGTCAAGTCAGTGTCCATGTCCATACTTGGCCTGATCATCTGTCATCATCTACACCTACTGTGTTTCTAACAGGTTTTTTTTTTTTATTATTGTTTTTAGAGGTCTTTTTTTTTTTTTTTTTTTTTTTTGCTGAAATGATTCATAGGTCACTGTTGGCTTAACAAACAAAAACGTTCCTTTAAAACTGGTCAGATACAGGGACTGGACTGAAAATGAGAGGCAAAAAAGACCCCTGGAGAACTATTCCTCATTTAAGAAGGTCTGACTCTTTGGAAGCAAAATATGAAGACATGAGATGGCTCAAAACTTTTGCACAGTATTGTATGATCTGGATTATTATTATTTTTTTCAATCATCAGTAGAAACTAGAGCTATGTGTACTAGTGACTTTTCACACACTCTATGTGGCATGAACTTACAGCATTGGGACTAAACAGCTGTGAGGCCAATTGGCTTCAGTTCGCTTGTGAGTATAAAGATTGGACTTTGAAACAATGGAAAAAGGTTATGTTGTCTGATGAGCTCAGAATGACCCAACTCCAGAGCGATGGGTGCATCAGAGCAAGAAGGTAACATGTGAAGTGATGTACCCATTATGCATAGTGGCCACTGTACAAGCCTCTGGAGACAGTGTTATGATCTGGGGTTGCTCCAGTTGGACAGGTCTAGGCTCAGCTGTGATGGCAAAGAAATTAAGTCAGCTGACGAACTGAAATATCAGGAAATCATATCAATGGATTTTTTATTTTTTTTCCCTGACTGCATGGGTATGTCCCATTACATAAATTGTGATAAAGTGGTTCAGGGTGCATGGGGAATCTTTTTCACAAACAAACTGACCACCGCATTACAAACCTTAATCAAAGTTAAAGGCAGTTGGATGAGATATTTGTAAAAGAGAAAAAGATGATTACTTATAACACTTTATGTGCTTCTTCAGGTAAAATAAGAATGACATTTCTAATATATATTTTTTTTTAAAAAGTGTGACTTTTTGCGTGATAATGAGGCACAATGAGATATGCCAGTGATATCACCAGCCTATGAGTATGTCTTCAGTGTAACAGACTCTTCACGTGAACGTTTACCACATTATCATGTATGTGGATGTGATTAAGAAACAGATCATGAGTAGTCATTTCTCTATCCTGCTCTGTCTCCGGACCTGAGGTCGTGAGACTTTGCTCCAGCAGGATGTCTATCAGACAAAACCAACTCGGCAAAGAATGAGGAGCATTTTTTTTTACTTCCTCACACGGCAGCATTTCCTGAGTCTGTGCTCAAACCGCTTGTACCTGTTTTAACATGAGGAGGAAAGGAAGGAAATGATTTTACCACCACACACTTGTCTTCCAGTTTCCACCATCACTGGAGAGCCAGGTGCTTCAAAAGGCCTTATGGCAACTAGTTTACACGGAATGACTTCTCAAGTTTTTAACAAGGCGTGACCTCTATAATGTGGGCTAATAAGACAAAATGTTGCCAGTTCTTATTTTGCCTCAATGTTTTTCCATAATGTGTTCCAACTACCAACAAAGTCACAGGATCCTAGCTGTTTATCTGTCCTCTTCCTCATACATGAACTTATGGAAGCCAACAATTGTCTAAGGTCTCTGTCATAGCCAGGGAGATCATACCCGTCCTCTCACACAATAAAGCAAAGCCTATAGAGCTCTCTTGCCTCCTGGATGGCTGTAGCATCATCTGGAGCCAAACTCCATATCTTTAAACAATAAAGCAAACATTTTGTAATCTGTTGCCAAAAAAAAAAAAACAAAGCAAAGAGTTTCAATTTTAGCATCCAAATCAATACACATGAATTTCTTTCTAGGATTTCTGCATTATTATACTGTTAATATGTTATGTTATTAATATGTTATACTTGTAAAACCTGAGATCTTATATTACAAAGCATCTTCACACACTACCTTCACCACAAGAAGAGATCTCTCGTGGTCTAGACAACAAAATGCAGCAGGTGCAGCAGAGCAAATGTTTCAATTTTTCACTTAGCAATACCATCAGCATGTCCTGGTCTTCCTTCTCTCGCTTAAACTGCTTCTTGATCAGCACTTACAGCTGCCGCCAGGATTATTTCCACCTCGCAGCGAGGGGAGAAAAAAAAAAAAAAAAGTTGGAATTTAAAAACCGCCTACTAAAACGTCTGTGCCTCTCTTTATGTGGTTGTCAGGCCTAACTTTGCATCAGGCATTTTCTGTCTGTTTATGAAAGAAGGAGGATGAATAAGGGAATGAGAGAGAGAGAGAGAGAGAGAGAGAGCATGTCTCCCGTACAGAGAAGAGTGATGCGAGAGATGGAGGGGTGTAAGAGGAGGCCTCAAAGACATGAAAGCACCTCAGGCGCTGGCTGCAAGTTTTTTAAATGACTGACAATGGCTAGATATGGGCACTAGTCTGCGTGCATGAGTGCACATGTGTGTGTGTGTGTGTGTGTGTGTGTGTGTGGAGGTGCATCTCTGTAGTGACATAACTAGGAAGAACAATAAAGCCAGGAAGGTGCTGCCACTGTCACTGAGTTTGCGTGAATCGTTCTGATAATTTAGACAGAGACACGAGTTCTCTCAGCTCCACCATAAAGAATGAAATACAGGATCAAACAGGAAAGAACACAAAAAGCAAGCAGGAATGTACTGAAGGTGTGTATACTCCACAAAGTGATTTTATGATAATCAGTCGGAATGGGGTTTGTTTGTGTCATGACACATGACGACGAGATTCCACTAATTTGCAGCCGTCTTATTATTTTGATTACACCTTAAAGACAGTGGGAGTTGTTTTGAATGAGGAATTAGCATCATCAGCCTGTCATTTGGATGAAGAATTTATCATTCACCTTCAGGCTAATGATCCTTCTCTCGTTCTCTCGCTGTAAGTGATGCCTTGTTAACAAGATCAACACTCATTAACATTTTTGGGTTTAAGGTAGAAAAAAAAAAAAAAAAACATGATTTTTTTTTTTTTTCCCCAGCAAAGATTTTGATGTGAAACCTGTGCAGATGGATGTGTTTATAAAACACATGCATTAATTATAAACTACAACTCTTTTGTGATAAAGCTTCGTAGTGCCAAATTAATTTGCACAGCACAGAACTGACAAGAAAGGCTTGGAATTAATGATTTTATGTAGCCTTGGTTTATGTGGTTACAATTCTAATTAAAAATCAATAAATAAACAAATAAATAAATAAATAAATAAATAAATAATCAGTAGGTTTAAAACTCAATTCAAATTAAAGACTGTTATTAAGACCTGTAATCTTTTTTATATATATATATATATATATATATATATATATAAAATAGGGCATATTTTCATACATCACCTCCAGTGCATTTGTAATTATTAGTCTAAAATCTTGATCTTAATATGAAAGTTTAATACTATATTGAATCATATGGTATTCTTACCCAAGTGGCTGCTTGTGGACATCTTCCCTTCAAAATAAACTAAAACTGAGTGGTATTAAAATCTGCCTTAATATGCATGAGGTAGAAAATCCTGACAGCCTTCTCTGGCTGTAAACAGGACTCTTCTGCATGGCAGGCCTTGTTAGCTAATATCAGATGGCTGAGTTCTGCCTTATGACAAATTCATTAAACTCCTCCACAGCTCGGCAATATCAGCCGAGACATCTGATAAATATTCCGCAGCCGTGTATTTTCCCTGCATCCGTAATTATCAGCCCACGCTTTTTTCACACCGAATCAATTATCGCGTTTTGAAGAGCATTTTTGATCCAAAGCATTTATTGACATGATCTCCGCAAACTGTGAAACAAACACAACGTATCTCTCATCGGAGGATCTGTCAGGCGCTTTGCTTGGGCTTGAAGTCGCACATTAGCGAGCTCCCACATACACACACACACACACACACACACACGCACACATCATTTGGTCGTGTTGCGTCGCATTCTCGCCACAACAGATGTTGGCTCCCACAAGCTCTCATAATTCCTTCCCCTGATGCAGACAGATTGGACGCCCGCTTCTTTGTTTTCAGCCACCTCATCTGGCTTGAGGCTGTTATCACAACGAGTCCCTCACCATTTAAAATGATAAAGCCTCTACTAACTTCAGTGACATATGGAGCTCGGAATGTCTAAATATTTCCACTTAATAGACTCAAACTGAGAACATGCGAAAGCTGGATGCAGAAGTCTCGATGACCGAAGTCACATCAAAAATAGCACAGATTGTGTGTTTTGTGATGAATCTGGATAAGGGCGATGGTTTCCCAGGGTGACATACCAGATGCAGGAAAGAACCAGTGCTACTCACAACACAGCTGGCAAATGGGAGGAAAAGACAAAGAGAGATTAAAACTAATAATTAGGCCAGCTAAGTGTACAGGAACATTTCATTTGGTTTCAGGTGTTCAGATTTGGTGACTTGTCTCCATCGGTATTTATATCGGAAAAATCGATCATATTCACAGTTAGGCTATGCACAATTGAGTTTTTTTTGGGGGTGGAGGATTCAGATTATGAATTTATCCATTTATAGTTTATGGCTCTGAGGTTCTCTGCCACTGGTGGTCTCTGCCGGTTTTTTTTTTTTCCCGCCTGTCCACAGAATCACAAAATACTAATAAGCCTATTAACAATAAGTACTATTACTACTACTAGTACTACTATAGTAGTAATGACAATAATAGCACAAATAATAATACATATTATGATAATACTGATACTAATAATAATATTAATAACATTAATAACTATATATTTATAATATTAATATAATAATAATAATAATAATAATAATAATAATAATAATAATAATAATAATAATAATAATAATAATAATTATTATTATTATTATTATTATTATTATTATTATTATTATTATTATAGTATGTCATTTGCAAAGTAATAATAATATAGTTTAACATATTACATTATACTTCTCTGTCTAAACACATCTAATTAACGGTACGGACCATATTACTAGATTAATCACTCCAAATTTGGTTTAATTTAAAATAGCGCATAATTCAGCGAAAATTTTTTTCTTTCAACCTTTTTTCAATTGTCATCTCAAATTAGTGAAATATAAAATTTTGCTGTTATTGAATTGTAATGAGCGCATGTGATGGGCTCCTTTTTGCCTCGCTGCCTTACCTAAATGTCACAAGAATTTTGCATGTGGACTTTAGACACATGGGAATAACATCATGATGTGCATCTCCACCTGTTTTTGCAGTTCCCATTTAACTCTTAAAATCTGTGTATTTTACCACGAGGTTTTTAACATGCAAATATATCTTCCTTATTTTCTAGAATCAATATTTCGGCACTCTGACCTTCAACTGCATATGAAACTTAAAAAGCACACTGCTTTTCTCTCTTTCTCACTTCTGCCTGTCTTAACCGGTGGGTTATCTGGCAGCAGCGGTGTTTAGTTTACTGGGAGCTGGCCTCAGTGTCGACAGACTGTTACCTGTGTGGGGGGTCTCCATTGTGGCTACATTAGCCCATATGGCCTGAGTTAGTTTCCATTGAAGCCATGGCCTAATTACGAGGCAGCGAGAGAATGTTCACCGTTGACGAGCGGCTCGCCGCGGTGTTTGCGCCTCATCCAACCCCTACGGTGAGTCGCACCTGTTCCCGCTCTTTAAAAGCCCTCTTTCAGTTTAGCTCTTGGCTACAGCCACCAAATGACCTATCCAGGGGGCAATAACGCCTTTGCTGTTTAGCCCCGTCGTCAAGCTACGGAGTCAGCAGGCGCCCCCTAATGCTAGACTGGGCCAGAGAATACAGCTGCTTGGCTTTATAGCTTTGTGCACATGTAAAGGAATTACTAACTCCACTATGGCTCTAGTACATTTACACGCGACCCACGCTTTGCATAGATAAAGATTTCTAATACTCAAAGCACGATACTTTGCTAACATAGTAGTAAAATAAATAGTCTCTGAAAAGTATTATTCGATTTAAACCTTTTTAATAACGTTTTGAAACCATTTCTTTAGCTAGTTTTCTGTACTACCTCACATTCCTGTGCAATGTAGCATGACTTGATGAAAATGTTATTCCAACACCTTTAGCCTTAAAACAATTTCCTTTGCTTGCGGATGTCATTGTTCCTTGTAACGACGACGGCAAGGTGACGTTACATTTCCGACCACAGCTAACATGTTCATCAAAGGCCTGTTCGCTCTCTGTTTTTGGTGTCAGCACTTGTAAGGGAGATCAGTATGGAAATCTCAGTCGGCTGCCATGTCAGAAAACAAACATGCAGTAATTCAAGGGGGCTGCTGTCTTCCTCATTCTCTTGTCCGCCCCCCCTCCCCATTATGTGGGGTGCGAGAGTGATGGTGGCAGCGTTCTGTGTTTTATCTGTCAGCTCCCTTCCATGGCGCATCTTCATAGCTCACATGGTGGTTGCCAACATCAAAGGCAGAGTACTCGAGGTTGCTCCTGAAAAGTGACAACTGTTTCCCTTTTTTTTTTCCTTTTTTTTTTTTTTTTTTTTGCCTGGTGTGTAAATGTGCAGTGAGAATAGACTGTGGCTCATCTTGCTCATCGGTACAGGCCATGGTGTGACAGTGATGTGCGGAAAGCGAGAAAGAAAGAGTCTTTTGATTCTTTTTCTTAATAAACAGCATCTTCCTGATAGCGTATTTTTGTACTAAATGTAAGTCATGCGATCCCTTTAGGATTTCAGAAAATGGTAATGAAGTCATAAACGAAATAAAGTTTGCATACTATAATACACTTATTGATGGTTGCACAAAACAAAGACAAAACAGACGGATGTTTATCTACTGTAGAACTCTTTAACATTCAAACTTCTTTCATTTTTTTCTTTCCTTTATGCAATAATAACAACAATCTTTTAACAATTTTAACATTTTTTTTATCCAAATGTATAAAATGTTGTTTCATGCCTTGATTTAAAAAAAAATCATAATTAGTTAAATAAATTAATATGCTAAGCATTTTTGCCAATTAAATCCAATTAATTTTTTTATTGGTATCCTACAAAGCAATTTTAAAAGGCATACTATTTATAGACACAGTGCCATCTAGCATAACATACTTCAACCAAGTGGTAGAGATGGCCCAATCAGGTTAAGAAGCGCACATTTTATAAGATATAGTGACTCAAAATGCGTTTTATAAAAAAAGGTTAGGCAGAATGTTAAGGGGTTAAAAATACACAATATAAATAAAGGAAATTATTCACAGTGTTTTCAGAGGAGTCCTGCATTGCTCTGAGCTTTTGTCTGAATGTCCAAACGGTATGTGTAATTATTCAACATAACTCTGTGTGTGTGTCAGAGAGAGAGAGTAAGAGAGAGAAAGAGAGAAAGTGCAATTGAAGGGATGTGGATATAAGTGCTTGCGTGGGTGAGTTGGCCAAACCTTTCCTGCTGCCAAGCATCAGCACACGTGGCTTCTCCCACTGCATTCTGGGAGCACAACAAAAGCTATTGATTGTCTGGGAGGAAGACAACTTTACAAAAAGGCCTCCTGTCGAGGGCCCCCAATGAAATAACGCCAAGGGTATACCACCATTCACATGATCTTAAACGCTCCCCAGCAAGTCAACCCAGCCTTCTGATTAGGCCAAAAACATGGCAGCACTGGCTATTGATGTGGGCTAAAAGAGACACACTCGATGAAAACATTTATAAGAGTTGGAAAATGACTTGAATAACAAATGCTAAATGCCCTGGAACCAAGTTCAAACCTTTAACAAAATGGGGGGGGGGGGGGGGGGGGGGGGATATCTGTTTTGTGGTTTTTATGTTTATGATTGTATATTTACAGTAGATATTAGCCCATTTAACTGATCATTTCAACTTGATTTATTTAAACAAACCAATATGCCTGAAAACAATATCAATATCAGCAGTAAAAACCACAATGCCTTCAGTAAATGCTATTATTGCACACATTTAAATAATAAACTTAAACCATATTAAAACATTTGGATTATGTTCATGAAGTGAGTTAGTGCTAAGGGCGTTTGTGGAATTATTTTACATCTTAAAGCGCTGCAGATCCAAAATGTTTGACTTCTGGGTATTAATAATTGCTAAGAGAAGAGTTATTAAAAATGTAAAATCCAGAGCTATTATGAATAACCAGCTAGTTAACTCACAAGGTAGCTTACACACAGGTACAGTATAAAGACACATGTCAGATTTTTCTATCCGAGTTCATTTTGCATTTTATTTATCAGAATCGGAACCTGAGATAATAAACCAAGCCTTGATAAATCAGTTTACTGTTTACTATCAGTTTACATTGACAGGGAAAAAACACAGACAGGTGACATGAATAGCATTCATTACTTTATTATAGTGGTATCTGTCATGGGGAATGATACATTGTAAAGCAAGTGACCAGTTTTTGAAGGTGATGTGTTGGAAGCAGGACAAATGGAATGGCAAAATGTCAAATTGTGATGGCTAGACATGTGGTCTTATAGGGTGTTCTTGGTATGTGGAGGTACGTACAGTACCTACAAAAAGTAGTCCAAGGAAGGACAACCAGTAAACTACCGACAGAGTCATGGTTGCCCAAGGCTCACTGATGTTGCACTGGGAGTGACAGCTAGCTCATCTGGGCTGATCCCACAAAAGAACTACTGTAGCACAAATTGCTCTCAGAAGCCGCAGACTGGGCACAGTGCCCATACTGATGCCAGTCCACGACAGAAAGTGCATGCGAACATCAGAGCTTAGATGGGGGAAGAAATGCCCCAGGATGCATTATAAGGAAAAGGCAAGCTAGTGAATACAGTGTGATGATGTGATGGATAATGTTCTGCGGGATAACGTTGAGTTCTGGCATTCATATTAACATTACTTGGAAACGTACCTCCTATCTAAATATTGCTATAGACCAAGTACACCCTTTTATGCTAACATAATTCTTTAATGACCTCTTATGGTAGGATAATGGCAGTGTCCTGCCACACTACCAAAAATTGTTCAGAAATGATTTGAAGAACATGGCAAAGATGTTGACTTGGCCTCCAAATGCCCTGTATCTCAATCCAATCTGTGGGATGTGCTGGACAAACAAGTATGAACCATTGAGGCCATACTGCTGAGATCACCATCAGAGAGCCCGTGGAGTCCATGCGTCAAAAGGCCAGGGCTGTTTTGGTACAATAAATGGGACCTACACAATATTAGCCTTTTTTACATGGAATGGCAGATCAGTGTATATAACAATCAAACCTTTGATCTAAGCTAGCTAGATAGTATAACTCCTATCAAAGTAGCTTATATGTGTCCCTTAAAAACATTTTAGTAAACATAAGAAGGGTTTCCAGATCTGAATATCAATTTGCATTCCAAATTGTTAACAAACTTGATGAAAAACCCCAGTGTACAGTTGACGTTAAGAATTAGCCAGCCAATAGGATGAAAAAATCACTTTGTTTTGTGCTAGGGATTCAGACATAGATTTAATAATTCAGTTAGTATGTCTTCTCTGCGCTGTCAATATTTATACTGTACAGTCCAGAGAATGTTACAGAATGTGCCACAGCAAAAAAAAAAAAAAAAGACAGGAATTCCCACTGCCAGAAGCTAGATGATGCAGTAGAGTACAGTAGGTTTTTTTTTTTTCAGATCCTGGTCTTTGTCCCCCACACACACGCACACACACACACACACACACAAAGTGCCTTGGGCAGAGACCCATCTGTGTGAGGGCACTGGCCTTGCTACATCTGCAGAGGCCTAAAGAAGGTGAGGGGCCGAGAGAGACAGAGAGAGAGAGGGAGCAAATTAAAGCTCACGGTGGGAAGCTTGAGCCCCTGGCACTCTTCTTATGCAACAGCTGCACCTACAACAACCATCATTTCACATCCTGACATATACGGCTAGCCGGGTGAGCATACGGGCCAATGCCAGTGCAGACAGAGGGCGCACAGCGTGCCAGCCTTAAGCAAAACAGGTGTATGACATCCTGTTGCTAGTCTACAGGGGAAGCAGGGGTATGAGGCCGGATTGAGCCCACCGATCCTACTGAGGCTACTGCTGAAAATAACAAAAGGAGGTTAGGGCTAGGTTTGACAAGCTCATTGATAATATTTTAGATGAAGCAGGTCTGCGTGTTGACTGCAAATTGCCTCTAATGTCTTATGGCACAGGCTGCAGGCCACAGCCGAGAACAAAACGGGGCCATTATTTATTATTTCTCAGGGCGGGTGAAGATGCTGGCTCTCGCCACATAGACGCAAGCCAGCATGGCACACATTGTACCATCACCTCTGTATGTCTTCCAAAATCACTGCATTCATATGACATTTACGGTGGATAGATAGATAGATAGATAGATAGATAGATAGATAGATAGATAGATAGATAGATAGATAGATAGATAGATAGATAGATAGATAGATAGATTGATAGATAGATGTAACGTAAATCTATAATGCATCATTTAGAAAGATCTGTGAGATCTGCGTGTGAGTTCAAGTTATAATGCAAGTTGTGTGCTAGTCACACCGACACTTGATGAGAATCCCTTGTGAATAAAGGGGTGAAACTAACTGAAGTTTTTGTATGGTGATGAGACTCAGCCACAGTAAGAATTGTGAATTGTGCAAACATTTTTAAAGAAGGCCATACATCAATGAATGACGATCCCAGCCAAGTTGGCTTGGGGCTACTGTGACTGCAGTTGTTTTGCGAATGCCTGATACTTGAAAATCAGTGGATAACTTACCGCTAACATTCATCCCATAGAAGCATTTGTCTATGGGAACTGTACCCAAATTTATATACAAATACTACTTGCACATTACAGGAACTCTGCTGGGAGTTATGGTCACATCCCCTGTACAGTCCTGACCTCACTTCAAGCCATTTCCACATGTTTGGGCCACTAAAGGAGTTCCTGGGAGGCCAGCGTTTTAGAAATGAAACAGGCTGATCATGGCTCCAGTGTACTGAGAAACATTTCTACCTTGATGGTATCCAAGCAGTAGTTAAATGCTGGGATAAGTGCATTAATAGATTATATAGAGAAATAAAAGCAGTTTTTATTCTGTGTTCTGTTATTCTGTGAAATCAAAAGTCTGACTGAATGCTCCTTTCTTACCATTACAGATAACATAGATAATTGTTTACAAAATTATTTGTTATTATTATTAATAATGATAATAATAATAATAATAATAATAATAATAATAATAATGTTTATTTTTATTTGTATTTTGATTGACACTTTATCAGCTCATTCACTTAATCATTGTTTTTAACTTAATCAGGGTTGCGTGGGTTGCACACATCGTTGGACACACAAACAAACAAACACACTCATTTACACACACTATTGGTTAGCCTAATCTGCATATCTTTGAAATGTGGGAGAAAACTGGAAGAAACCCACCAAGCACTGAGAGAACATGCAAACCCCATGCATTCAAACCCCAAGGCTGGAATCGAACCCGGACCCTGGAGGTGCAAGGCGACAGTGCTAATCACTAAGCCACCGTGCTCACACTTTTGTCAACCTTTTAGCTTAATCTAGTTAAACCACTGTATGTTTTGAGGGCAGACTTTTGTGTACAAGGAAGAAGGCTGAATTAGTAAAATAATAGGTTCATCAATCAAATCTCATTCAGTTACTGCTGTTTAACCATTTGATTTAAATCTTACCCAAATCAGATTTAAGGTGACAAATAAAGAAGTTAGTGAAAATACTTCCTTAAAATAACCAAACTGAAAGTTTCATATACCAGAATTTGCTGCCAATTGGTTAATGAATTATGGGCCATAAAAAAAACAGAGATGTGTCCACGTTAGCATTGTTGAAAGTGCAATTAAAAGAGTAAACATTTCTACCTTTCGTCACAGCAAGGAAACCCAATATCTTTCAGCCACTCCCGGGATGCTCGCCACATCGCGGCTCGTACTTTTTCTGACTATTCAGACGCTGCCATGGTGCGAGAGTGTTACTCGGTGTTCTTGGTGTGTGACAGTAGGGAGTGTATGGAGATGGTGGAGGTGCAGCAGTGATGAGGGGGTGTACGGAGGGTGAGCTGATGATGATAATTTAGGTGGCAGACGCCAGTTTTTCATCATTAGGCAGCACAGTCCTGCTGCTTAGGTTACGACACGTCCAGAACACATGCTGGCTGTGTCAAATGAGGCAGTTCAAGCCCACCTGATGCACACACATACTCACGCACACACACACACACACACATACACAGTTACATGACACACTGCGTCCCTAAGGCCACACCGCCACACACATGCACACCTGGCCCTCTTTTAGCACCTAAACTTCACTTATTAGATTAATAACAAAAGTGGAAGTCGTGGCAGTTTAAGGCTGCTCAGTGGGCTCTCGTACCGGTGCCAGCTCTCTCTGTGTAGTGCCAGCACTGTGTAGCTGAGAGCTTCACTAGATTCCTACTTAAATTACCACTTAACCTTAAACTCAACCAAATGAGGAGTCCAAATATAGATAAGGTTAAATCGACCCTCATCTTTATTTCATAAGCTGGAGCATTATAAACCAGTTTCTCAACTTAAAATTGCAAATCTTCATTTGCTCCGGTTACTGGAATAAGTTATGCAATTTTACCCTATCAGATTCACACTCATGAAGCAAAGTGGGTTGCATGATAAATCACGAATGTCTCGAGCATGGATTGCCGTTCGGTATCTGTTACATACATGTAATGCCGATCAGACCGTGGACCTCAGATGGATTGACACTTCTTTATGATGTAAAATATAACTCGGGTCTAAAATAAAGAATAATTGCATCTTTGCTTTAGAGAAGGAACAGCCAGTACGATCTGCTTTCAGTCTGATGCATCTACATCTCCCACACACGTGCAATGAAAGCATATAATAGCATTACAGTTTGCACAAGCAATCACTTCTCCGACGTAAAAGTGAATAAAACGAGAACATACCAACGGATTATGGTATCGGGTATTTTCCCAGCTCAAGTAGAAAAGGTTTATTACTCCACAATATCAAAGTAAGGCTTAGTGCATTAGCACTTAAGGGATGCCAGAGCAGCTGGGTGTAGCGACGGACCGCTTCGTTTAAGAGGTCACGAGGTAACCTTAACTTTACACTGCCTTGTTTTGCAAGGATAAGGGGAAATACAGACTTTTTAATTCACTGTCCACCTTCCAAAACCACAAACACGTCTCCCTTTAGTACACATAACTCCCCATCTGCATATAGGAACAAATTACCAGAGCTGGTGTAACTATACAACCAGTCCAGGATGGCACACTGATGATCCATCTACTCATCTACACAACAGTTCTGGTCACTCTGTCGTTCACCTATAGCCCCAACAGGACCCCTGCATTTGTAGCAAGATTGGCAGAAAAGTCCCATCTCCTGTGGCGAAATCAAGTCTGCAAAAAATGCACACAAGTGGAAAAAGTCATCCAACGTGAAAGCCCAAACTGCCGATTCAGACATGCCAGGCTCGGGTGCTTTTAATACCCCATCACCCGGAGAGAGATGGACATCTACTTCACTCTGCAAAAGGCAACTATTTTTCCTTTTTGTTCTTGTTGTTGGGAAAGAGGGACACAGAGGACGTGCAGATGCAAGTGCCAGCAGTTAGTATTACAATTATCAGTTTGTGTAAATCAGACCTGAATCATAAGAGATTAGAAGCTGCAAAGATCCCTCATGCAGTCTGATTAATATAGACAGGCTGGTCACTCACACATATCACTAAATGTACTTACTCTGTATTGTGACTGAATGACATGGCAGGTCTTAGATCATTATATACAATATGTGACTTGAGGTAGAAAGAAAGAAAGAAAGAAAGAAAGAAAGAAAGAAAGAAAGAATGGAACTTTCTTGTATTTTTGGCTTTCCACATTCCCTTAGGGTTTTTGTTTTGTTTTGTTTTCGTAGTAATTCCTTACATGAATAATGAACTTTCACAACATCCCATACAACGATCATCCATAACATTAAAACTCAAAACATTATGGCCAGTATTGTATAGGTTCTCTTTGTGCGACTTGGGCAAGTCTAGACCCTTGAGGCATGATTCCACAAGACCTTTTGGGCGTACTGTATGCTGGGGTGTCTGGCACCAGGACATTGACAGCACATCATTGGGTTACTGTGGGTTGCTGGGTGGGGCCTTCATGAATCTGACTTGTTTGTCTGGTGCATCCCATGTATGCTCAATCAGATTGGGTTCCGGGGAATCTTGAGGCCGGGTCAGCAGTCTTGTGTCTTTGCCGGCTGGGCCCCATGTACAGCGGGCTGTGGTGCACTGGGTGCTACAGTACATTGGCTGTTGGCTGACCAGATGAGCTGGCCTTTTATTCCAGAGTGATGTCATCCATGGGTGATCATCATCTTGTCACCAGTTTCCTAACATATAATTGATAATTGATAATCAATGTTGATGAGTTAATGTTTTGTGATATCAATGTTACAACTGATGAGTGTATGTTCCCCTGATAAAACAGATCAAACTGGTTGCTTTTTTTCCCCCATGATTTGTGTCAGGCCTTTCCCATCATCACAAAGCAGTACAACCCCGAGATCATGAAAAATAATCGCAGTAAAAAATCCATACATGCTCCAAAATTTTTATTTAAACTGTATAAGTGCTTCGTATCTCATCTTAAGATGAATCTTAGCAGTTTGTAAATGTTTTGTTGGCTTAATAGGAGGTTTATGCAATGTCCAAAAAGATGACAGATTCCTAGGGTTGAATGATCCATGAAATTGGGTTAAATGACATGTTCTACAATTATAACAATATAAAATCTTGTTCTGATCAAAGAATATGACACATTTTGTCTTAAAAAAAATTTTTGTACAGCATGTGTTCCCAGTCCTACTGTAAAAAAAATTGTATAGCTTAAACAAACACATTCAACACATGATGCTTCTCTGTGTACAGTATTGTAAATGTGTATAAATATACAATATGATATATAAGTACGGTAAAGCAAGAAATCCCATACATTATGCACACATCCATTTTGAAGAAGTTTTTTTTTTTTTTTATACAAAAATTTAAGTACATACACTCTGTCTCCTTCTTTTTCTTCCCACACACACACAGAAACACACACACACACACGCACACATGCACACACACAAATGTGAGCCAGGTTGTGCTGCTGTACAGAACAGTGGGAGCATGGACAGGGAACAAAGAACAGGCTGGGATAAATTATCACCTTCTGAGTTCGTCAGTAAACAAGTAAATTGCCATGGAACAGGTGTTGGCGAGGGAGCGGGCCCTTGACAATAATCACCTTTTAGGAAGGCATCTGCCTCTCTTTTAGAGCACTAAAGTACTGCGTCGGAAAATAAAAGATTAAAGTAATCAAATAAAACACATGAAAGAGATATTTCACAAGGCAGAACGACGTAACACCGGCCCACAGGTGAGCTTTTAAGAAATGCAGACGGGATAATGGTCAAATAAAAGAAAGATATGACACCATTAAAGGCTGGAAATGACAGAGCCAAAATGCAGATGAAGACGAGGATGATGGGAGTCTTATTACCAACAGACTTTGCTCTAGATTAGCTCTTTATGAATATCCTCTCTAGGTTCAACCCCTGCACAGAGAACTGCATAACTGTGTATTTTAAAATGTCAGTACTTTGTGTGTATATTGTGTGTGTTTATATTATATATATATATATATATATATATATATATATATATATATATATATATATATAGATAGATAGATAGATAGATAGATAGATAGATAGATATAGATATAGATATAGATATATAGATATTATGGCATGCCGTTTAGGAAAATATTCATGAGAGAACTTAATGAAAACTCTGAATATATTGAATGAAACGTGAGAATATTGAATGGATTCCGAATATATTGATTGAAACTCTATATATATTGAATGAATTCTGAATATATGGATTGAAAACTGATATATATTGAATGAAATCTGAATATATTGAATGAACTGTGAGAATATTGAATGGATTCCGAATATATTGATTGAAAAAAATATATATTGAATGAATTCTGAATATATGGATTGAAAACTGATATATATTGAATGAAAAGTCTAAATATATTGAATGAAAAGTCTGAATATATTGAATGAAACATGACGTCATTGAAACACAGCGCCATCTTTAGGAAGGATGAGTGAGTCGGCGCGAAACTTGGTCGCTGCAATTGTGAGAAATGGAGAGATGGTGAACACATTGATGAGTGCGTGTACGGCCCAAAGTGGTGGCACAAGCCGCACTCAGTATCAGACTACGGATGAAGAAATATATTCGCTATTTCACCGCGGAAGACCGGTGTTATGCGCTAAAATGCCCCCCTGCCACAGATTGCCCCCCCTACATAATCTCTATCGAATATTATATTAAAACATAAATTCATAGGTTTATTGTAATCAAATATGATATAACTATTATAATTAACCCTTGGCACGTGACAGGTGTCGAGACCATGAATACAAATTCTCATATGTTTATTTTGTGGCACATTTATTTTACAGGGATTTGTCATGTAATACAAAAATGCTTGCACAAAATAAATATTTATGATGAAAAATTTTACGAAATTATTTTTATTAGTAAATAAGCAATATCAAAAATACATCTTGTATATAAAAAATAATACTTTATATTTTCCCCTATACAACATGTAATTTTTTTATAATGCTTATTTTATAATCAAATCCATTTGGTCTAATTTGTAATTTCTAAATCATAAACCTAGAAATTTCTGGTCTAATATAATATTTGACGGAGATTATGTAGGGGGGGGGGGGGGGGGGGGGGCAATCTGTGGCAGGGGGGCATTTTAGCGCATAACACCGGTCTTCCGCGGTGAAATAGCGAATATATTTCTTCATCCGTAGTCTGATACTGAGTGCGGCTTGTGCCACCACTTTGGGCCGTACACGCACTCATCAATGTGTTCACCATCTCTTCATTTCTCACAATTGCAGCAACCAAGTTTCGCGCCGACTCACTCATCCTTCCTAAAGATGGCGCTGTGTTTCGATGACGTCATGTTTCATTCAATATATTCAGACTTTTCATTCAATATATTTAGACTTTTCATTCAATATATATCAGTTTTCAATCCATATATTCAGAATTCATTCAATATATATATTTTTCAATCAATATATTCGGAATCCATTCAATATTCTCACAGTTCATTCAATATATTCAGATTTCATTCAATATATATCAGTTTTCAATCCATATATTCAGATTTCATTCAATATATATAGAGTTTCAATCAATATATTCGGAATCCATTCAATATTCTCACGTTTCATTCAATATATTCAGAGTTTTCATTAAGTTCTCTCATGAATATTTTCCTAATCGGCATGCCATAAGATATATATATATATATATATATATATATATATATATATATATATATATATATATATATATATACATATATATACAGTATAATCCAGCTGGGATCCACCACAATCTCAACTCTCTCTCTCTCTCTCTCTCTCTCTCTCTCTCTCTCTATGATTACCCAGAATACCCCAGGTGTTCTCTTTCCCTCTTGTCCACATGGTCGTTGTGGGTTAGTAAATGTCCAGGTGCGTGTTAGTGTTCTCTCTCACTCTCATCCCCAGGTGCTTCCATTTACATTTGTGCACATTTGTGTGGTAATGAATGTTTGTGTCCAGGTGTGTGTGTGTGTGTGTGCGTGCGTGCGCGTGCGTGCGTGCGTGCGTGTGTGTGTGTGTGTGTGTGTGTGTGATTTCTGGCTCATCCATATGGTCATCTGGGGCATCAGGCTTGCCCAGGTGCAGCTCTTTACACGTGTACATCATCACAGTGTGTGTGTGTGTGTGTGTGTGTGTGTGTGTTTGTGTGTTATTGTGTGAAGTATAATGTGATCTCTAAGTCCATAAACTCACTTTAATTAGTACAAGAAGTATTATATTTTCTTTCTAGTTCTTATTAATATTTAAACTGGGGCTACATAACTGTTTTCTAGCATACATGATCTCTACCGTGTCTAATTCTGCCAATTCTTACAGAAAATGGAGCAATATTAAGATAACATAATATAAAATAAGTGACAATTAAACAACCTTAACATGATGAAATGGATGTGAACTACTGTAGGTATTAAATATCTTCTGAGGCAGACAGAGCAAGCTAATATAAAAGACAGACAGAAAGAAAGAAAGAAAGAAAGATTTCCACATAGAGGAAGATCTGCCAAACATGTGATTCTCTTTTCAGTACTTTATGTATTATGTATTATGCATATAATGGTACATTTTTGAAGCTTTGGTCAAAACAGCACAGCAGCATGGTACAATGGAATAGCGGCTGATAAGCCCAATCTTTAAAAAGGTAAAAATCTAGCAGAATCCCTAAAGGTTTCTTCAGTCGTCCCTTGGTTGTTTTATGTAGTACCACAGAACACAGAGCTTCCCTGTGAACCCCTTTAAAGAAGCTAAGAAGGCTGTAAGAAAGCCTTAAAGAAACCTGCAATGTAGTGATCACAGCATAAAAGCTAAAATAGCATTATTTAGAACTAACAGTGAATTGTTATTAGGAGGGAGTTTTTCCTAGATAATTATGTAACACCTTTTTCTCTAAGGTCCATGTGATTATAATTATTTCTGCTGAAGCCAATAATCAGAGATAAGCTGTTATTTAAAATTTACATTATGTTGGACAGAATGGCAAAATCAAACAACTGAAAAAGCAGACAATAGTAGCTTTATCAATTTGTCCCCAAGGAGCAAACTCCCTGAGACGACATGAGGAACAAACCTTGAGAGGAACCAGACTCAAAAAGGGAACCTTTCCTCATGTGGGTGATACCATATGGTATGAACATGAATAAATGTATTTTAACTGTGTTTTAATTAACATGAAGTTTACCTTGTTGAGATCATTCCCTGGGGAACAGATGAATAATAATAATAATAATAATAATAATAATAATAATAATAATAATAATAATAAATAGGTTTAAAACTGTGTTAAACTATCAGAGCAATGAATACCTTTAATACATGTTCCATATTTCAAAGCAGAATTGTAGTTACCAAAAATTAATAATTTCTTTATTATTATTATTATTATTATTATTATTATTATTATTATTATTATTGTTGTTGTTGTTGTTGTTGTTCTTGTTGTTCTTGTTTTTTATCATTATTATTATCATTATTATTTGGTGTTTGTAAAGTACAATGACTGCTAATAATTATTTTTTTTAATTACATAACTGATTGCTAGTGCAATCGGAAGCAGTTCAGATCATTTAAATATACAGTATTGTGCCTTGAGTCTTGAGTCACCCTAATTTATTCATATTTAGCTTCTAAACAGAAAGGCTTATTTGTGTTTTAATGTAGCCTTGAGGAATAATTCTCCAGGATTCCTGAAGGACTTTTTTTTTTGGCAGGTTTGTGGCTCTCATTTCAGTTTAGTCCCTGTACCTGACCAGTTTCAGAGGAATGTTTTTTGGTGTGTGTGTTTGTTAAGCGACACAGTGACCTATGAACCATTCAAGCATCTAACTTAAGGCAT
The DNA here is from genome assembly GCA_030347435.1 of Clarias fuscus. NCBI lineage: Eukaryota > Metazoa > Chordata > Actinopteri > Siluriformes > Clariidae > Clarias > Clarias fuscus. The sequence continues at coordinate 7,911,472 of CM059220.1, read as the reverse complement.
GGACCAGTGAGAAACAGGTGCAGATGATGAGAGACGATAAGGCCAGTGATTAGTATAATGGCGTTGCTGAATGCTGAGTGGTTGGAACAAACGAGAAGGGAAATGAGGATGCTGCTCAGGTTCTTAGCAACCATTTACCTTTTCATTTTTCCTTGGTTGTCTCTTCTGCATTTTTGCATTTTCAGGCTTAATTAGCCATGACTCTACAATATTGTGGTGCCATTCATAAATTTCAACTAACACTACTGCCAAATGTTTCCTAGACTCTGACTTTACATCATCACTGAAATGTCCAGACACCAAAATGTCCTTATGCATGCACTTGAAACTAGTTTATTTATTTAATGTGTTTTATTGTGTTTATTTATGAGTTTATGTACATATGTGTTTATTTAATGTGTTTACATACTATTAATTTACACATGTGTTTTGCTTCACATATGTCTTGTGATATGGCTTAACTCTTTTATAAACCACTAATATTAATATAGACGCCTTTCTTTATTTTAACTACAAAATACTTTAGGAATAATTTAGTGTGTAATATGGATTTTTAATATTTCAACAACAAAAAAATCATTTTTGCACCAGGCTGCATCCCTGTAAATAACCTCTCCTGAACAATGCTAATACTTGTGTCTCTGTGGATTTAGAGGCATCCTGGGCACTTCAGAGAAATCTGATCAGTGAATGGCAGCTTCTTAATGGCACAGCAGAATTTCCTCTTAGTCTGAGGTACTGATGGAGCTGTTGGCCTTTCCCACCTCTCTCAGAGTTTTGAAGGTCACATGTCACTGGCACTACTTGCCCCAACTCAGGGGCAGGAAGGCAAGTGGTCGGTACCCCTGAGAGGTCAATGCCAGTCAAGGAAAGGTCAGCACGTTAACCCAGACCGCTTTTCCTGGGGAAAACGTGCCGGGGTCTTCAGAGTGTGAACGTTGACAGCAGGGTGACGGCAGGAAGAAGAGAGATTGCGAGTAAATGCTGAGTATATCCATCGGCCAAGGAAGCCCCAGTATACAATATCCCTCTGTGTTGATTACGCTGGTTTCACATGCACTTTAAATAGCTAACTTAATGTTAACAGGAGTCAAAAGGTAGAAAATTATGACGTGATGACGGATGGAGTTGAGTCGAATGTCCTTTTTTTTATTTATTTTTTATTTTTTCAAATTGTTTAATGTAAACGTTGAACAGTAACAAAAAAGAACGGGGGGAATAAAAGCCGAAGTTGACAGAGGAAAGGGAATGAGAAAGTGAGTGAAAGGAAAGGTGTAGATGGGGTTTGGAGGAGAAGATGCCTCAGATGTTGATATCGATGTTGTTTCTTTAGATTTAAAGTGAGGTATTCCCCTGAGTGCCCCTCTGGCTAAGAAATAGCTTTTTTGCCAACTCTTCAACTTCACTCTTCAATTTAGCCAGTTTTCTCTGAAATATAGCTTGGAAGTGGATGTCTGTAACTCAATGAGTGTTTCAACTGATACACACAGCAAGACAAAAAAAAAAAATCGCGAAGATTGATTTTTATATCCATTAGTTTTCCTGAGTTTCCGCCCAACAATGTGGACCATCTCCACTCACGAAATTACAAGTGGCAAAATAGAAACATTTGAGAGACCATGAAGATGTGAAAGATGTTTAGCTGGTGAGAAGATTTGGGAAATCTGTCATTTGAGCTTGTGCAAGACTCCCGTAATGAGCAGGAAATATCTATCAACCGTGAGAGCAGGCTGAAGCACGAAGAGGAAGAGGGGCCGTGTGCTGCCCAGAGCGTGGCCTATACGCTTCTGTCAGCTTCGTTCAGGATCAGCGACCTGATCGCTTCATGATGTGGGCTCGAGCAGGCCCGTGCTACAATAACACAACTCCGCTGGCTCTCCACCGGCTGCCTGTGGTGAGATCCGGACGTTTTTTACACGGTTCGAAAAAAGCCGGTCCATAATCTAAGATGAGAGGTTCGAGTTTCAGCAGACTCGGATTGGCTTTGATATTAAATATACCAAGTGGGAAACTCCACTTACAGAGGTTCTGCAGAAGGCAGTTTCAGTTCTAATCAGAGATCAGGAAATGTGGGAAGCAGATAGACATCTCCAGGCAGCTGCCATTAGGCAGTAAAATGATAAAGCAACTTAGACCAGAGCAAGCTTCTCGGTTTCCTCAAGACTGTCTTCACACTTACTATCTGTTCATTTATGTTTTTATCAAAACTGCAACATCGCTGCTTTGTAGATATATTATTTTTTTTCTCTATCTGGCAGGGCTTCTTTCCTCTTTCACGGGACACCGTTAGATTCGTCTTTCTTCATTTCTCACGTATAAGGAGGGACGTGCGCTGTAAACGTAGCGCGTAGGTGGGATGAGATGCACATCCGTGACCCCGACATCTCTCAAAGGCACCATCTATTTCTTCCCCATCTCTCGCTCCCTCTCTCACTTTTGCTTTAAACGTCCTTGTGGACATCAGACAGTCTCTTCATGTGCTTACGAAGGGTTGTTATCCTCAGGCTGAACTGTTGCTGCCGCAGCCACTGCTGTTGTATTGGGCTGATGTTTTCATCCGCATATCCTCCAGCCTCTTTTCATCGCTCCTATCACAGGCTTCATAAAGAGGATCACGCTCACTGTTTCATGTGCACTGATGGCTAGCAGATGCAGGGTGATGAGAGAGAGAACCGCAGGCCACTCCTGTCCTAACAGCAGGCTAAAGGGGCCTAGACACTGGTATTGGGTGTCAGATGAAGAGCAGAACAGACAGTCTGAACACAACAAAGCTTCTCTGCTAGCAGGACATTTGATTATCAGCAGTTATCAAATATGGTGGCGTTGGTAGTCGTGTCGTCAGTACTATACAGCAAGTGTCTGTACTATTTTATTTGGTGGCATCACAGGTAGTGTTACTGCTCCACAGCTCCAGGGTTCCTGTTTCAATCCTGAGCTCCTGTGTGTATATATATTTGGATGTTTCTTTTTTTTTTGTTTGGTTCTGACTGTGTCCTTCTCCAGGGTCTTCTAAGCTCCCAAAAATACAATGGGCTGTGTGGACTGGCTAAACCAAACTCTCCTAACTATAAGCGGGTATGTGGAGGTGTGCTGAGCTCCACAGCTCCAGGGGTTGTGTTTCAATCCTGAGTTTTGCAGGTTCTTCTAAATTCGCAAAAAAATAAAACACGCCAGTAGGACAGCCAGGGGGGCGTGATAAGCTAAACTCCCCCAGGTTCAAATCGGTGTGTGAATGCATGTATGTTAAGGACTGGTGTAAAAAATAAAAATAAAAATAAAATAAAAAAGCATAGTGTTTCCAGGTTAAACTCGAGATCCTCCCTTATCAAGATACGGTGGTTACTGAAAATTAATAAATGAATGAATGTGACTTGTCATTGTGGAAGAACTGGGCTGTTTGTTTGTTTGTTTGTTTGTTTGTTTGTTTGTTTGTTTGTTTGTTTGTTTGTTTGTTTGTTTGTTTGTTTTACATGAGTTTGTTCAATAATCCACTTACAAACATAAAAGGTCAAGTGGATTCTTTATGTCTTTGAGTGCCACTTCAAAATCCTGTCCCAAAAGCCTTAAAAAATTGACAGCCAACGGAATTGTGGGAACAATGCAGATTTGGGTGGAAATCTTCAATAAACCAGCAAAACTAACACGCGACACCTTGAGCGTGTGATAAGGAGGCAAAGGCAGATCTGTGCTTCAAACAGCACTCCCTGAACGCCATGCTGCCAGAGGCATTTTTGGCCAGGACATACCCTTACTACATGCCAAATGCTGTCCGGACCAAAAGAAATAAACACAGCACTTGCAGTAATCCTGCTAGTTCAACCTCATTCCTGTGAAATCTGGAGAAGAATACGTACTGCTTATGCAAACCCCCAAGCTTTCCACCATTTAGGCTTAAGGAAAAAAAAAAGTCCCGCCATTTCCCACGTCGCCAGCCGTTTTTGTGCAACTGGACATCTTATGGTGCCCAAAGATACTGAAAGATGGACAGCTTGTCGTGCAGAAGCTTCTCTCTCCCGCTCTCGTTCTCCAGTTTTATGGTGTTTCGGAGCCAGCTGGCTTGCAGAGAAAGAAAACGGGATGTAAGCTCCTTATTGCCGAGTCGTGGTATTTGCTTTCCACCAGGGTTGAGTGTACTCATTATGCGATGTTCGCAAGGCTTCCAGTGCTAATTGGTCTTCCAAAGAACACAGAGAAGACTCTTGAAAAATATGACTGCAGGCGATAGAACATAATTAGGACGATTGCCACCGTAAGGAGCTCAAATCTGGCCCTGCCACTAGAATGAGCAGATAAACATGGCTATACACAGTGCTTTTTTTGTGTGTGTGTGTGTGTGTGTGAAGTATTTGCATTTGATCAAATTGCATAAAAATGAAACATTAAACATATTTACCAAGAATGTAAATATTATCTTTACATTCGGGCTCTGTTTCAGCATTGCTTTGTCATATGGTACATTAATACCCTTTAGCCCTTTTTTTTTTTCTTTTCTGTCATTCATATTTGCCGTGCTCTGTTCATCTGCGTTAATGTAAACCTCACATGCAGCATGAACCTGTGTTTACTCAACATGACATTTCAGTGACTTTTCTCTAAGTGAAGGGGTAGAACACTGCTCTTGGTGCTCTACAACCTGACAGGCTTGAGTTCAAACCGCGATATAACACAGTCCTGTCTAATAAAGCATGCTCTTTGAAAGTATGAACACTACATCTGGGTATGTCAGAGCAAAGATTAAAAAAAAAAAAAGGTAAAGGACTGGTCTTGGGCTTAGCATCTGGACCAATGATATAAGGAATAAAGATTATATAAATCTTTATTCCTTATATCATTGGTCCATATGTATATACTCTTTCAGGAGCCACTCAATCCTGGGCAGGGTGGTTATTAACCATGGTGGTTGTTGAAGCACAACCCAGAGTGTGATATGTTATTAAGTATTCATTTTACATATGGTATACAGTATGGCATTGTTGCTTGTTTGTTTGTTTGTTTATGTACCCATACCCAAACATGATTTATTTATTTATCTTTCTATCTGTTTTTTTTTTTTTTTGGTTTATTTTTGTTTTGTTTTAAATTAGACCGATTTGGCTTTGAAGAAAAAAATAAAATAAAAAGCTACTGCTATGCTCAGTATTGGTCATATAAAAATAAGTCATACATCTGCATTTCTTTGCTGTATATTTAACAAGATTATTTTCATTCTGCAACTCTTCTTTTCACTTCCAGTCTTCTTTCAGCCAGACTCATGTCAAACACTAGTCAACAACACCAAAGCCCGGTTTGAAAATGACAAAAGGATGAAAAATGCAATGTCTTGTGTCTGAACCTTGTGTCTCTGATGGAAATCATGGGGGGAGATCTCATTCATAATGCAGGTACAGGCAGCGCCTGGCTCTACGCACTGGAGGATATCATGGTGAGAGTGACATGGAACAGGCAGTGCCCTCTCCGCCACGCTTGACTGCAGCTTCCAGAGGGCCACACCAACCAGCATCCTTCCTACAGCCTGGCCTCATAGGCCAAACCACGACCTGGATGACCTCCAGGGGAGCGCTGGAGAGACAAGGGTAGGGGTAGTGTGTGTGTGTGTGTGTGTGGCTTTTTGTGTGTGTAAGAAGGGGACAGGTCTGGGCATCTGCCTGTGAGAGCCAAGGGCTTTTCTGGCAGTGACTGCAGGCTACGACACATTCTGACAGAACAAGTGTTGCATGAGATGCGCCGCTGGGTCTCAGAGATCCAGGAGCAGGTGTTGTTCATCGGCAGCCGCGCTGGAGCGGAGACCCCTGAGCGCACCAAACGCCGGGCCAGGACCACTGCGCCATATACACACATGCTCATACATGCACATGCACACGTACCTGCATACTAAGACACACTAATGATAATGGATTCAAGGCGATTAGGCAGTGAGATACTAATGAATCAGAACACACGAGCACACAGGGAATCACTGAACTGCTGGCTAGAAAACAACACCGAAGGTGGAAACAGAGCTTTGTTTTAAAGTTTTTCAGGATTTTAGACTGGCTACGTGCAAATGAAGTGGAATCATCTAATGTGGTTCTACCGGATGGAACCGGTTACACATTATACAATGGCGTACCAGTATAAAACACTGAAATGCATATTTTTCTTCAAATCCGGATCCACATTCCCCTTATTCAGCAGCCCTTGCTGGACAAATCTCTTTGGTATGGGAGAAATCTTGGCATCCTCAGATCAGCCATGGCAGCGATACATGGCAGAGGGAGACAGTCCAAAGCCCACAGCACCATCCACTAGCCAAAGAATCTGCTAACCTGTGGTTAACCAAACTGTGGTGACAACAACTGTTTCTAACTATGTGAAACCAGGCTACTTTTCTCACTAATGAACACCCACAGGGTGTAAAACTCAGATTTCTCTATACTGCAATTACTGTTGTAAGTTTGGAAACTGAGTCACAAGAGTGACTATGATATTCTTTCATTACAAATGGTTTTTCGCTTTAGAATGTGTTTGCTTTGCCCAGAGCTACCATGACCAGCAGGCCAATAGAGTAAAAATAATTCCATCCGCCAAGATTTTTCTTATAATTTGTCGTTTGACATATTTCTTGTCAGTTTTAGATTTAAATATGTTCGTAGTGTATGTATGAATGTATGTATGTATGTATGCATGTATGTATGAATGCATCATGCAACAACAAGTCAATAAAATAAGGCAGAACAGATTGTCACTGCCCTCTCATTCTCCAGCACTGATTTGAAGAAGGCTATGTATGACAGCTTGTAGAGTGAGAACAGATCTGTCAGGAAGAATGTGGAGTGTGTGTGGGGGGAGGCTATGACAGGGCCAAATAATAAACTGAAAGGATCCAAATGCTTCTCTGAGCATGTAATCAAACTGAATCTAGTTATGATACTGTAGCAAAAGTTATGCATGCATTTTTAACAGATGATGATGATGATGATGATGATGCTTATAATAATAATAATAATAATAATAATAATAATAATAATAATAAAGCAATATTGAACAGTTGAATTAATAATTAGTAGTCATCATTTAAATGAATATTTTTTTCCCCAGTCTTAAAACCTTAACATACATCATTTGACCCTTACCTGGGATAATGAAGGCAAATATCTACTGAAACCAGAGATCTCACATTTTTTTTCTGTATGATAACCTTTGCAACCAAACAAACTGGCATAATACACTGGCAGCACTAAATAGAATCAACTCCGTCTTCTAACCCAGAATGCAATAAATAAATTTTGGCAAAAATTTATGGACCACCCTTGCATGAAAAAAAAAAAAAAATCAACTAAAAAGGACACAACCATCACAACCATAACTTTCCATGTTATATGTGGAAAAACTACAGTATAATAAAGGAGGAACAGTCCAGTCCCATGCAGCTATAACACTGACATATTGCTAACACTGAGACTTAATGGATGACATGGAGGTGACATTTATTTAATAGGTGCAATTAAAAGGCAAGGCTCTTGGTGTGCAATCATAAAGTACACCATAACACTGTCATTTCAGATCTATGCTGTGTGCAGGCATTGTGCAGATCATACATTTAAAGACCTGTCAATGTCCAGCAAAAACCTGAGTCTGAGCTGGTGCCTGTATGCGAACATTTAACTAGCCGGAATCTGATCCGGTGGCTGGATTTACAATAGTTCACTATGTTAAGCTTAAGCAAACTTTCTGGTCAGCCATCATTAGTGTGTGCGGTATTGGCAGCCTCGTTATATTTTATAGTAGGGCTCTGTAAAAACTATCAGGACCATAGCTGGACTATATGTCAGAGTAATGGCCAGAAAACCAGGTCTCTCTCTTGTTCCCTTTCTCATTCCACCTCTCAGTCTTTCTCTCCTGAGTTTCAGCCTAACCTTCCGGCCCATTACAGCTCATTGTAGGATGGGGGTGAAGAATAATTGCATGGCTGGGTGACAGGCCATCTATCCATGTAGACCCATGCCGTTTCCTTCAGGAGCGCTGCCCAGTAATAGCAACATGCCCTGAACACAAGCTGGAAAAATGTACCTCATACCTGCCTGGATGTTTTTAGGCCATTAAGAATATCCTGCCATCTATAGAAACTTTGAAACCGAGGGGGTCTCGCTCACCTTTGGTGTAGTGTAAGTGGCCAACATTTTGATAGATCCATGACTAGTCCTCTAAATGCCTGTTTTCTTTCTAGTGCCTCTCACCAGTGTCTCGCCCCTGTTTTCTTCGGTATATTATAGGAATAATCATTTTTATGTACAATCATGTCACACTAGCGGACATTTCTATTTAAATCCGATTTAAATAGCAATGTCTGTGAGTGTGACATGATTGCCCCTATTCTTATAAATAATAATTTACTGAAATAATAAATACATTTATGATATTATAATAAATAGTTGTATTACATTTTATTCAATATGAATGTTATTTTATTATATTTTATTATATATTTATTTTATTCCGTATTTATTTCTTATTGATAATCTTTTTTAAAGGTCACGGGCTGTCGTATAAACATTTCACTGCATATCGTACTGCATGTGACTGGGTATTCTACTGTATACAAATGTGATACAATGTGACTGTGACAAATAGAATTTGAGTTTGAATTTGAATCATCTGTGCAGATGTACAAAGGAAAAGAGAGAGAGAGAGAGAGAGAGAGAGAGAGAGAGAGAGAGAGAGAGAGAGAGTTCTATCATCTATGGCACATGTTCAATTATATATGGTCTACAAAATACAACTTTTCATTTTATGAATTATATTTTTATGTAATTAAAATTATCATTAATAATAATAATAATAATAATAATAATAATAATAATAAAGATCAGTTAGCTTTTAAATAATATCGTTTGACGCTTGTACAGTTTATTTTATGAAAATTATTTGCTATTACATACTTATTTATAATTATGTATTCATAATCTTTCCTATAAACTCTTAATTTGTCTCTCCTGCCAAATAATTCTAACATCTAACAATAACCCCTATTGAAGCCCGATGTCAGTCAAAACTGGCTCAAAGGAAAGTTCCAAAACTGCTTACGGACGATGTACGAGTCTGACACCTGGAGAAAAACTGCAGAGCTCATTAACACAAACCACAAATGTAACACCGTGAAGTACTGGTGGAAGTAAATGTTAAGTTTAATAAATAGTAATATTTATAACACCAGCAATGACAGTCTGTAGCCTGTTTTATTAAAAGAACCATAAGCAAGAACATATGTGTGTGTTGGCCTTTCTACCTGAAGAAGCTTTCTCTTCCTCTGGTGGTCGGTCTGGGATGGAAAGGGAGAAGAGAAGGAGAAGAAATAATAATAACGCAGCCGCCGCAGGTGGAGAGAGTAAGAATCCCGTGGGAATATCCACCGTGACAACCAATGTTCTCGGGAAAGGGAGGCTTGCTGGAACTTTTCCCTCTAATAGACACAAATGGGCTCACTTTCCTCCTCTTTTATGAGACATTTTGTCTTGAGAGTGGCTGGCTGAATCCTCTGTGACAGCCTCTATTGGAATCTGCAGGAGTGCTATAGATATAGTTTTCTGCACTGCGCAGGCAATCCTGCAGACAGCTAATGCATACATATTTGCCTATAATATGGTCTGAAATAGACATCCTGTCTCCCTCCATCAATTTATGATTGTCTGATTGTATAAAGATGTGTATGAATGAATAAGGTGAATAAGGACAGAAGAGAAATAGAGAGAGAAAATATCAGATTTATGTCAAAGTAGACCTGGTTCACTGTAGTTAACAAGCACACGCTTGAAAAAAGAAAAAGGAAAAAAACAAAAATCTGGGCTCCCTCACAAGAAAAGAATTTTTCAGACCTTTCACTTGATGACAAGCATCTGAAAAACTTGCATCTTGTCTCTTGACATGTGTGCGTGTGTGTGTCCCTGGAGAGGCTTTCATGTCACACCTGGTTTGGTGTACTGGCTTGAGTATCTCTTATAAGTAATACCTTCATTCCAGAGTGTTTAGACACCAACATTTTACATGTCTGAAGAAGAAAAAATGTAATATGCAATATATTAAAACACAAAATTGTAACTTGTAGCTTTTTTCGTAGAGCTTGTAGCAGCTTGGCTTTCTATGGGATTCTTTTTTCTTTCGCTGCCCCTCATGACCTGGTCCATCTCGCTTGTCTGAAGGAGAACAGGGTAGGATCCAGATGTCAGGAGATGGGGGGGTGGGGCTACCATGGCCAAACTTACATCAGCTTGCTGTAGCAGTCAGGGCCACCCGCCTGCCAAGCAAGAGTAGTAAACAGCCGCGACCTACCAAGTGGAAAACGAGGAGCGCTGAGTGAGTGTATGAGCAGGCAAGGGGCTGTTATTGGATTTTATGGCCTTGTCCCCTTTGCTTCCATAAGGGCAGAACAATTTGAACCTGCTCACAACATGGCCATCTATTTTAATTAACCCATCACCACTTTTTAAATGACTTGCTGGATTTCAAACCTGAAACGGGACGTTGAAATCATCGGTACTTGAAGTTATTTTTCCCCTAACAGACACATTATGTCACTTTTATTGTGGAAAACTATTTATTTATAAACTATTATTGTACAAGATATTTATTTGTGTAATACTATTTATTTTTGTCTAATAGTCTACCAAAAATATAAATAAATAAATAAATAAAGACCCTCTTTACCTACAATATTTCATGAAATTACAGGCAATTATAACATCACTTTATCCTGCCAGATAAATTTCATTTACTGAAAGATATGTGCAAATAGCTTGAGGGTAAATCAATATCGCAGAGAGTCAAGAATCGTACATGTTAAATAGGAGGGAGCACTTATTAAAAAAAAAAAAAAAAGAAGGCAAATCAGTTAGGATCCTTACTGAGCTAACGGCGTGATGACTTTGCATTGCAGGGCTGAGACATCGAGTGCAGTCAAGCGTAAAGAGTCGGTCAGATTGACAACATCTATTGCTGGAGTCTTAGGTCAAAGCTCACTCAGTTTGACTGGCAAAGCCTTGACGAAGAAAAGCTTCACAATCACAGAATGAGAGAGAGAGCGACAGAGAGAGAGAGAGAGGGAGATGGTGAGAGACTAGAGAGAGAGAGAGAGAGAGAGAGAGAGAGGGCAGACGAGTAGGCGTTAGGCCCGAAGTCGATCAGTCAGGCAGTCAGTCATGCACTTCCTCAATCAGTTCCCATTTACCAGGCCAGCCCAAGGCTGCTCTCCTCCTGCCCATCAACAAGCACTGACACCAGTGCTGCCATTTATCCTGCTCCTATCACAAACGTGCGCACACACACACACACACACACACACACACACACACACACACACACACACACACACACACAACATATAGACAAATACACACTGTTTAGGAGTTGTTATAGGGACAATGAGGAAATATTATATGACCCTTCTATTCTCTGTTCCTCACTGTGGTTATTAGAAATATTAAGCATTTGTATTTCCAATCTGTCTGTCTTGTCCTCTGATAACCTTTATTATAACTTATAATGTGATATAGTGAGTGATCTTGTGAAGCATCTCTTATTTTATAAATAATTCCATTCATTGAGTGTTTGAGCACTTTCACATCCATTACTGGCCTTTTTCTTACAAGGTATATATCATTATTCATTCATTCATTTATTAATTCATTATCTATACTGCTTTTCTTGTGTATGGTCTCAGGGGGGCCTTGGAGCCCTGTCCCAGGGAACTTATGGCATAAGGCAGGGTACACACTCACACACTCAATTACACACTACAGGCAATTTGCAAAAACCAATGAGCCAAGACTGCATGTCTTTAGACTGGGGAAGGACACCAGAGTACCCTGAGGAAACCCACCAAGCAGAGTGCGAATGTACAGAATCCATGCAGACTGGACAGGAGGTGAGATTCGAATCCTCAGCCATGGAGGTGTAAAGTAAAAGTGCTAAATACAAAGCCACCTAAATCATTATTTAATATAAATACATGCAGTAAATCTACTGCATATATTTATATGTTAAATGTTGATATAGATGGCATGATAATCATAGTGTATATATATATTTTTTATTGAATATGAAATATAAAAAACATTAAATATTGTGTATTCTGTGTATTGTACAGTATGACATTTACAGTATTTGTATTGTACAGTATAAGTCTATCTGTTTCTACCATTGTTTGTGTTTTTGAGTGATAAACACTTCCCGAAGTATTTATGAAAAAATGCACTCAAACTGTATAATCTGTTTAATTTGACTTCCTCAGTATTATTATTTTGAGGTCAAAAAGGCACTGCATCTAAGAAGAGACCATCTTGCAGACCTTCAGTATTTTTCTGCTGAGCTCTTTTAGAAACAATAATACATTTGATGTTATACAGTGCTAAATATACTTTTTACAGTACTTACTTATTTATTTTTTGCATGTACAGGGTGGGCCATTTATATGGATACACCTTAATAAAATGGGAATGGTTGGTGATATTAACGTCCTGTTTGTGGCACTTTCTATTCAATGTGGGTTAGTGTCAGACCAATAGCGGTGGTTTGGTTTGTTAACTTCACCATTCACATAAAAGTTTGCCTCATCACTGAACAAAATCTTCTGCGTGAACTGAGGGTCCTGTTCCAATTTTTGTTTTGCCCATTCTGCAAATTGTGTGTGCCGATCTGGGTCATCCTCGTTGAGATGCTGCAGTAGCTGGAGTTTGTAAGGGTGCCATTTGTGAGTAGCTAATATCCGCCGAAGGGATGTTCGACTAATGCCACTCTCCAGTGACATGCGGCGAGTGCTACACTGTGGGCTCTTGCTGAATGAAGCTAGGACAGCCACTGATGTTTGTTCATTAGTGACAGTTTTCATGCGTCCACATTTTGGCAAATCCAAAACTGAACCAGTTTCACGAAACTTAGCAAGCAGTTTGCTAACTGTAGCATGGGAGATGGGTGGTCTCGTAGGGTGTCTTGCATTGAAATCTGCTGCAATGACCCGGTTACTGCGTTCACCAGATATCAACACAATTTCGATCCGCTCATCATGTGTTAACCTCTACAACATGTCAATGGCTGTGAACAAGGAGAGACTTGTAAATAACTCATGAAAGAATAAAATTACGTTAAAACCAAGCACACCATTGTTTTTCTTGTGAAATTCCCAATAAGTTTGATGTGTCACATGACCCTCTTCCTACTGAAAAAACAAAAGTTGGATCCAAGATGGCCGACTTCCAAATGGCCACCATGGTCACCACCCATCTTGAAAAGTTTGCCCCCTCACATATACTAATGTGCCACAAACAGGACGTTAATATCACCAACCATTCCCATTTTATTAAAGTGTATCCATATAAATGGCCCACCCTAAAATAGTTAACAGTGATAAACTTGAGCATGGAATTGAATAAAGAATGAGTTATGCCAGTTATGAAAGAAATGGAAAACAAACAATAAGTAAGTAAATAAATAAATAAATTTTCATTAACAATTCATTCTTCTCGAATTAGCTTCTCAAAAACTAAACTTATGCAGTAATGCATTTGTTTAAAGTTTATCATGGATCAACCTCGGTCAGAAAGTTTCAGCCAAACTCCTCACACACTTCCCTTTACGTAAACCTTCATGAACTACATTTCTACTGAAAACAATAGAACATCTTTGAAGTTCATCATGGGTATTTAACTTTACCACAACATATCTGAGCAGTCTCTTGTAAAAACTCCTTCACAGCACTGGGCCACAATAGACAGCCATCATGTCTGTCATCTGGCCTTGTCTCCTGTCAATAAAGTTCTTTCCGACTTAAAAAAAAAAACTATCTTCAAAGCCGAAATGACAAAGGGGCCATAAACATGCAGACACCTGAGCACCAGTTGAGACAAAGAATTTGGGGATTTCATTCTTAGGAAGAGTAATGAAAAGGAAAAAAGCAACACTTGCATCAAATATTCATTCTGGGGGCATAAGAAGTGGTAAATTATACATACCTCGCCTGTGTATTTAAAAATGTGCCATATTATGATTAGCATAGGTATTTGAGTGTGATGACGAGCAGGTCTCCTGCACGGCAGCAGCGTCTGAAGGAAAGAGACCTGAGCACACGTTCTCTCTTTTTGTTCCCCCTCCAGCACTCTGTCATCACCACATCTCATTAAAGTTTAAACGGCGCCTTTTTTTAATTGTCACAATTCTGACAGGTTGATAGGGATGAGGTGGAAATTAAGCTTCCTGTGCCATGCATAATGCAATTTGGGAGTCCATTGTTAGTGCATGAGGAAGACTGGGGCGACGCCGGGTGTCATTTCTCAAGCTATTATTGCATTTTTATTTTTAGTCATTTCCAAAAGTTGGTGTTTGGGTCTTGAAAGGCATGTACGCAGCACGCATCAACACTGTTTTGTAGGTCATGCTACACTTTTTATTTTATTTGTGCTGCTTATGATTCCTATATATATTTTCAAATCCTTTTTTCATACAGTACTACTGTATGTAAAAACCTTGAGCCACGACTCATTTCTTCATACTTTTCTTCCAAAGAGCCAGACTTTCTTGTATTTTTAATGTAGTCTTGAGGAAAAGTTCTCCAGGCTTCCTGAATGACTTTTCTAAAGTTTTTCGCTCATCATTTTCAGTCCAGTCACTGTACCTGAGCAGTTTCAAAGGAATGTTTTGTGTTTGTTAAGCCACACAGTGACATATGAATCATTCAAGCATAAAAAAAAACTTAAAGCATGAACCAGTGAGAAACAGGTAGAGATGATGACAGATGATCAGGCTGGTGATCAGTATACTGCTGATGCTGAGGTGGAAGTGGTTGGAACAGATGAGAGGGGAAATGAGGTTGCTGCTGAGGTTGTTACATAAACAAACAATTTTTAAACTGAGAAGAAATTACAGTAGGTGAACGAAGACTTTTGCACAGTACTAGACATGCAGACATGTGAAAATGAAATGAAACAAGGTTATTCTGATAAAGTTTATTCTTGACAAAGTTCTTTTGATTAAGCAGTTCTATCCTTATGGGCGTGGTCCAGCATGACTCCACCCCCATATTTTTCAGAAGGATGATGTTTATCTATAGTAGGTGGCACGATGGTGTAGTGGTTAGCACTGTCACCTTGCATCTCCAGGGTCCGGGTTTGATTCCCGGCCAGGTTTGCATGTTCTCCCCGTACTTGGTGGGTTTAATACAGGTACTAAGACCTGCAGATTAAGCTAATTGGCATTCCCAAATTGCCCATAATGTGTGAATGAGTGTGTATATGTGTGTATCACCTGCGATGGATTGGCACCCTGTCCAGGGTGTACCCCGCCTCCTGTCCTAAGTCTCCTGAGATAGGCTCCCACAACCTTGAATCATGGATAAAGTGGTATAGATGATGAGTGAGTGAGATGATGTTCATCTGTGGATGAAGTTCTGAGAGACTGATGTTCTCGCAGCTTATGGTAGTAAAAACTTTTTACACATTTGCTACCAAAAGGTATATAATGAATGCATAAGAATAACTAAAGTAAAAGAGCTCTGAAACCATAAACTTAGTAGGCATATCTAAATGATCTCTGCCTTTAACCTAAAGTCTTCTGACACTGATTGAACAGATGGAAATTATGCGATGGCAAGAATGTCATGGGTTTTGCTCCAGGTGATTGTTAACTCTGTAAAAGGGTTCCCACTGAACACTGTGGTTTCATGGTGTTCCATGGTGTGAGGCCATAGAACCTAACCACACTACCTAAGACTGTTCATTCCTCAGAGTCCTCTCTCTCTCTCTCTCTCTCTCTCTCTCTCTCTCTCTCTCTCTCTCTCTCACTGTCTCTTTCTTTCCCTCTCTCTCTCTCTCTCTCTCTGATGGCTTGCCCTTCGTCGTGTTCACTTTGGCTTCAAAGATCTACCCCACTTGCATGCCTGGGGCTTGCTCCGTCTCACCCTCCCTGCTCTGATGCCTTCCGACTCCTCTGCATTCTCCTGTTTATGAATCTTTAATAGATGACAGATCTGTTTTATAAGCACACCAAGGGCTGGGCCTCCTCAGTGTCACTTTTGACATCAATGCCACAGGGGGGAGTGACATTCGAGCTACCGTAACCCCCCTTCGAGCCTCCTGCCACTACTACATTGTGATGTTTGGACTACAATTTAAATTTAAAGTGTAAAATAATGTAAGCTTATGTCGAGACATGTATAAGAGTTACCCTTGTGTTTTCTGACAGATCATTCTCAGGGAAAGTCCGAAGACAAATTCACATAGAAAGCATTTTTAGTCATATGTGCGCCAGAAATGGTCTAATATAAAAACAAATCACACTTTCTAGGAATGTTTAACTCCACAGTTTAATCATAGAAAAATACCACGGTCCTAGTCTTCACCCTGGTGGTATGAGTGTGCAAAGCGTGAGCGTAGAGTTTTGCGTGTCATCCCCATCCACATGTCCACCATGTCTTCGCAGGAATCTCTAGTTTCCACCTGCCAGAAACGTGCAATTAGATGGACTCGAGACTCTAATTTGCTACTAGGTGTCGAGGGGTGGGTGGGTGCCGTGCAGCGTACTCGCATCTCCTCTAGGGTGTATTCCCCTAGTGTTTCCAGGGTAGAGCCTATCCACTTTAATCTTACAGTAGATTGGATAAAATGGTTATTGATGATGAATGAATAAATGAAGGAATGAGTTCACTTTGTGCAGTTGCACTGATTGTAGAAGCATTAGTCATCTTCAGGAAAAACAAAGCCTCCTTTTACATTGTACTTGCTTGCAGAACACAAGCTACTGTATCTTGCCTGGATGAAACGTCACTAAGACTAGAGCTGAATGCAAAATTTGCACATCCTTAGACATACAGTATGATTAGCACCCGGACAACTCGTTTTATAGCATCAAGTGTCATTTGGTGACAATTAAATATTACGAATATTGAGAATGTACAGTAGTATTATAAATATTTTTAATCTCCTGACAGGAATGTTCTCTAGTACTTGTGACAGCTTTGATTTTTTTACTCTTTAGCATGGGCTAGAGGCCTAGAAGAAGGGTAAAGCAATTAGGAAACTGCAAAGCAAAGTTTGACTGAGTGCACTGTGGAAGCCTGAGCACATATGAGTGCACATCTCTGATGTGTTCACATAGCCAAGTGACACCGAGTAAAGCAGCAGTGCCAGTTCACTGTACACCGCGTTCACTCATCTTTCTAGTCTGCTCTCCGACAGAGATCGCGAGTTACAGCAAAAACCAGGAGCAATATGTCTCCTTCATGCTCTTAATCACTTTATAGTGAGATGAAGTGAACTTGACGGACCAGGCTATTGGAACACTGCCTCTGTAAGTTGCACTTGGGTTGATGCCCCCTCGGGACCAAGTCAGGCCACTGACAGCTAATTGTTAATTGTTGGAGGGGCATCCTGGCAAAACGCTTGACGTGCCAACTCACATCCTGTAGAGCCGCCGTTTTTGTGCTCTCTCTCTCTTGCTCTGTCACTCTTTCACTCACTTCCTGCTAGTGTTTTTTTTCTTTCTTTTTCCCCCAATTATTCTTCTAATGCACATAAAGGTAAAATAACTTGTAATAAGCTTATATTTTCTAGGATGTGTTTGTGTCATTTGTCTATTCAAGTTTTATTAAAACATGAGATCTCTACGCCTGATGTATTTTTAACGGTGTTAATGCATCTCTTGCATGTCACCCGCTGACAGCGCCACCATACTTGGTAGTCAGCCACCAGGGAAATTTACATGCATTTGAATTTGCACTGGCAAGGCCTGCCATCACCCCCTGACAGCCCATTTAACGGGTGATGAGTTAATCTGAGCGCGCCTTCGAGACTGCTGATCTCCTGCTTCACGTCGCCACACCGTGCAACAACAAGCCTGAGCTTTAACTTCCGAAAAGAGACCCCTCCCCTTTCTTAGGATTTTTTTTTAAGTTATCTAGTCAGCGAAGTAAATAAATAAATAAATAAATACATTTAAAATTTTGAATTGACTTGAATTTGACTTGAATATATTTCAATTATATGGCACAATAAGGTATGTTATTGATACAACCAGATATGTCCTAAGACACTGAAAGTCAAATGTATTAGTTGTATGAACTGACAATGACATGTTATTGCAACATCATTAGTTATTATCATCATCATCATCTATACAGCTTAGTCCTAGTCATGGGGGGCCTGGAGCCTACCCCAGGAGACTTGGACAGGGTGCCAATCTCATTAGTTATTAGCTATTATTAAATTCTATTTCTTTTTTATTGTAAGGTCAACCCTGACCAAGTGCTAGATGTGTTTGTGACTTTGTTCACACAGAATTTGATTGCATACTCATAAGTACGTTTTAAAAAATGTACAACGCCGAATATTGAATTTTGGAGTGAACTAAAATTTTTATGTGTAAACGTGAAGTGCATGGGATGACGGTGTAAAATTGTGTTTATTAAGTAGATTTCTCATAAGCACATATTAAAAAATGTACAGCGCCATCTGTTGAATTTTGAGATGAAGTAATGATTTTTTCAAGGTCAATTTTTTTTTATAGTATTAGGGGAATTTTTTATTTAATTTTCATATCTAGTAGCATATAAGTAGCATATCTTCTCTTCTCGAGGTCTGATTGTGATTAAACAGAGCCTATATGTTACCACAAGCTCTGCCAAATACAGCTGTGAAAACCCCATTACAATTCGTTTAGTAGTTTTTAAATAATGCATGCACAAACAAACAGACAAATAGACAAACAAAAATTCCAAAAACCATCTTGATGTGTTCTACTCATCTTATGTCCCCCAAATTATTTTTTCACAAATATCTTCAATGTACAGACTTGCCAACTATACAGGTTTATTATGTATAGATTATTCTACAACTATTATTTATTTAGCAATCTGTATAGGGGAAAAATATTTTCTGGATTCTGTGAAATTGAATTAATTAGTAGTGCTGTTACAATCTCCAATTATACACAAGTAGAGGTGCTGGATTACCAAGTTGGCATTCTGTCAGAGGGTGTTATGGCCATAAAAAAATAATTAAAAAAAAAAAAAATATATATATATATATATATATATATTTTTTTTTTTTTTTTTTTTTTTTTAAAGAAAAAAAGCTACAGAGGCAACTCCATAATGCTGAGCCAGGGTCTGTCTCAGGTTCAGGTTTGAACTTGATTTATAGCTACAGAGTTAAGCAAGGGTGAATATACTGTAGGCCTGTACTGGAAAGAGAGAAGAGCAACTAACTATGGCTTCTAACACAAGGCTGAATGTCAAATCCCTCTTTAAACCCTGATAAAGGGCACTACATGGTGTGTGAAACAAGGTCTTATACATCCGATATAGTGCACTACTTTTCCATTTTACAGTTTTCAGGATTCAACCCTGGAACAATTAGTTAGCTGAGGCTATTCTAAAGCGGAATAAGTGGCAACAAAAAAAGGAAACTCACAAGATTTACAGAAGCTTCATGGTTTATTCTTCTCACCTATTGGCTACATAGTCCCAGTAAGAATTTAAAACTACTTTCCCCCCTGGGGTTAGCATTATTGATTTCTCAGTGCCATTGCTGAATGTGTGTAAATAAGGAGTTAGAGGGCATATCAAGACTTTACAATGCAAGTTAATTAGGAAAAAATCCTACCAATTAACTGATAGTGATATGGCAAGCCGATGTGTATCAGATGTGTCTCAACATCCTGTATATGTCACTAACAAACTCCTGAGTCCACTCACTGTTCGATTGTGAAAGGACAATCCAGATTAAGAGTGGCATTCTTTAACACATTATCCATTCCCATGGCCCTGTGAGGCCAAGTAAATGAATCAGGTTTCCTAAAGATCATATGACAACAAGGAGCAACAAATAGATGGCAAGGAAAGGTGGAGAGAAATGTTACTTGAGTCTTGGTTTTTTTTTTTAATACTAGTGCTATGGACAACAATAAAACATAATTGAAAGTTGTAAAAAAAAAAAAAATTTTTAAAGCTTAAATTATGGTTAGGTGTGAAATTTCCAAAGATCTGTTGGGCTTCTGCTTCAACAAAACGTTTAAAAAAAAGCTTGTATTAATATTTTAACAACTAAAGTGTCCCATCTATCTATCTATCTATCTATCTATCTATCTATCTATCTATCTATCTATCTATCTATATATCTATAAGTAAAAAAAAAATGTTCTTATGCATTGTTATATTATTTTCTTTGTTTTGGCTAAAAGTGACAGGAAAAGCCCGTAATAGCAGTGAAGCAGGCAGACAGGGAAACAGGAAAACTGGCCACATCATGAGAATAGTGAAAATAGGAAAAGACAGAAGGAGGAGGAAAGGAGAAAGGTGATGAGTTCTGTCGGCGGCGTCTGGCCTATGTCCTGTAGCGTCTGGATTTGAGCAGCAAAGGTGTTGGGGAGACTATTTGTGTGACCCCACAAATAGTCTGGGATCAAAGGTCAGAGTCGGGAAAGGTCACCTTTGAGGTGTAGAGGTCACCCACTTCCTTGACACAGCAAATAAGAAACATACCCCACCTCAATGAAGTCATGCACAAAAGATAGGCAGAAAGAGAACCTGATCTCAGGCAATATTCATTTGGGGCCATCTGACAAGGATGTTGACCATGCTGGAAATTTGTATGAATGATTTTTGTGCAAACAATAACATTTCAATGTAGTTTTATGGCATGGAATTTTCTAGTCTTTCTGTGCACCCGGGTTAAACATTTATGGTTCAAAGCATCATGAGGCACACGGTCCGATGTTAGCCCTTTACCACAGATGACTTTTAAAACTAACCAAGAGCTTTCTTTTGTAGGCCTACTACTATTATTGTTTTTTAAATACTATGTCTGTACTTTTATTATTTAATACTTAATCTATATCAACTAATGTCTACAACCATTACAATCACTGACATCTGTCTTACCGTAATATACACCAATCAGCCACAACATTAAAACACCAAACTTTAAGCCTAATAATCTAGGTTCCTCTTGTGCAACTGGGGCAGCTCTCACCCCTCAGGTGATTCCACGAGACCTCTAGGGCTGTGCTGGGGTATCTGGCACTGGGACGTTAGTGGCAGATCTTTGGATGCTGTGGGTTGCTGGGTGGAGATGTCCCAAAGCAGTCCATCCCAAGGGTGCTCAGTCGGGGAATTTGGAGCCCGTATCAACACCCTTGAACTCACATGCGGCAGTCTATGATGCAGTGAGTGTTCTGATAACTTTCTATTATAGCGAGCATTAACATTTTCATCAATTTGTGCTACTTTGACTTTTCTTTGGGACTGGACTGGACAAGCTGGCCTTTAGGCCCTCAAAGGCATAGATGAGCCATGGGTGCCCATGATCCTGCCACCAGGTATATTATTGATAATTAATGTCCCGCATTCGGCAGCACGGTGGTGTAGTGGTTAGCACTGTCGCCTTCCACCTCCAGGGCCTGGGTTCGATTCCCGGCCAGGTTCGATTCCCGTCTCTGTGTGCATGGAGTTTGCATGTTCTCCCCCATGCTTGGTGGGTTTCCTACCACAGTTGGTAGGACATGTAGGTTAGGTTAATTGACATTCCCAAATTGGCCGTGGTGTGTGAATGAGTGTATGTGTGTGTGCCCTGCGATGGATTGGCACCCTGTCCAGGGTGTACCCTGTCCTGTGCCCAAAGTCTTCCTGGGATAGGCTCCAGGCCTCCTGTGACCCTGAATACAGGATTAAGCGGCATAGATGATGAGTAAGTGTCATTATTTTAACCTAGAAGTGGTGTGTGTGTGAAGAGAGAGAGAGAATTAAAATATAAAAATAAAAAAGCCATCATGTGTTTATTCCCCTAATGGACAGGGATGATCATTAATAATACAGAGGATTTCCCTATCAGCAATGGCTTAAAGTACTGTACAACTCATTTAATGACTTCATCACAGCATATGATGTAAACATATTTACAAACTCTTTAAGCCAGTGAAGAATGTATCTTAGCCAATCCAGCTATTTATGGTGGAATAACCACAGTACACCATACACCATACACCATACTAGAATATACCGTAGTATGTCTTGAAATTCCATAGTAATTCACTCTAGAAATATGCAAATAAGATTGAAGTCACTTTGGCTTTAAGACAGGCAACCACAGATCGAAAATATCCTTGTGTTGTGGACAGACTTTGTTTCTGTGAAAATAGCTCCTCCTATAAAGCAAGTGGTCAAAGCATTCTTTTTTTTAGTCATTATTCCCTGAACAATACTGCATTAGTTATTGTGAGCACAGTAATTTAGAGACTTATGAACTTATGAAATATGATATTTATGTACTTTTTAATCATTTTTGGCGTTAAGATGAGTGTTTGGTGTATGTGTGTGTGGGGAGGGAGGGGGGGGGTCTGCTGTTCTGTGTCAGGTGGTGACTCAGCAGTAGCTCAAATACTGTACATAGACACTGAAATGGGACGTTCTGTAAAAGAGTGAAACAGAGGGAGTTTGAGGTATGAAAATAGCATTAGGGATAATTGAGCTGGAGCATTAACACACACTTTGGGGGACCTCTGAGACCTGTGTTAAATTGTTAAAGAAATAGTAAAATATGGGAGCTTTAAAGTATATAGGAGGATATGCACAAGTTATATGCAAATATTAAATCACTTTATGTAAGGTATTTGCTCATTTGCAGGTTTTTGGTATCATCAGGTCCCAACCAATCCCAGTGCATACTGAAGGACTTCTGTATGTCAAACTGTCTTTCTGTCTAAAAGGAGACAGTTCTTCACCATGTATCGTGATGAAACACACCAAACTCTCTACTGAATGATAACAGTCTGGTTTGTAAAACTAAAAACAAAAGTACTGTATGAATTATATACGTTTTTAAGCAATGCATTTAAAGTGTTTGAGTCTCTCACATCTTATTAAGATACGGTACAGTACATTATATACTGGCAGGTGAAAAAATACACAATTTCAGAAGGGTCAAATTATTGGTCTGCATCAAGGAAAGAAAACTAGGAGATGAAACTACTGGAACACATCAGTTGTCAGAGATCACTTAAACGTTTGGTGGAGTTGTGTGGTAAAAAAAAAAATGTAAATAGATATATAGTACTTTATTAATCCCAAAGTGGAACATCAGTGTTGGGGGACGTTACTTTTTAAAGTAACTAATTACATTAACAAAGTACTGTCATTAAAAAGTAATCAGTTACATTACATCCTGATAAAAGTAACTGTAGTCCAAGTACTTTTCCATTGCAGAAAATTAAAACTCCTTTGTGCTTCCTTATGCATGTTGTTTTAGTCAAGACCTTTATAATTATTCTACCATCATCACTCAGCAAAGTTTGACCCATAATCTGTTAACTACTAATACCCCTATCTCACCTACGCGGTTTCGTGTGGTGGCCAAAAGTTTGGTTCATCATGATTCACAGCGAGTTTTGGTGCTTTTGGTCACTCGCGGCGGCTCACGGCGCCTAACACCGCTTCTCACCACGAGTCAATCCGCGTAAGTGAGATAGGGGTATAACAGCAGGAATAACAGAGGGGGATGGGTTATCGGGGCGGGGCTTGTAGAACGACTTTCTCACACACACACACACACACACACACACACACACACACACACACACACACACACACACACACAATGTGATAAGAACTTACAGGATTGGAACTAAACAGATACAAGAAAAACACTTCCTAGTGATACTAATCAGTAAAAGGCTTGCGTTTGTTAGGGAGCATAATGAAGCAACGGAAAAAAAAAATCACATGGTCTGATGAAGTCAGTTTGACCCTATTCCAGAGCGATGGGCAGGTCAGGGTAAGAAGGGGATTGATGCACCCATCATGCTTTGTGCCCACTGTACAAGCCAGTGTTGGCTTGCATGTTGGCCTGTGCATGCGTTTTCAACTGTGGAAGGAAACTGGAGTTCCCAGAAGAAACCCAGCAAGCATACGAAGACTATACACAATCCCAACCATCGACCCTGGAGGTAAGAGGCCACAGTGCTAACCACTATCTCAACATACCACAAAGTACAGTACAATCAATACTAAAACACACAAATGGACATAGTACACAGTTCAAAAGTGAAGAAAGGCCAAAAAGATATTGGAGTATAATACTGCCAGATGTTTAATCTAAGAATTTTTATTCTAAGAATTTGTAAACGCATTCATTTAAATCATCTATTCATTCATTTGCTAATATATCCATGTTTCCCGGTGTGGGTCATGGTGGCAGCTAGATGAAAAAGTTAATCCAGACCCCTCCATCCCTACAGTAGCTACAGATTCCAGCTCCACCTTGGGAATCTCAAGATGTTCCTAGGCCTGGGTCTGCTCTGGGGTCTGTAGTTGAAGCAGTAGGTATTCTTGTATCTTGTATGTTGTCTCATTTCGGAGAAATATTTTCTCCAGTTCTCTGCCAGATTGTCAAGCTCTTCACCAGACTTTTGCAGCAACACTCCAGAGGAACCTCATTTCCATCACCTGTCCTGGTGACCTTATTCTTTCAGTCACTACTTACATGTCACGGCCATCAGTGAGGCAGAACGTAACTTTCATTTGCTTGCTATTTTTTATGAATTACGGTATATCATTTCTGTTGGCGGCACGGTGGTGTAGTGGTTAGCACTGTAGCCTCGCACCTCCAGGGTCCAGGGCTCGGGTTTGTGTGCTTGGAGTTTGTATGATCTCCCCATGTTTGGTGGATTTCTTCCAGGTACTCCAAAGATGCAGGTTAGGTTAATTGGCGTTTCCAAATTGTCTGGCCTGTAGTGTGTGTGCCCTGCAATGGATTGGCACCCTGTCCAGAGTGTACCCCCGCCTTGTGCCCTATGTCTCCTAGGACAGCTCCAGCCCTCCCACAACCCTGTATACAGGATAAAGCAGTATAGAAGATGAATGAATTAATGAATCAATTATGTAGTATCTCCCTCCGTACACGGTGTCATTTGGAGAGTGTTGTGTACTGTTTGTGAAAGTGTGATGTAGAGGAATAATAATTTTATTGCATATGAATACTTACAGCATTCTATATACTCTATACATATTATATATTTTTGACAAGGAAACTTGAACTTCTGAAGTCTCATAAGAGACAGTGAGAGAGAGAAAGGGCAAGAAAGAGTAGTCCAGAGCATCAGACAGCAAGACTTTGCTTTTGCTTCCTCTCTGAGATATATCTCTTTCTGTGCTCAATATAAACTACTGTGAGACACATAAAGGCTCGTTTTGTGAGGTTAACTAAACACAGACTCACCATTGCATTTTTCGGCGCTTGTCAGCGCGCAGTGGCCAGGAACGGTGGCGAGTTCTTCTTCGATAAACGTCGGTAAGATGCCGGTTGGACAGAAAACCTCATGAGACGCAGCATTTCATCTTTCCAAAGTTAAAGTACAATTTGGTCTGCCTGCCTGCACATGTATGTGTGTGTGTGTGTGTGTGTGTGTGTGTGTGTGTGTGTGTGTGTGTGTGTGTGTGTGTGTGTGTGTGTGTGTGTGTGCGTGTGCGTGTGTGTGTGTGTGTTAGTGAGGAGGCTGTTGCAGAAGCGTTTAACACACCAGTGCCCCGGTGAGAGAGACAGGAGCATGAAAAGAAATCAATTAGGAGTAACAAGCAGCTCCTAAAAAAGCCTGACGCTCACAGGCCAGTGGAGAAGAAAAGCAGGAAGAGGAGATGGATGCTGAGGCTACATCATTCACCCTTCACAGTGATGCCTCACCCTGCCTACACACTTTGGATGTGCTCTGTATTTCCGCCAGCTGCTCTGTTTTCCACGGAAGACTTTTTTTTTTTATTGCTGGTAAATTACTAGCACTGATAAAATCCCACCATTTGCGCTGCTATTTGTGTAAGATCAAACGATTTGAATAATTTATTGGACTTGTGGGAATGAGTTAAACGCACTGCCAGTGTGCTGCGCTGTCTTCATTTAATCATTTTCCATTTGCTTTATTACAGGAAATAAAAAAAATATTTCTATGGATTTTACTACAGTGTATCAGAGCCATGATGTCTGCCTTTCTCTGAATACTGTAGACCTCCTTCACTCTCTCGGTCTCTCCTGTCTTGTCTCCTGAGCTGAGTTGCATCTCCAGGCACTTGTTGAGGAGGAGCAGAGGTTCTGAACCAGCTGTTCTGGCCTACGTCCCACATGACACATCACAGCCAGTCTTTAAAAGATCCTTTCCCTTCTGGAGGGAGAAGAGAAAAGGAAAATCTGCCGCGCAGAATGAATGATGATGCGGCTGTAAGACGGGACACAGCGGAGCCGAGTTGTGCGCTGATCTTCCAGTGAAAAGTTGAAAGATCTGAAAATAATTAATAACAGTCGTGGTTGGTCGTGGTGATTTTTTTTTTTTTCATTCTCATGCCACAGCAATTCGTCAACAATTACACTTATACAATTTGTAATCCATTAATTATTGACCAAACTGATCCAAAGTGCTTAACACGGTTGCCTCACAGCTCCAGGGTTGCAGGTTCACCTCTCACCTCCACTCTGTCAAGTTTGCATGTCTCCCAGGGCTTTTGGGGTTTCTTCTGGGTACACTGGTTTCCTCCTACACTTCAAAGACATTCTGTGTCGGCTGATTTGTGTTTCCCAATTCCACATAGCGTATGAGTAGGTGTGTGTGTGAGTGTGTATATGTGGATATGCCTGTGCCTTGTAGTGGGTTGTCCTCCACCAGCTCCATGGAATAGGCCAAGACTTTCCCAGGATAAGCCATATTGAAAATGAATAAATGTTTGTTAGGCCTTCAGTCACATTTTATATCTTTGATACTTATGTATTTTTTATGTGAATAAATTACAACTGGTGTTCAAGTCAAGCCGGGACTTTTGATTGTGCAGAACAATCAAAACACAGGCATCAGAATAAAAACTGCCTTGATTACTCAATATAATCCCATACTACACTAACGCACTTATCCCAGCGTTTGGATACCATCAAGGAAGAAAGATGACTCAGTACGTCAGAGCCACTATCGGGGAACCTGCATCACATCAGGAACACTGGCCTCCCAGGAACTCCAAACGTGTTGGAGCAATAACTTTCAGACGAGTTCCTGTACAAGTGGTTCACACAGACAGAAGCGTCTGTTCCACAAGTTGGCGACAAATTATCTCACGATTTTCAAGTATCAGGCGTTCCACTCCATGTTCATGGGCTACGAGTCACCTCTGCCCAGACCATCCTTTGCGGATATGCGGCCTTAAAACGTTTGCTCCATTTAAATGTTTTTGTGCGGGTGAGGGTCTCATCAGTGTACAGTACTTGAAGTCTTCTGTAAATTTCATGCCTAAGCCTCAGTTTGACTTGAACATCTCTTGTATAATGATTATAATTGTATTTATATGAAATCCAATATAATGACGAGTCAGCCTTTATTAATTTTGTGTACAGGTTCTAATGAAATTGGTGTTACTTGGCTTTACTTTGGAGGAAATTAGAAAGCTTGCAAACTCTTAGTCAAAACAATATCACTTACTCTGGAGAAGAAAAATGTGAGACAAAAGAGCTTAAGATAAATTGATGTGTGTGTGTGGGTGAGAGAGAGAGAGAGAGAGAGAGAATGAGCAGCTGACTTGATTTGATGCGCAGGTGTCTGGAGAGCTGCAGTTGCCCCGAGGGCCGATGCTGGGGCGGTTTTCTGCCAAACCCCAGGGGTAGTTGCTGCTCTTCTCGCTGCCATTAGCCCCTTCTCCAATGGAACTCATTACAGCTGATCAATATGGGCCAGTGCAGCCACGACTGGCGCTCAACCTCCCGCCCTTGTTCACGGCCTGGAGAAATACATGCGCTCTATCTTTTTATTCTTTGTCCATTTCTCAGTCCTGTCCTTCATAGTGTCTCGCAGTTTCTTACAAGCCTGCTCTGTCTCTGCCTGCTCTTCTCTTATGTTCTTTCTCTTATTCCTTCGCTCTTTCTTTCCTAGAAATTATCAGCATTAATATTCAAATGCAAAAAAAAAAAAAAAAATGAATGAAAGAAAATCTTTGTCTTTTGTCTTTGTCATGTACATACACACCACACGTGCAGTCACTCATCTCAGGAGAAAGAGCAAAGAGAGAGGAAGAGGATGAATGCATGTTTGTGTGTGTGTGTGTGTGTGTGTGTGTGTGTGTGTGTGTGTGTGTGTGTGTGTGTGTGTGTGTGTGTGTGTGTGTGTGTGTGTGTGTGTGTGTGTGTGTGTGTGTGCGTGCGTGTGTGTGTGCGTGTGTGTGTGTGCGCGTGTGTGTGTGTGTGTGTGTGTGTGTGTGTGTGTGTGTGTGTGTGCATGAAAAAAAAAGGGAATCTGAGAGTGATGAAAGTATATGGATATGTATAGCGCAGTATGAATGTAAAATGACCATTTGTCACTCTGTATAATATAATCAATCTGGGAGATATTTCCTCGGCACCGGCAGCCAAACTCGGCATAATGAGGCTGATTTAATAGATAGATATTAAGTCCACTTGCCAGTAAATAATGCAGCAGTATAGGGAATAAAAGCTCTTGTCACGTTCAATAACGCAGAGAGGAATTTGATCACCAAAGCCAAGACAGATTGTGCCCAGTTACATTATGCACACATATTGTACATATGCACGCATATACAACCTCATGAAAAATACAGATCTCCAGGCGTCTCTCTGCTATCGACTGGCAATCAAGTCTCAAAGCTCATGGGGTATTCAGTGTAGCCTGGCTATTATGTGCTTTTTGTTAGGCTACAAGCATTTATTTATTTATTCATTTATTCACGTTTCGCCTGCCTTTGCATCACTGAATATTTCCACATAACACAAGGAATTACCGTACATAATGTGCATGTTCATAATGTGCACTGCCAGTGTGTGTGTGTGTGTGTGTGTGTGTGTGTGTGTGTGTGTGTGGTGTGTGCCAAGGATGATATGGCTTTAAAAAGCATCACACAATTTCTTGTGTTTTTTTTTTTTTTTTTTTCTGAAAAGAAGCGTGACTGGGAGCAGGGCAAATAAATTGAATACAATCACAGAAAATTAGACACATTAGACAAAGAGAATAAATGCAGCTCTCACGCTGACTGTGTATTTGTAGTAGCTCTGACCCCGGCTCCACAGGAGGCCAACACGTCCCATTCACGCGCACAGGAAGTTAAATCATTAAGATGTTGCTCATTAAGATGAGGCTGAGGAAGGACAGAGCGAGAGGGCTCTGAGACGCCGGGAAAAAGACAGCGAGCGTTCTTCCTTTAAGGGAAGTCTTTTAATCTCAGAAGAACAAAATGAGGAGCAGATCGTTTCCCAATTTATTTGCTTTTAAATTGGGGCTTTGGATAAAATCACAGAGAACAAAAAGGAGAGAGAGAGAGAGAGAGACAGGGAGAGGGTGTGAGAGAGAGAGAGGGAGAGAGAGAGGGAGACGTGGGGAAAATGACCTCCTGTAGCAGTAGTTTGTAGCTGGAAGGTAAGTCCTGCTTATATTGAAGCAAAGTTCTGAAAATAAGCAAAGAACAGATTTATTGATTTTTGGTAGAGTCTGGGTGTAGAAAAGAGAAAGAATAAAGAAGTGCTCTTTGCCCGATATGTCCAAATGACATCCCATGGGAGCTGCTTAATGGTGGGGGAGGGGAGGGGGGGCAGGTGCCGCTCTCGTCTCGTGGATAGAAGTGCCCTAAGGCTAGGGCTAATGGCATTGGCTGAGCCTGCTATAAGAAGCTCTTTTCTAATAGCCAACTTTGTGTGTGCCAGAAGACAGACAGATATTGATTGGTCCAAATGCCCTTGAGTTGGCAACATCTGAAATGAAAATCCACCAGGCAAGCACAAACTTTCGGCAAGTTATGTTTCAGGAATGCATTGTGGAAAAAAAAGGGGGGGGGGGGGGACAGGGTGCGAAAGGGTGTTAGAGGAGGGGAAAAAAATGAGGTCCTTTTTCCTTACCTTTTTTTCATGTCAGTTTTTATAAACATATTTGTTTTTGTTTTGTTTTGTTTTTTTTGTGCAGAGCAACAATTTTTCCATTTTTCTCTCGCTTCCTGTGTTGCAGTAATAATCTCATTGGCATTTCATACAGATCTGTGTAATACCTTTTTTATGCACGTGCTGGTGAGTGTACTGAGGCGCTCGGTCTCTTTGACATGGTGCCTTGGCATGAAAACACAGAGCAGCAGAATGAGACATCCAGGATTTTTACAAATACGAAAACACAGATGCCAAACCTGAGACAGCAGTTTCTGCATTTAAATTCACTAGATAACATTTTAATGTGAATCTGGAATGTGCATAGGTGTCTATAAATAACTGCACACAGTTTGAGTAGCCACATTTGTCTAAATAGTAGGGGCATTTAATCATGTTTACTTTATGACTTATAATTAAACAAATAATATTAAAGTCACAGGTTATTAACCTCACTCATGTAGAGTCACTGTCTTGAACAGTTTGATCTACCGTCAGTAATCAAAAGCATTAAAAGATACTTAGCTGATCAGTGACTATTAGAGTAAAAATTTTCCTATGAATACAACTTTTTCGTAAACATGTTTTACGGTCTGAAAAAAAAAAGAATAACTTTTTTAGTTTAGCTTTTCAATGATCCACTAATTTATTTTGTTTTGATAACAATTTCCTCTCCAATTAATGGTTACAACTATAAAAAAAAAAAAAAATTGATAAGTGTTTGTCAATGAAATCACACATCCAAACTTGCATAATGTCAGAGTATTCAGGACATTTATTAAGTGTTCATAAAAGACCAATGAACCAGTGGCCTCACTCACTGGGAGAGCATTATGCCTGCATTGGATTTGTTCATCTAGAATATTAGATGTTGTTCTTTATTATGAACTGACTCTTAGTTTTCCATGAATGGACTATTTTAACTTCCAGCACTTTTAATGTGAGTTAAAAGCAAGATGTCCCCAGGATAGATTTACCCCTGTGGAATTCCACAGAAGTCACAAATTGATCAGAAACTTTTTTCAAACATTATTCCCAATGATCCACAGAAAAAAAAGAAAGAAAGAAAAATTATATATATATATTGTTTCATTCTTCTTTTTTTCAATTTTATTATTACAATTGTAATAGGGCCATCTGGACACAGAACTACATTTCCCATCATCCCCAGCATGTCACATGTCACAACCACTCCCTCCTGTGTCTCATTTAACCTTGATAAACAGCATTACTTAAGGTCCCATTTTTGCTTTGTCATTGTTTACATTTTGTTCTATTCATTGTAGGTGTGTTTGCATGTCTCGTGTGTCACACTATTGCTCTTTGTCCTTTTTTGTTCATGTTTATGATTCTTGTTTCTCATTCAAAATTTATTGAATGAGCAATGTGATACGTCCAAACTGACTGCACTATTTTATGTTTATCTAATAATTGTAACTGTTTTATTTTGATTTGAAATCAAATTTTAAATAGTTTTAAAAGTTTTATTGCTATTATTTTCTATTACATTTTATGTAAAGCACTTTGAATTACCATTGTGTATGAAATGTGTTATACAAATAAACTTGCCTTGCCTTGTCTTGTTTTTTGTTTAAACTTTGGTTAATAAAAATGATCTGCACTCACTTCCGTCTGCATTTCCAAAATCTGATAACCGATGATGTCACTTTGATACAAGGGACGTTCAAGTCAAACTGGGCCATGTGATGAAATTTCTTAAAGGAGTAAAACCCATTGACAACAGAAAGCGTAAAAAATGTTACTGTGATGAGACCGCAGTAAAACATTTGAATTTGAATGGTGCAAAGGTTTTAAAAAAGGCCCTACATCCGTGAATGATAATCCTGGTTTCTTGCAGCCCACTGCAGTTGTTCCTGTGAACGTTCATTGAGTGGAATGCTCTCAGGAAAAAAAAAAAAAAAAACGCCTTTTTTGATCACCAAAAATGTTGTTTTTGAAGGATAGTTTATTACAGAACTTGTGGGGAGTTATTGCCACATCCCTCATACAGTCCTGACCTCGCTCCAAGCCATTTTCACATGTTTGGGCCATTAAAGGAGTTCCTGGGAGGCCAGGATTTCAGACGTGAAGCAGGCTGATCATCTGATCATGCCTCCAGTGTACAGAGAAAACTTTCTACCTTGACAATATCCAAGATCTAGTGAAATGCTAATGTAATAGTATCATGTTATTTAAATTCAATTTTATGCCATTTTAAAGCCAAAATTATGTTTGTTTGTTTTTGTTGTAAAATGTCCCTAAATCCTAATCCTGTTAGCATGGATGCTAGTTAACCATATTTTGTGTGATTGCTAATTTTATACTAATAACTTCACCCTGGCATGTGTAATGCCTTCTTTGGTAAAACTAAATAATTTAAATGACACCTTATTTGTGGAATCAGCATTGTTTTTTTTTTTGTTTTTTTTTTGTGAAAAGTAAAAAACAGGCTAATGTGTCATATTCACTTTCTAAAAGAACAAAATGATGACAAATGTACCTCTGTGTCCACAGTTAAATTATAAAATGATAATAAATGACAGCTCCATCTTCTTATATTTTAAATGTATTCCAAATGTATTATAATTAGGTTTTAGGCCCTTTTTTTTTTTTTTTTTGAGAAGGTGAATTCATTCAGCAATCTGGTCGACACTTAACATACTGTATTAATGACTATTTGAAGTTTCCATTTCTTCAAACCAGCGACACAAGTCGTACAGAACCAGCACGCGGCCCCAGTCCAATCAGAAAGTTCCCCCTCCTCGTTTGTTTGCAAGGAAATAAATGAAATGCGGTCAAAGGAGGGATGAAAAGGCTATAGTGTAAAAATGTGACAATATGACAAACAATAGACATGTTCTTCAAAATCTATCCAAAGCCACCGGCTCCATGGTGAGTTCAACATTAATCCAAACTCCGCTCGAAACCCTTTTTTTGTAGCTATTACTCGATACCAGTGGAAAGCTATTTCCTGTGATTCATGTACGTATGACATGGAAAGTTGTAAGAAAAATTGCATACTTAGACTCTTTTTAGGGCAGTCGCTGCTGTTTGTTTTCCCGCTGAACTGTACATCTGTCTTACAACTAATTCCAGCAAAGGAAATGTGAAATCGCAGAGGGACAAGGATCTTTATAAGGTCAGCATCTAATAGACCTGCCACCTATGAATGGTGTCAATAGTAGATGTTTGGACTAATATGTGGACTGATTGTCTGGATCAGCGGTGAACAATCTATAAATTCCCAGCACTCAGAATAAGCGGCAGTCTATGGGAGTCTCTTTTAGATTTTTTTTTAATTGTTTGATTTACATCTATAGATTTCTGAGCGTAGTGCTTCCCGCTCTGTGGAGGATCCTTAATGAAATATTGAGTTCAAAGACTTGTGGACCACACAGGAAAAAAAAAGGGCATGTGTGTGTGCGTGTGCGTGCGTGCGTGTGTGTGCGTGTGCGTGTGTGTGTGTGTGTGTGGTGGGATGGATTGAGAAAGTCCAAGGCAGCACAAATCTTCAGCCAGAAAACCAGATTACAGCTAGTCAGATTAGCTTCAGGTACGGCCTGCACAGCCAAAAATGCGATTTACTCTCAAACGTACTACTTACCTTGAAATCAAATCTACAGCTCAGAACCGTGTAGTGACAAATGCATACTTTACGGACAATGCTATTTCCTGAGGAAAGGGAACAAGAGGCTCTACTGTATCATATACAGTAGCTGCAATTTACACATCAATGCAAGAGTGTGACTGAGAAGTTAGCGCTGATTTCCAGGCCATTGTCTTTCTAAAGTGTCAGCCTCCTGGACCGGGGTTATTTTTATCTGCGCAGTGTGTCTAGTGGCCGTAAAAAAAAGCCTCGCCTTCCAGGGAGGTGAAAGGAGATTTTAAATGCAACTGTGTCACTCTCGCTTTCACAATCGCAGGCTTAAAATGAAGTGATGGGCTTTAACATGTAGTCCTGTCACTCATGTGTTTTCCCAAGACTCCTTTTTCTTTTTTCTTTTTTCTTTTTTTTTTTTTTAAATGTCAGCATAGAGACACACATATTATAAAAGGGTCAGGTCTATCTGCCTTGACTAAGAAGTCTTCTTCTGATGAATATGATATCTTACCTAAAGTATAGGAAGTTTAGCTTAATGTAAAAAAAAAAATCCTAAACAGTTAAATATTAATCAAATGAATGTTATTGTTATATTTACTATAACTGTTTTATGCAACCTTAGCTATGGACCTCAAAGCTATCGTGTAGTGCTTTGGTATTTATAATAAGAAGTAGAACAAGAATAATACATGTAAAAAAAAAAAAAAGAAAGAAAGAAAGAAAGAAAGGAAAAAGCATCCATATTACAATTGTACTTCTTGAAAGCATTTCAGTCTAGTGGAAAAAATGGAAAAATAGGACACAGTTTTGCAGTCTTTGTGCCTTGTCAAGACAAGAAAGGGGGAAAAAAAGGAAGCAGACAGGAAAGAGGAAAAGCAAGTATTCTCCTGATGATTGAGAGTAAAAATCCTTAAAATGGTAAAAGGCTGCAATACATCACTTAAATGTGGGCATGTTGAGCAGTTACCCAACTCTGATTTAGTTTGCACTAAGATGTTCCTGCACAAAGCCGGGGCCTTAGGGAGCTGGATTTTCCGCTCAGTCTCTTTTGACAACACTGAGAGCCGGAGTCAGTCTCAGCTACATCCAGACCTCCTCATCTGGTACCGGTCATCAGCAGGTGAGGAAGTGGGGAACAGTGCTCTCACTCAGCCTAACGTAGATATCTTCATGAGGCCAACGACCATGCCCAAGCCCCTGTGTAACAGCTTTTAAAATTCCCCTCCATTCTGAGTAAAAGAGAGGAAAGGGGCAGCAGGGCAGAAAGGAGTGTTGGTGGTGGGGGGGGGGGGGAACTTGGCTGAAGCACCCTGGGAATGTCGAGGGACTCCCAAACAGCATTTAGCACTTTACTGACCTTGAGCCACCATTCTGGTGGAGCAAAGATTTTATCCAGTCATTTTTTTGTAGCATTTCCTAGGTCTCAAGAGAACCAAGTACTTGACTGACCAATGACTTTCAGACCACGTTCATGTCAAAGAGGAAAAAAATAAATGCAGTGTTTTGTGCAGACATTTTTAAAAGTTATAGAAAATGAGGAGGGCTCAACTTTGCGCAATCAAAATGGGATATCTCACAGCAGCCCTGAGATATCTAAAAGCAGGTATCCCAGGAGATAGAACAAGCAATGCAGGGAAGTTGCTCTGAGTATACGTCTAGACATGTTGATTTTGAACTTTTCTCTAAGTAAAAACTAAATTATAATGCGCTGGTTTCAGTCAGATTTACTGTAAATGAAAAAAACATTTGTAGGAACTTGTGTGAAACGTAGTCAGCATAGTGGTCTAGTGTTTAGGGACGGATCTCCATTAAATATGAATGTGACAAAGTTTTATCAGTTTTATATGCGGCTCGGTAAGATGTGATGAAATTACAAGAAATCAGGATAAAGGCTGAGCAAATGTGTCCATGCACCGCTCCTCTCTGAAGTGAGAACTGTTCATTATGATAGCTCTTTAAGTTAAGCGATATTGCACTCCAGTCCGATTAGGATTAAATATGTTTTTTGTGCTGGTGGAGGCTGCTGGGGGATTTCTCCAGTGCTGGGGTCTCTGAGCTCTCCAAGCAATAGGAGTAAATTAGTGTGCACCTGTTCGTGATAATACCTCTCTCGGGGCTGGTGTTGGGAGTTAAATAAAAATAATAATAATAAATAAATAAGTAAATAAAAAGTACAGGGGGAAAAAAGAGAATATTACAGCCTGCAATAGCAAGGCAAAGATTCCCGGGTGGTGGAAGAAGCATGGTTTTGTTTAGTGTAATATCCGTACCTGACTTCACCCTCCTGGATTTCACCCAGTGGATTTTATTTTCAACGCTGCAACAGGAGTCTCTTTAAATACACACTATATTCTGTTCCCAAAGTGCATCTCATGTGTAATATATATATATATATATATATATATATATATATATATATATATATATATATATATATATATATATATATATATATATAAAATCTAATAAATTTTATATTTTCATGAGAAAAAAAAAGAAAAAAGATACTTTTTCTCAAACAACATGTATTTAATTATTTGATTGGAAGCATAAACATATGTTAACAAGTAACTGTAATTTATTTGCACTCTATGCATTAGTTTTGTCCAAAGTACGTGCATACTCTTATTAAATATTATGTAAGTTAATACAAATACAAGCATAAATTGTTAAGGTGAGAAACCTTCAAAGCAGTGCAACTTTCATTGCCATATTATTACAAATTGTACCATATAAATAAGAGCTAAATTCTAATTTAAGCATAATGTAAATTAAAGCATTCAGTTTATACTTCAAGAGTAGCGTTGTCTTGATTGAATTCTTTAACCTGATTCAGTGGCTTTGTTCAGTGGTCCAGATTAAAGCGCTAATCAGGTTTATATTAATGACCTCCGTCTAATAATACAGTACATTAGGTTATTATCTCTCTAAAGTCACATGGCATCATATACTGTATACAGGTGCTGTTTCACTATAATGTAACGAACTGTTTTTTCTTCTTTTTTTTAAGATCAGGAAAGAAAAAAGAGAGGGTAGTAATGGAACACATGTTTATAGCTGTTATAAAGTAAAAGAAATTGAGTTGTTTTGCAGATGTTCCACAGTATTAAACATAACTCTAAGTGAGTGCTTCATTAGAAAAAAATGCCTTCATTGGCAAGTCACTGTGGTAAAACAAGAATAAAACTCTCTAGGGCATGCTGTTATTGGAAAATAATCCAAGACAGGGTGTAACAGAAATTCTGCAGAATGGAAAGGCTTCCGTATTTGTAAGATGAAAAAAGAATAAAACATTAAATTATTTTAAGATACCTTAAATACAACAATTTCAATGTTCCAAAGTTTCCAACCTCTTTGCTTTCCTTTAAACCCTCAGTTGAATATATATATATATATATATATATATATATATATATATATATATATATATATATATATATATATATACAGGGTGGGCCATTTATATGGATACACCTTAATAAAATGGGAATGGTTGGTGATATTAATGTCCTGTTTGTGGCACATTAGTATATGTGAGGGGGCAAACTTTTCAAGATGGGTGGTGACTATAGTGGCCATTTGGAAGTCGGCCATCTTGGATCCAACTTTTGTTTTTTCAATAGGGGTCATGTGACACATCAAACTTATTGGGAATTTCACAAGAAAAACAATGGTGTGCTTGGTTTTAACGTAACTTTATTCTTTCATTAGTTATTTACAAGTTTCTCTTTGTTCACAGCCATTGACATGTCGAAGAGGTTAACACGTGATGAGCGGATCGAAATTGTGTTGATATCTGGTAACCGGGTCATTGCAGCAGATTTCAATGCAAGACACCCTACGAGACCACCCATCTCCCATGCTACAGTTAGCAAACTGCTTGCTAAGTTTCGTGAAACTGGTTCAGTGTTGGATTTGCCAAAATGTGGACGCACGAAAACTGTCACTAATGAACAAACATCAGTGGCTGTCCTAGCTTCATTCAGCAAGAGCCCACAGCGTAGCACTCGCTGCATGTCATTGGAGAGTGGCATTAGTCAAACATCCCTTCGGCGGATATTAGCTACTCACAAACCCTTACAAACTCCAGCTACTGCAGCATCTCAACGAGGATGACCCAGATCGGCACACACAATTTGAAAAATTGGAACAGGACCCTTAGTTCACGCAGAAGATTTTGTTCAGTGATGAGGCAAACTTTTATGTGAATGGTGAAGTTAACAAACAAAACCACCGCTAGTGGTCTGACACTAACCCACATTGGATAGATCAAAAAAAGTGATGGTATGGTGTGGTATATGGGGTACAAAGATAGTGGGGCCATTCTTCATCAATGGAAACCTCAAGGCTACTGAATATTTGAAATTGCTACATGATGATGTGTTTCCCTCTTTATGCACTGAAGCTGGCACGTTCCCTGAGTTTTTCCAGCAAGATGGTGCACCACCACATTATGGGTGTCAGGTCCTAGGCATTCCTAGATGAACAGTTTCCTGAAAAGTGGATTGGTTGTCGTGGGCCAGTTGAATGGCCCCTAAGGTCTCCCGATCTGACCCCCTTAGACTTTTATCTTTGGGGTCATCTGAAGGCAATTGTCTATGGTGTGAAGATACGAGATGTGCAGCACCTGAAACTACGGATACTGGAAGCCTGTGCTGGCATTTCTCCTGCGGTGTTGCTATCAGTGTGTGAAGAGTGGGAGAAGAGGATTGCATTGACAATCCATCACAATGGGCAGCACATTGAACACATTTTATAAATGGTCAGAAATTTGTAAATAACTCATGAAAGAATAAAGTTACGTTAAAACCAAGCACACCATTGTTTTTCTTGTGAAATTCCCAATAAGTTTGATGTGTCACATGACCCTCTTCCTATTGAAAAAACAAATGTTGGATCCAAGATGGCCGACTTCCAAATGGCCACCATGGTCACCACCCACAAGTTTGTCCCCTCACATATACTAATGTGCCACAAACAGGACGTTAATATCACCAACCATTCCCATTTTATTAAGGTGTATCCATATAAATGGCCCACCCTGTATATATATATATATATATATATATATGCAAAAAGAGCTATTAATTTGAAGTCTGCATGCTATATAAACAGATCTGTAATCAGATTAAACACACTAGATTAATAATAAATTCTGCGCTACCACACAATCCAACTTTCTGTGGTCAGTGGTAATACGGCTGTTCCATGGAGAAATGCCTAACACATGAATTGAGCTATTAACGTGAAAAGCTTTTCCTGGAAATCCGATTAAGAGTAATAGACTTGCGCAGTAAAAGGCTTTTAGCGTGTTCAGGGTGGCTCAATCCTTTGTGCTATCAGCAGATAGTGAATATACATTTGTATAAATAAATCTGACATCCTCTTGGGGATGACGACTTGCATAGCCACTTATCAGGGGAGAGCTTTGGACGTCGACACACACGTATACAAACGCACACACAGACACACACACACACACACAGCCAGTTAGCTGTGGTGACTGGAGGGCTGATTAGGTGAATTGGCTGCAACCTTTCAAGAGAACAAGGGGTCAAGTGACTGATGTCTCGACTTCAGATGAGCCATGCTCTCTCTGACCTGCTCAAGAACCATAAGCTTAGGACTCTTACACTCACATACATTGTTGATAGAGCATGCATCCCACACACACACACACACACACACACACATACTTTTCTATCCTGCCAATATGACCTCCTCCTCCTCCTCCTCCTCCATTTTTTTAAAAAGCAGAGCTGTCAGGATTAAGGCTGTAATTATTTCTAATCTATGCCTCTCCTTTTCTGCCACAGGATGGTCTCACCATATTTAAGAGCATTTCACACCTTTCAGATCACCTCGCTTTATGTGCATTAATCCAATGAAAAGCCCTCTTTTTAATACAGTGTATATATATGGTATATATATATATATATATATATATATATAGCTCCAGCAGCTCCAGAGTTACTGCACTGCTAACACTCTCTATTTCAGTCACATCATTGATTATCAATATTTCATTACAGTGTACACACAGGCCTGACCTCTGCTCACCAGCCAGGCCCTTATGTCAGGGTCAACATGCACCAATCCAGAAAGCAAGGTAGTTGGATCAGGTTTGATTTATTAAAGTGTTTAGATGCAACACTGCTCGGCCAGTGTGAAGCAATGATCCAATGCATGATTATAATATTGGATGATTACTGCCCTTTAGTCTTATTGATACCAGTGACTAAAGGAAAATGAACGTTATGGTATAAGGAAACAACAAAATGACTCTCCTGCTATGTATGTGTAAAAGTCAGCTCAAAAGAAAATAATAATTTGCAATGTGAACATAACTTAACACTAACGTTTGCATTCATATTTAAGCCCTATACTACTAAATAAACTATTTTTAAAAAATCATGCATTGTCTTCAGTCGTGTTCAGTACTTGGGTAAAGTCTATGTTGGATCCGGAGTCTGTCCCAGCAGTTCAACAGAGACGGAAATGCAGGCCATTCCAGGGCACACTCATTCACACCTACAGGAAATCTAGACAATCCACTAGACTGCCAATTTATGGACAGAGAACATGAAAGCCCACAAAAACACAATCACAGTAATACAAGCTTCGGATCAAACCAAGGACCCTAGACCTGCTAGAGGGCAATGCTACCGACTGCTACCTGCCGCTGCCCTGCACAAAACAACAAAATCATTTTTTAACTATTTAAATGGTTACATACAGTACATACATACATACATAGTCGAAGTAGGTTTAACATAATACCTATAATAATATGAACTGCATATGTGCTTCTCTCCGAAGCTCATAACATTCACAAAAAGTGTTCGTTAGCATCTTGCCATTAATTTGGAGACAGTTCAGCAGACGATTCTTTCTTCTGCGTTGCAGAACAGCAGGATGCACTTTTCTTCTTTTCATTCCCAAAATAATATAAAAAAAAATACAAAATGCTGCTGTGACATGGTTGGATCAGGGAGCGTGAAAGGGGAAAAAAGTATTTGCGCCCAGCTGGTCAGGAGATGAAACGG
Source organism: Clarias fuscus (assembly GCA_030347435.1). Classification (NCBI taxonomy): domain Eukaryota; kingdom Metazoa; phylum Chordata; class Actinopteri; order Siluriformes; family Clariidae; genus Clarias; species Clarias fuscus. The sequence goes on along the minus strand of CM059220.1, from coordinate 7,870,931 downwards.
TGTGGTAATGACTTCCCGAATCTTAGCATGTCATCCTTCATCAGGACTTTCTAGTCATCTGGTTTATTTGAGTTGATCATGTGTGGAAGATAGTTACAGGGGCCCCTGACTGCGACCACCCCGCCCTTATTGACATTAGGACACCCGTACACACACTCAGTACTTTCATGCACTCACAGGGGCTCTCTCGATGGGGCATTTTTAAAAGTCATATGATGAGAGATGATTATTCTGGCCTCTAATTAAGGATCGTAGTCAGTGGTACATCTTCCATTGAAGCCCAGCTGGTATAAAAAGGGTCTGGATGAAATCCATCCCTTCCCCTCCCTATTACCCACAAGCCACCTTGCCACCCATGTTGCCCACCTCCCTAGTGTTAGGGCCTTCCACTACTGTAGGTCCCATTTTATTCCCTTTTTTAAACTTCCCCTCTCACCCAGCACATACCTGGATGCCCCACGTGGCTGCTTTTGATCAGTCTGGACTTTGCTAGCTAATCAAAAGGGGCATGCAGGGCATCCGGGGTGCAAGGGGCAAGAGAAAAAGTTTAGAGGGGGGGTTAGGGGCAGGAATGACGTGGGAGGTGGGGACTCCCCTGTGAGTCACTCCTCTGATGATCTCGGTCAGAGTGGCATGTGACAGCATGGAATCCATCGCCTCCCCTGGAATCAGAGGCCCGGCATGCTGACAGGAGAGAGAATAACAAGCGCCGGTCTAATCAGAGTGATGAGAAAGAAAGGGAAGGGGAGGGCTCAAAGAGAAATGGAACATATGCACACACACGCACACACACACACACACACACACACACACAGACGCAGACACACACAGTGTTAGACTGACAGCCAGAGACGCTATAAGTGATGCCTGCCGATCAAGTGAGCATAAAGTTTTGTGGCCGTCTGTGTATAAATGCTGACTCCCATAGGTAGCGGAGTCAGAGAGTCAGACATATCAGTGTGTGTGTATGTGTGTATGTGTATATGTGAATCCACTATTTATGATCTGTGGGTGCCCTTGACTTAATGTTTGCTCTTTAAAGGGTTTGAGGTTAAACCATCCCTGCAACCCATGTCCCTGGACATTTCGACACAGAGATTACTTCACTAGCATACAAGTGGCCTCTGTTGCTAGGAATTCTTAGTGTGCCGGCTATTAGGAGACTGACACCACCACAAACGTCTGCTTTTACATGGGTATCCGTGCTTAAATCAATACTGCACTTAAACAAATTAAATTTATAAAAATGTACAAAATGTTGATCTTCCTGTGCATGTAGTCAATCAGCCAAGGCATATCAGGTGTCTGAAATTGGCCTTGAGTTTTGGCAAAGTGAAAGACTAACACTTATACCTACCAGTTTATAATCATGCCTTAAAAAAATACGGCAATTGCCTTATTCATTCATTCATTCATTCATTCATCAGTAACTATAACGACTTCATCCTGGTCAGAGTTTGCTCAGGGGAACTGAGTTATTACTTTCATATGTACCTTCCTGTGATATTTTCTCGTGTATAGTTAACACTCTTTTTCAAAATATAATCTCTATAAATAACTGTACTGACCCTGTAAAGAAATCACCATCACCCTAGTCATCTACTGTACGACTGGTCACAGTTACTACAGGCCACTTCACATTTACTGTATGATAATGTACTTTACAATGTGCTCCAGCATGTTTTTGATTTTGATTTTCTCCACAACAGAGCCGTCTCAAATCTGTGGTCTCAATAATTGTGGTGAATTAATTAACACTGACTGAATGACCCAGGGGTGGCATGGTGGCTTGGTGATTGCCAGTGTAGGCTAGCAGGTTTTTGGTCTGGGTTTATAGAGTTCTGCATGTTCTCCTTGGTGGATTTCCACTGGATGATCCGGGTTACTCCCAAAGTCCAAAGACATGCGGATAAGGCTAGTTCTTAAATTTCCCATAATGTGTGAGCGTGTGAGTATACTGTATGTGTGGGTACGCTGCGATGGATGCTGCAGGCCCCCTGCAACCCTAAAACAGTACAGACGATTAGTGAGTGAGTGAATCAACCAGAAAAAGGAAAAAGACAGAGAGCAACCCCCCCCCCAAAAAAAGACTATGACTAACCCCACAAGCACTGAAAAAACACTGATAACCCCCCAAAGCTCCCCTCAAAACCCTAAATACCCCCCAGAAACCCTCGCAAGCTCTGAATATGCCTCATCACTCCCACAATACCCTCACAAACTCCTATCAAAAAATATCCCAAAAATGAAACATCCCCAAAAACATGAATACCCAGACAAACATCCCATAACCCTGCACGACCCCACAAACCCCGCCGAAAACACTGAGTCCCCCAAAAAACTTAAGAGAGAGAGAGAGAGATGGGATGATATGAAATTTTAATACACCTTGTGTAATATAAGGAGTATTTTATGAAGTTTTATGTATCCTGTTAAATGTACTTTTCAGTACACACAAATCCAAGTGAGAGCGGCTTATCAAATGATGAGTACCAAACACATTTTCCCTGATCAACGACACTTGCGGTAGGAGATAAATCGTGTACAGTAAGTCAAGCCGCAGATAGATTTTACCGAGAATTTCTGTTCCCTGAGAGGATCTACCTTTGTACAGAGACGGCTCTGTGAGGTCTAGGACTCGTGCATGCTCTCCCCAGTGGAGAGAGCTCAGGTCGGAAAGGATGAGGAGGATCATCCAGGAGAAAGATCCCTCAGAGACGGACAGAGCTCCTGCATGATGTTGGGCCTGCGCTGTCCCTGAGAACATGGCTGCCACACCTCCCCTAGCTGCTGTAATGAGTTTTATCGACAGTTTAAGCTCCCCAGCTGGGCTCTCCAGCAGGTGATGAGGGTGGAGAGAGCTCAGAGCTCTGCAGTCCCACACACCACGGTACTGAGCAGCAAGGGAAAGCTGTGTATCCCAAACAGGGCTATGTCACCTGAGAGAGACTGAGCCATGGTTCTGAACTCCTCAAAGGCATCACATCAGCCCTCAGAGTGGTGTTTCTTGCAGTGAGGACTTTTTCTACTTTCCACTTGCTCCTGTGGCTGTTTTTAACTCAACCTGTGAACCCATGAAATGTACTCACTTTGGAAACTGGATTTCTATCTTTACAGGGCTTTAGTGTTAATTTTGGTCAGAAGGTGATGATTCGTCGTCTATAACAGCAGCTCTGACAGTCGTACATGCTTCACGTTTTTTTTTTTTTTTTTTTTTTACATAAATGTTTATACAAATATATACTTGTATGCAGCCTTTTTTGTCTTGGGTTAGCTATTTGTAGCAGTCCGAAATCATGCTGTGAGTTTTTTTTACGTAAGAAAGTCTTGAAGACGGAGAGGTTCGTGGTTTGTTGTAAACATGGCAAGTTGCATTTTTGTCAAAAGCACTTGAGATGGAATGATTGTTTAAAGCTGTTATGATGCAAGTGATAAAAAAAAAAAAAAAATTTATGAGATTCCATGACATTAAATGTAACTATAAACAGATCAAATCTACATTTTATTCTTAAAAGGGCAAGTCATGCATAATCAACACCGATCAGTTCGTCTTCATACTGTATACTCAATGTTCATCATTTGATTTCATCTACTTTTCAGATAGTTTTTTTTTTTTTTACTAAAAACAATTGACTATATTCATTCCATATAACAGCCAAATTGAAATTAAACACCAAAAGAAAAGTGTGTACTGTGTGCCAAACTATTACATGAGTTATATGATTATGTTTATGTGACATTATATCACATGCTCTGTACTGTATATGCACAGGGGCTACTCTGTAATAATCATCTTTTTTTAATGTGTAGGTGTTATTTACATTACTAATTTAGTAAATGAATTTATTTTAGTAAAAAAAAAAACATTTACAAACAATTACACAAAAATCATACAAAAGACGCATTAGCACCTGTGATTTCAAATTCAAGAGAAACTGAAGTTATTGTATTTTTACCATCAACTGAACAATACTAAGCATTATAAAAGAAAATTGTAACGCTATCCTCTGTAAACTTTAATAGAAATCATCCCAGTGGAATTATAGGATTCCTTCTGACTTTTTGGTCAAAACTGAGTTATCACATTTTTTTTATACTGTGAAAGTGAGACAATGCATTAAAACAGCATTGCTTATTATTATTATTATTATTATTATTATTATTATTATTTGTATTAGTAAGATGCATTTGTAAAATAAAAAGGCGCAGCACAGTTTTGCTATCTTTGGTTTATCTCAAAACCGCTCTGAATCCCGAAGGAATGAAAATGAATTATGAATGAATACGGGTTTTCATTCAGCTTATACTCATTCCGGCATTTTTTATTCGTTGTTGTTTTAGATTTACAATAACTATAGAATAACTATCTCTTACTAGCATGCTCTCCTCATTCTTTGTCACTTTTTTTTCTTCTCTTCCAGCCAAAGTCTCCCTCTTTCTTATTCCATCTTCTTCCCCCTCACTGTCTTTTTTCCATCATAACATGAGGACACTTGAATAAATCTGTGCAGGGTCAGGGCTCTGCTCTCTACTCTCTATTTCTGTGCATGAGCTTATATAAAAGCCCTTCACATCACCTTACATAAGACACCATCATTTATATATGCAAATGCAACCATCTCAAACTCCTGAACAGAGTTAAGAGTGCAGAGGGCAACAGGAATGGCACTCCTTAACAAAATACATTCCACCGCTCTGATCCTACCTAACACACATATACACACACACACACACACACACACACACACACACACACACACACACACACACACACACACACACACACACACATACACACACATAGACATGCTCACTTAGAGTTGGCTTCATCAAAACCAGGCCACTCATCTATATTTCACTTTAGCTTGTTCTTTCGAGCACTTTGCTGCCGCGCTTTGATCACGGAAGACAAAAGTGTTCATATCGTTGTGAGCAGTTTGCAGGTTAGTTCACGATGAGGGGGGTTCGCGCCCTCAGAGACCCATTTTCAGCCTCGGAATTAAACCTCTGTCTCCATTAGATCTCCAGTCTATCTCACCAGGACTGAGATTTTTATGAGGTTTAAATAGGTTCAGGAGGGGAAAAGAACATATGTCTGGGTGAAAACTTAAAATTATCGATGGAGACTCGGAGGAGGAGGTCACGTTGCTATGAATTACATGTGTCTCTTACACGCACACTTGTTATAGTCAATTCAATTGTGTTTGAAATAAGGCTTTGAACAACAGACATTGACACAAAGCAGCGCATCAGGAATCGGAGTCTAGATTTTTGGTTCCTTAATGAGCAAGACAGGGGTGACAGTGTCAAGGAAAAACTCCCTGAGACAACACGAGAACGAAAACCTTGAGAAGAACCAGACTCAAAATAATGAGATTATAAATCATTACATCTTCAAAACTGTAAACTATCAAGTCAGTCAGTGCTTTTGTGTATTGGATGATGGAGGATAAGCAACCGAAAAAGAGTCCGGGACAGTGTTTGAGTGTGTTGAGTGAGATAATCGACTGAAGCATGTGAACGTGATATTGATATAAACAATGTTTTCGGAAATGGTTCAGATCGTGAGTCACAAGCGTAGCAATAGTTACGCTTATATAGATCGAGTCATATACAGTGATTAAAAGCACTTAACTGAAATTAATAATACTGCCTAGATGATCGAATGGGACTCAATCGCAATGTGCTTGGATTTAGTTGGATTTCACTGAGTACAAAGAAGAACTCATTAACTCCTCCCCAAACCCTAATCTCCAAACCTTTCACATGAGTCATGGAAATCCTTACATATCTACTGTATGAGATCTTAGTTTAATCATTTGCTAAATAAGATCAAGTCTCACTTCAAAAGCACCGACACAGACCAAAACGCAGACCAAAAACACGTCTTTATGATTCTCCTATGTTTCTAAGTTCATACAAACGTTCTCATATCTACGGTCACATGGTCAACATGAGAAATGAAGACACACGTGCAGCCGAGGGATCGCTCGGGGTGTGGAGGGAAGCTGGGGGTGGATTTATGGTTTTGGTCTGCAGACTCATTGTTTAAGTGAGTGTACTTGACCTTCTGTCCGTTTGGAAGATCTGGAACATGTTATTGACTCCCATTTTCCCTTTCCAGCTCCGGTCCAATCCTGCCGCCTCCTCTCACAATTACCCTCTCTCCCACAGCTCCCCATCAGATTTAACTAAAGGTCAACATCTTTTTCTGGCCCTCTCAGCCTAACAGAGCCACTTCCTCACATTTCAATAACGGAAATACTTGCGACTTTGAAAGTTGTTCGACTGGGCTACACATCGTGCAGATTCTAGGAGGGTCCATTAAGAGTGCACATGCTCCCTCTCAGTCCTGTCAGTCTGGTGTAATGTCAAAGCATTATCAGGTATTCATACAAACATATGGAATTTATGTCTTAACACATGCCAGATTTCCTTCTTGGACACAGACAGGGCAGTAATAGGGGTGAAACTGTTTGCAAAATCCACTGTGTTGGATTACTGAAATAAGTCAGAAAGAGAAACTCTGAACACTTGGACTTTTTTCTGAATTCATAGCTTAAGACTGCCATCCTGTGGTCATGTTAAGAAGTGCAGTTTCAGGAAAGTGGCTACTTGGTTGTTGGTTGTTGTGATTCTTAGGTAATTGAATATATATATTTTTTTTTTTATTTAGTTTGCACAATTTAAACATTGATGATTGCTTTTTCTGTTTGTGTTTTAGGTGGTTTTGAAATAAGACCTAGATCAAAAGCCATACTTGCGTTTAAAATATTCACGAATGCTGAAAAATATTGCAACATTTACAGATCAAGAAATAAAGAGACCTTATTGTTATTGTAGTAATAAAACAAAATTTATTGGGTAGCTTTCAGAGATCAGAAGAAAATGTAAGAGTAAACAAAAATATTTCACTAAAATATAAAGAAAAATATATCCAATGGAACTAAACATTTTAACAGAATGATATAATGTTTTACAAATTTCTTTTATTATTATACATTAGCATTATGATAATTATACATTTTCTTTTAATGGGAAATAATAATAAAATGTTATTTACTGGATGTAGCTTTCTTTTTTTGATTATATTAATGTATATTTTTAATGCATTACAAAAAAAAATCTCTCATTATTTGATTTATGAAAAACAGTATATAGGCTTAGATCTAAGAACACTGAAATCACATGATATATAACTTGGATGCAGTGAAAATATCTACCGTACTAATATTTGAAATAATCGTCTTAAATAACACCTCCTATAATATTACACCCCTTACAAATACTAGTCCAGATAAAAGGCGACTGTGTTCATTGTATTTGCTCAAGTCTAGTTATTTACACTTGTTAAGCTACTATTTTTAAGCACTGCTTTTTCTGAGGATTGATGCTAGAAAAGCCTCAGGGGGACAGACAGGTGTCTATAGTCCAATGTAGGGCTGAGTAAAAGCTGTTTGGATAAAGTCTAACCTGTCTGGGTGTAGCAGAAAAGACAGAGTCTAAAGATCACCTGCCTGCCTTTTTCAAGTTAAAAAGTCCAAAATGAAAGCCACAGCAGACCTGTTTAAATTAGCCTTTTCCCCCCCTGGTGCCTTTAAATCAAATAAAACACAACAGTCTGAGTCCAAACAAGTTAAAAGAACGTCCTTGCGGGTTTTATCCACTAAAGCAATAGTAACTAGAGCAACCTTCTCAAAGGCTAAAGTGTCCCAGCGGCCCAACACTCAATAAAGATTTGGCTACTTAAGAAGGTCGAAACAGCAAGCCATTAAAGGGCTTGACATGGACCCAGCTAGCACACTGCTTTCGCCATCACTCACAGCCAGCTAATGCAATTTCTCACTGATCGTCTGTCTCATCCAAGCCACTGATAGGTTTAGGCTGATGCATGATGCAAATGACACAGCAGATGAGATGTAGACCTATGTATATATCTTCATCACCTGCAGGTTCTCTCTGCATGGCCCACATCCCTCGAGACTCCTTTATTCACTTTCACGCCATCCTTTCTCCTTTTCTGAATGACGGACCGGTTTTCCTTGATGGTGAGATATTGAAGTGGGTCTGTAGAGATCGTCTCTAGTCTGAAAGCAGGGATACAACAGATGCCCTCATAATTCCTCATATTTCACATTAGGTTTGTTAATGATCGCATTTTCTCTTGAAAAAATAGTTTCAAATAGTTTCAAATTGCGCTTTGATCCAAATTTTGCTGCTAGCTTCTAATTTCCAGCTCCATGAACTCAGAATTCAGCATGACTGCGCCCACATTATTGGACTATTAGTTAATTAAAAGTTGCTTTATGCCAATAATGAGTCATTATAGAGACTCATTTTTAATTCATGGAGCTCTGGGAGTAAAACTTCTCTGCTCTGTTAACTGTCAGAGCTCTGTCTTGTCAGATATGAGTCAGTTTGGAGTGACTGTGCCACTTCAAACGTCCAGCTTTAATTAAGGATGAAAGACGTCGGGTTTGAGAGCAGACCAGACATTCTTCTTTTCCCCTCAATCGTTTCACAGCCAAAGCGGCATCTAATTTCACCTTACATAACCAAATTTCAGAAAGCTGAAGCAGTGCGTTTTAAAAGTCCAGCCAAGAAATTTGACCTGACTTATCCGGATTTTACCACAGTGCTGTTCAGTTCTTGACATTTTTTTTTTTTTGGTCAGGAGGTGTCGATTAATTTTTTTTAATGCTATATTGGTGATCTTCTTGTAATATATTACTGTGTCTGTTATGGCAGCTTATACACAGGTGTAACGTAACAATCCATATGAAACAAGACTTAGTTAAGATTTGAAAAAAAGAACAAATTTTAATAATAGGTAAATCAAATTGTTCATGCTATGAAGCTTAGGATATGTTTTTTACCACTTGTGGGCGGCGTCTCCAGTGTCAGTAATTTATAATAGACAGTAATTGCTGATAGTCTGTAAAATGGATTTCTCAGGTATTTGGTAAAATTACAATCTGTATGGTGTTTTTGTTGCTGGTGATGATCTTGCAAAAACATTTAGTGGACATTCCACACCATGAATAGTAACTAATAATAATAATAATAATAATAATAATAATAATAATCATAATAATCATAATAATCATAATAATCATAATAATCATAATAAACACCATTATACATTGGGAAAAACTACCATGTCATTGTACATCTTCCTCTACAACTTGAGTTTATTTCTTTTTTAATTAACTCTCGGTTTGACCCAACCACTGACAATAAAAAAAAAAAATAATAATAAACCACAGTCTTTCAAAAATAAATAAATAAATAAATAAATAAATCCCTTATGTTATTAACATGTTGATAATATTGAGTTTATTGGTTTACTCTAGTCTGGCTAGGTTATAGCATTTTTTTTTAACTTTTTTTTTTCCAAAACACAGAAATAAATGAGATGTTGTACGTAATATCTGTTTTTTTATGCCCAGATTTCTTACTTGCAAATTTATAACAATCTGCCAGACGTAACTCGGATAAAGTGTTATTAAGGTTAACTTTATTTGTGAACAAAATCCAAATGCTTCATTTTCACTTATTTGAAGAAAAAAAAATGTGATTTTGGTGTGATCAAGTGATCAAAATTACAATTTCATTTTCTAGCTTTTCATGCATGATTTAATTAAACGATGATGTTATTCCTAAATTCATGATATATTTAATCTGGCACATCAAATATTCATTTTAAATGTATAAATAGTGTTATTATTTACTTATTAGACTAAATAACAACAAAAAAAAACTTAAAAAAAACAAAAAAAACAATAGCAGTAACGTTTTAGAAAACCTGCTGCGTTATCTTCTGACTGTCTTTGTGAGTTTCAAGCTCGATTGCGCTTATGTAAAATTGTCTTTCAGACACTATTTACTTGTTGTTTGATTTTTCTTTTCAGCACGAGCAGCAAGTCTCCAGAACAAAGAGACCATTATTGGCTCCTTGTAGACACAGACATAACTTTTACAGTGTTCGCGTTTGAAGTGCCGTTCGCTGGCGTTGGCCCTTGTTTTTATATTTTGTTTGTTTTTGCACTTTTGACTGACAAGCTTTTGTTTGCTGTTTGTCAGGCCGCAATCAAGGCTGCAGCTCCACGATTACAAGCTTACATCAAAGTTCCTCTTTCCCTCCGCATCCTCTGCCCTGGTGGCTCCCAGAGGAGCTGTCTGTCTGCTCAGACGTGTGACAGAGAGAGAGCAAGAGAGAGAGAGAGCGAGAGAGAGAGAGAGAGAGAGAGAGAGAGAGAGAGAGAGAGAGAGAGAGAGAGAGAGCAAGGCTGTGGGTTCTACAGGTTCTGCTTCATGGCCCTGAGTATTAGCACTGTTCTCTTTGTTGCTGCTGTCATGCGTAAGGAGATAAAGTTTAGGAGGGGCCCCGATGTGGAGTCTTCCAGGGCCGACATCGCTAATCTGCTCTTCCCCTCAATCCTCTTCTCCCCTCTCCAGCTGCACTGCCAGTCCCCGCGCTAAATCCGCCATATCTCCCTCCCAGGACCTCGGCTCTTGTGTTTGAACAATGCCCTCTTAGCAGGGCCTGGACAGCAGCCCAAGAGTCTCTTTCTATTTCTTACAGAGCTTCTGCAAGTGCACAGTGTCAGGATTGAGTAAGAAAACAACCTGGTGGCCTTTCTTTCTTTTCTATTTATTTATTTATTTCTTTCTTTCTTTCTTAGCATATTCAGTAAGTGCAATGAATTCATTTGATTTTAGAGCTTAACACTTACAGAGCTTAAAGTAAGATGTATTACATTTCATTGAATTTAACAAAGTATATCAAATAAAGAATGAAAGAAAGAAAGAAAGAAAGAAAGAAAGAAAGAAAGAAAGAAAGAAAGAAAGAAAGAAGCTAGATGTACAGATGTCATACTGCTTTAATTTTTTTTTAATAAAAGAGAATGTATAAAAAAATAAAGAAAAAAATTGTGTGTGTGTGTGTGTGTGTGTGTGTGTGTGTGTGTGTGTGTGTGTGTGTGTGTGTGTGTGTGTGTGTGTGTGTGTGTGTGTGTGCGCGCACGTGTGAGTGTGCATATATGTGTGAGTGTGTGCGTGAGAGAGTGCGTGTGTGTGTGCCTGTGTGTGTGTGTGTGTGTGCACGCAGACAGGACAGTCATGGGAATTTGAAGCGCTCAGTCGAATGCCAGCCTCTCGTCTCCTCCTCTGTCAAGTTGAGTCCTCAAATCTAATTTTAATGCTAATTATTTTGGTCAGTTTATAAACTATAGATCAACCCAGTGTCTGGTTCTTCCCCTCTCTCCTTCTCTCTCTTCGTCTCTGTGAATCCTGGAGCACAGCCCCCCCGAGGATGGGAATCACCTTGCCTTCCAACTTGTCTCCTGTCTCAGCTTCTTTCATTATACAACACATGACCTATCACATATTCCTCTTTTACCGCCATTCAGGCCTTGTTGCCAGCCATCAGTGAAGAGGGAAAAAAGCACTCTGCTCGTTTTATCTTTTCTGCAGCTTTCGTCCTGTTACTCTCTTTCTCCCTCTCCCCCTCTCCCTCTCCTTCTCTCTCTCTCTCTCTTTCTCTCTCTCTCTCTCTCTCTCTCTCTCTCTCTGAAAGATCTCTTGCCAATTGCGTTCTCTGCTTTTCCCCTGTGGAGCAAGCTGCATCTTCAGAGCTGACAATTCGTACTTCTTTTATTGTAACATTTTTCCCCTTCTTCTTCTTCTTCTTTTCAGTCAATGAAAACATTGCAGAAAGCCAACCCAAAACCACATCTGCGCAGCTTCTAACAGAGACGCAGCTCAAAGTCTGAAGTGTCTGAAGCTGTCATATATGAAACAAAGAGCTCCAGATGCTCTGTATCAGTTACTCTGCTATTCATATCAAATCTCATCCAGTTTTAACATCATTCCCATTGAATGGATGGATGGATGGATGGATGGATGGATGGATGGATGGATGGATGGATGGATGGATGGATGGACATTTTGATAGAGAGATGCATGAATGGAAAGGTGGATATATGGTTGGCATAAATGTGGATGGATAGCTATACAGATTTCTAAAAGGGGAAAAAGGTGAATGAATGAATGAATGAATTGGTAGATATATGGTGCATATACTGTAACATAAGGATTGATAGATGGCCGAAGACATTCAGAAATAAAAAAATAGAGGTATGTATGGATGGATGGATGATCATATAAATAAATAAATAAATTAGTGGATGGATGAAAGACTAGATATATGGGTGGATGGTTGAATATCGGAAAATATTGTATAGGTTACATATAGATTGGTATGTGGATGGATGGATGGATGGACGGATGGATGGATGGATAAGTAAGTAGATAGATGTATCAATGGATACACACGTGGACAAAATTGTTGGTACCCTTCGGTCAATGAAAGAAAAACTCACAATGGTCACATAAATAACTTTAATCTACTTTAATGACAAAAGTAATAATTTTTAAAAAAATTCTATGAATGTTAACCAATGAAAGTCAGACATTGCTTTTCAACCATGCTTCAACAGAATTATTAAAAAAAAATAAACTCATGGAACAGGCCTGGACAAAAATGATGGTACCCTTAGAAAATACTGAAAATAATGTGACCAAAGGGACATGTTAATTCAAGGTGTGTCCACTAATTAGCATCACAGGTGTCTACAATCTTGTAATCAGTCAGTGGGCCTATATATAGGGCTCCAGGTAGTCACTGTGTTGTTTGGTGACATGGTATGTACCACACTCAACATAGACCAGAGGAAGCGAAGGAAAGAGTTGTCTCAGGAGATTCGAAAGAAAATTATAGACAAGCATGTTAAAGGTAAAGGCTATAAGACCATTTCCAAGCAGCTAGATGTTCCTGTGACTACAGTTGCACATATTATTCAGAAATTTAAGATCCATGGGACTGTAGCCAACCTCCCTGGACGTGGCCGCAGGAGGAAAATTGATGACAAATCAAAGAGACGGATAATCTGAATGGTAACAAAAGAGCCCAGAAAGACTTCTAAAAAGATCCAAGGTGAACTTCATGCTCAAGGAACATCAGTGTCAGATCGCACCATCCGTCGTTGTTTGAGCCAAAGTGGACTACATGGGAGACGACCAAGGAGGACACCATTGTTGAAAACAAATCATAAAAAAGCCAGACTGGAATATGCCAAACTACATGTTGACAAGCCACAAAGCTTCTGGGAGAATGTCCTATGGACAGATGAGACAAAAATGGAACTTTTTGCCAAGGCAAATTTTGCTAATTATACTTGAAGCATATCAAGAAAAGAACACTGTCCCTACTGTGAAACATGGAGGAGGCTCGGTTATGTTCTGGGGCTGCTTTGCTGCATCTGGCACAGGGTGTCTTGAATCTGTGCAGGGTACAATGAAATCTCAAGACTATCAAGGGATTCTAGAGAGAAATGTGCTGGCCAGTGTCAGAAAGCTGGGTCTCAGTCGCAGGTCATGGATCTTGCAACAGGACAATGACCCAAAACACACAGCTAAAAACACCCAAGAATGGCTAAGAGGAAAACATTGGACTATTCTAAAGTGGCCTTCTATGAGCCCTGACCTCAATCCTATTGAGCATCTTTGGAAGGAGCTGAAACATGCTGTCTGGAAAAGGCGCCCTTCAAACCGGAAACAACTGGAGCAGCTTGCTCATGAGGAGTGGGCCAAAATACCTGCAGAGAGGTGCAGAAGTCTCATTGACAGTTACAGGAATCGTTTGATTGCAGTGATTGCCTCAAAAGGTTGTCCAGGCCTGTTCCATGAGTTCATTTTTTTTTTATAATTCCGTTGAAGCATGGTTGAAAAGCAATGTCTGACTTTCACTGGTTAACATTCATAGAATCTTTTTAAATTATTACTTTTGTCAGATTAAAGTTATTTCTGTGACCATTGTGAGTTTTTCTTTCATTGACCGAAGGGTACCAACAATTTTGTCCACGTGTGTATATGGATGTGTGTTTAGATATATGAATATATTATGTCATATATTGATTTGTACGTGGATGTATATATCAATGAGTTACGTTGCTGAGGATCCCAACCCCAAGCGCACACATTCATACAGCCACTACCAATGCGGGCAAAGCATAAACGCCAATTAGCCTACATGCCTGTCTTTGGACAAGCATGAGAAAAGCATACACACTCCACATGTGAAGACTGTAGACAAGATTCAAACCTCCAATGCTGAAGATGTGAGACAGCAGTAATAACCCACTACATGCATACACAAGTTTTTTTTTTTTAATCAGTTCAAGTGTCTATCCAAATACAAGACAAAATGTCATTCAACATGTTTACAAAGATATTCGAAATCCCTCCTCCATTGTTAGACCTTACAAAGAAGATGATCTTTTCAAGAGAAACGTGTGAAGATACTATTCAGTGGGTCAAAGAAAAGTCTGACCTTTCTGTATGTGTGGTGTTACAGACACTTGTATAAAAGGTTCAAGTGTAATCGAAGGCTGCAGCCTCGCTCGCGGTCTAGAGAGAGTTTCCTCTTGCTCCCAACACCTTTATCTCACTCCGCTGGTGCAGCCTTGGGATGATGAAAAAGTCATTCTATAGCTTTTGTTCCTTCTAATTGTAGTCAGACTTGGAGATAAGTGTGTATGGCCGTGATGTAGGAAAATCAGTGAGGATGCAATCCCACATCCCATAATACAAACGCAAACATGCACACACACACACACACACTAACACACATTAACACACGCTCATGCTCATCAGCAATGCCCTGCATCATTAACAATGCAGAAGGAGGGTGAAGTGTGAGTGTGTGTGTGTGTGTGTGTGTGTGTGTGTGTGTGTGTGTGTGTGTGTGTGTGTGTGTGTGTGTGTGTGTGTGTGTGTGTGTGTGTGTGTGTGTGTCTGTGTGAGTGTGTCAGTGATGGGGGAGGTTCCACGTTGCCAGAGCACTTGACACTTTGCCATCAGAATTAGTGGATTCCTTTCTTATTTGTTTTGATGGGCAAAATCGCAAGGCTTTCATCTCTGCATATTTAAAGATGACACCCCAAACCCGGCAGCTTGTGCTATTGTTCTTTTCCCGAGCTTATTCAACATACTCACATTGTCACCCGTCAAAGGAAGGGCTGCTCCTAATTTAAAGGTATTTATTAAAATTCAGACTAGCCATTACACTGCTGCACATAAGGGGAAACAGCAGAGAGAGAGAGAGAGAGAGAGAGAGAGAGGTGTGAAAAAACCTAAACAAGCTGCTTAATCAAAAGTTAATTGTACAATTTTCATGCAGATGAGCACCGCACATACGTGATTCCCAGCTCTGCGATTATTAAAATAAAGAAATGAGCGTTATAGAAAATGTGGTGGGACTCCACGGCCAGTAAACAATCAGGGCAAGTTTAATTTGTGGTAAACAAAATGGAGATACACAAGGGGTCTGGGAAGGAGAGGATAAGGTTAAATTAAATTTGCAAATGTACAGACACAAGGCGTTTTGTGTTGGAGTGCAGCAATTACAGGCATGCTTTAATGAAGCAGGGTCTGGCGGCTGGGGACGCATTCAGCCGGCACACGACCTACAAGCAAAACCTCCTACTGAACGCCAAATTATAGCAGCAACTTAATAGACTGGCTGAGGTGAGTTCTGTGAAGGCTTTCTTTCTCTCTCTCTCTCACACTCACACACACACACACACTTTGACACAAACACAAAAACCGTAAGATATTCAGAGGACTACCATAGCACTGCAAAGTTGTTACACTTGTCATGGTTATTATTATATATTTATTTTATATATATTACAATGACCATGTTAATGTAAACTTGGTCATACTGTATATAGTGTAATGATATAAGCCTAAAGGTGGTGTGTCCTTGAAGAGGACAGCTAATTCATAGGGACTCGTAGCATACTGTACTTTATTTTAAAAACTATTTATTAAACATACTTTATTTTAACTGACAGAGTTGTAACTTTCAGACGGAAGGCCGCTGATATTTCAGTAACATAAGCTGTATACGTTTTTTCTTTTGTCTTCTTAACCTGGAGAGAGAAAAACAAAACAAAGCTATATAGAGAATTCCTGTTTATAACTGTGATTAGCAAATAATTGTTATTTTTTTTTAATTCCGGTGATCTTTCACAGCATTAAACATATAGTAACTATAAATTGATAATAAGTTATCTTTTCATACTTTGTAAAACTGTTAAATTCTCACTGCCTGGTTAAAGAATTAGGAGATAGAGATAAGGGAAATTACTGAAGTTAAGAATTGTCCAACACATTATGAAAACCTGAAAGGACAGTGCTGAACCACTAACTGCATTGGAGAAATGTGTTCTAGAAAAATTGATGAATGGAAACCACGTAAATGCCTGGCGAGGTTGCATTGCTGAAATTCTACAGTGAAATCCAGAGCTATGTTTAATGGTGACAGGAAGAGCATCTCAATATGCTGAGACCTCAAAAGCCTTCATGCCCCTCTTGCGTAGTGCCCACTGTACAAGCCTGTGGATCACCGTATTCACAAACACTTGTACAATGGACAATACATATTCCATGTTAATAATAAACATATTTTATGTAATATTTAGCAAAAAAAAAAAAAGAGAGAAAAGTGCATTGTGTCTGAGCTTTGCAACTGTAGATCTAATTCACTTCAATTCAATTTTATTTCTACATACAGTACAGAAGAAAAAAAAAACTTTTTAGGACACCACCTTTTGTGGTTGCTTATAACAGCACCATATTTTATTCCAATTTTTTTTATATTGTGTGAAGTTCTGTAAACTGTCGATCAAGGCCCTCAGTAGTCGGCTCACCTTTCAGTTCAAGTAAAAAAAATCCCTAGTCATAAAAACAATATGCACTCACAGACATGGACGTTTAAAATGAGTTTAAAAAACTGGTATGCACAAGAGTGCTGTCTGTATTGTGTTCACAATGTTTGTGTAAACCCCATAGTGCATTGTTACAGACAGAACTCCATGCACATCTGAAATTATATTAGTTCTTACCTGAACTTGCTTATGACTGGACCTCAGTGTTGCCCCTGTTCATAAATGGTGCTGGCAGACCTTCGTCTCAAATGTCCAATTCCAATGAGCTTGGGAATGCAACCATGTTTTCATCTGAACCTCCTGCCGTGTTAAATTTTTCTGCATAAAATTAGAAATCCCTAAAATAGATTGGCTTGATTACATACAGGAAATTTAGCACAGTTGCAGGATGTAGGTTTATTATTAATCAAAATGCTGTTAATGGGGATTTTCTTTTTTGTAAATAATAACTAGCTGAAATATTTTTTAATTTTATTTTATTTTAGAAAAATATATTTAGAAAAAATATATATATATATTTTTATTTTTTATAGATAAGATGTGATTTGCAGTAACTGCACTAACAGTGGAGTTGTTTAACATTATCTCAACTCAATACTGACACCTCGTGGTGAACTCACTAGGTTGCAAGTAGGAAGTGAAAATAATGATTAATACTAGGCTTTTTTTTTTTTTTTTTTGTGAACGTGCCAGTGCAATTATTTTCTAGCAGAAATGCTCTATCTTTGTGTAACACACTCATAACATACACATAACTACTGTATACCCAGGCTTAGCAACTGCTGTCCTGGAGATCAGACTCCAGCCCAGGTTAGCATCGCAAGGTTATGCTTTAGAAAAAGTTTGCTACCTGCTGAGCCTAGCTGATGTGCTTGTGACGGGAATTTGCTTTTTTTGAAGCTTTAAAAGTAAACACAACTTCTATACATATACATTCACATGTGAAAAGTCTTGCTTGAGTACCAGAATAAGATTGTACAATACTCTCTACATGTTAGCATTTTTATTAATAGCGAGTGATTTCTTGTGAAAAAAAAAAAAAAAGCCTTTTTAGGCAAAGATAATCAAGCGTAACCAATATTTAAAAACATCTGTTCCTCAAAAAAAAAAAAAAAAAAAAAAGTCTAAAAGTAAAAAAGTTTATGAAAAGGGTTAGCATTGCTTTAGCTAAATTTTTGGATTGTCTTCTTTGCCCATATTTACCAACTGAATAATTCTTTCTGAAGAGTGTTGTTTGGTTCAATTGATTGGTTTCTACTGATAAGGCCAAGCACTGTGTAAACTAGACCCAATCTACAAGTCAAAGTTGAGATATCATTTAGTTTTGAAGGTAACTATCATGTTAACTAGCAAAGTCACTACTATTTTAACTAGAAGACACACTACATGGGTAAAAGTATTTGGCCAAACCTGTTAATTAATCATTTATTTTAGGTGTTTCAATCAGGCCCCTTTTCTGCCAGTGAAGGACAATCTTAATCCTTGAGCATACCAAGACATCTTGGACAATGCTATGCTTCCAACTTTCGTTTGGCACTTTTCTATTCCAACATCCCAGTGCACAAAGCTAGGCCTAAAAAGGCATGGTTTGATGAGTTTGGTGTGGAAGAACTTAACTGGCCTGTACAGAGCCCTGACCTCAACACTATCCAGCACCTTTGAGATGAACCAGAACAGAGATCCAGCGAGCCGGGCCTTCTCATCCAACATCAGTTCCTGATCTCATAAATGCTCTACAGAATTAATGGGAACGAATCCCCACAGAAACACTCCAAAATCTTGAGGACAGCCTTCCAAGAAGAGTGGAAACTGTTACTGCTGCAAAAAGGGGGACCAACTCCATACTGAAGGACAGTATATGTATTTGGACATTTGCACAATGTCATTACAGGTTACAGTAGGTCAAATCCTTGTCCATATACTGTAGATAGCAAAGTGTCACTGAATTCTAAACTAAAGATCTTTTTGAGTATTTTTTGTACTATTAAGTAGCAACTGCAACAACATACAGTACAACCAGTCAGTTTTTATAGTAATAGTACTACTATAGTAGTTTTTACCCTTCTAAAATTGCCTGTATTAATATCATTTAATAGACTTTGATCTACTATTTTAACTTTTTTCCTTAGCCCTTTTTATTCTTATTCTGACATGTTATTCTTTTTATTATGCTCATTATTTATATTAAATAATGCAATGTATTAAAACATCACACATGCTTGACTTCATACTATATTGATGCTGCTCTTTGCCCTTGTCTTATCTTTGGCTGTTTCTCAGACTGAAGCTCAATATTAAGCTATACAGGAAGCTACTGCACCAGAAACATTTATATTCTAAACATTATTTTCATTTAAACAATTACTGCACTTTAAATGAGCATTTTATACAAATTAGCGTTTAAAGGTTTGCTAAAGAGGGAGCTTGACCAGTACAGTTGCAAACACCAAACACACAAAGTCATGAATAAAAACAGGATAAATTCATTAATCTTAAATAAATAAACACACACACACACACACGCACATATACAGCTGTTATTCTAAGTAACGATTCCAAGTATGCACACAATATGGAGAGTTGTGTCCGGAAGAGCATTCGGTGGAAATCCTGTGCCGGATCAGAGATGTAGATCTGCCATTGCGCCCCCTAAAGGTATCAGCCGTAAGAAGAGAAAAAGATGGAAAACTGTGTATTTATAATTGGTATGCGTGAACTCTTTAGTCACAGTATTTTGAAACACTGTGTAAGGGCTAAACCACTATGGAGCCTGATGTCTACAAAAATGGTCAGTGACAGTGTGGCATGATGCAACACAGCCTCATTTTCCTGAAAACAGTTACAAGTGCTGATACTGGACATTCCTTAAATAAATTTTACCTACATACAGTATTTCCTAACACGGAATTATGACGATACAGGTCAATCAACAAGTATTTAATTATATTCGCTTTTTTTTTATTAGCATCTGTATAAAATATTATAGAAACAATATCACATTACAATATAAACTTGATTGAAAGTATAAAGATTGATTTATGAGGGGCGTTCAAGTCAAATCAGGACGTTTGTTCGTACAAAACAAGATAACACAGTTGAAAGAGTAAAAATGACTTTTATTTATCTATATAATCCCCTGCTATACCTTGGATACCATCAAAGTAGAAAGTTTTCTGCTGCATGGTAACTGGAACGACTCCCGGGATTGTCATTCAGAGACATACGGTCTTATTTAAAACATTTGCACCATTAAAATGTTTTACTGTGGCTAAGTTTCTCATTACTGTACTGCGTTTGAAACTTTCTGTAAATGTCAATGAGTCGCAGTTAAACTTGTACGCTCCCAGTATTTCTAAATGTTTGTAAAACAGCTAACCGGTAAAATAAAATCAAGGTATTTTAATGTAGGTTTTGTACTAATTCAAAGGGGTGACATTTATCTTTAAGTGTTTTGCAGTATTTCCTCATATTTCTTCAATAATAATAATAAAAAAAACTACACAGAGAAAGTTGTGTATATATATATATATATATATATATATATATATATATATATATATATATATATATATATATCATTCTTTAATAACCCATTTCATTTGAATATCCTTGGCATTGTGTGATGATCAGTAATCAGTGTGCTTTAAAAGCCCATGCAGCTTTGTGATCCTTCAGACAGATAGGAACTATTGTAGGAACTATATAGCTTCTGTCTTCAGTTCTGTTGCTGATGTTGCTGCTTTCAGAGTGGGGATGAAAAATGGCCCCGTCCCTCTCCCACCGAGTACGAAATCACTCCGGTACAAATTCTGATACAAAATCATTTGTCTTTTTTTTTTTTTTTTTTTTTTTTCCACAAGATAGACTCACTGAGTTTTGAAGGTATTCGCTGAAACTTATTCATGGTTGCATTTGTTAGATTTTAAAGATAGAAGGGGAAAAAACATTAAAAAAGGACAGAGATGATGTCAGTCGTCTTAATATGTATGACATCACGTCTAAATAAATAAAAGTTCAAACATCAACATAAACAATTGAAAATATGTAAGAATGGACCGTAAGCAATAATACATAAATACATTTACAATACCTACAGCTTTACAAATTTTACACAGGTTAAAAAATTGTTATGTCATTAAGACCCAGGATTAAACAAAATCAAAACTGGGTTTAAAACATGTCGATGGAATGATACGAACATACTTACAGTTACAAACCAATGTGTAGCTTTAGTATGTGACATTATATTACAGATAGATATGATTTTTAGAGGACAAGTGCATAGCAAAATAGAAGCAAATTTTATCCAGGTATGGGCGTAAATTCCTGACTGAGTGGTATAAAAAAAACACTGAACAGAAACATTTAAGGCAAATTTGTTCATTTGAAATTGGCATAGTCTGAGTAAATGTCGACAAAGTCCTGTACCACTCTGTAGCAGAAGTCGTATTGTTCCTACAAAGAAAGAGAGAATATCAATGCACATTATATACTGTCATGTTTCATACTGTAAATGGCATATCAGCAATGCCAGTCTGATCTGGGACTCAAATGTAAGAGTCAGATAAAAAAAACATAATAATAATAATAATAATAATAATAATAATAATGTGTTTCTGATCTTATAAACAACCACAAAATGTCTTTACAAATAGATTTTTTTCCCTCATTTAATTTGTTATATAGAGTTCTGTATTTTAAATATGATCTTAAAGATATGTTTGATTTGAGCATTTACAGTAGATTTACATTTTTTTGCTGTGTGTTTGTAACATCACTGATATTTATTTTCATTTTGTTAATTTTAGCAATAGCACACAAGACGGAGTGCTGTACTGTTCTGATAGGGTTTAATGGGTTAAATGTATCGGGTTTAAGTGTTAAATGGAAAGACAGTGTGCTAGGGTGTATTGTCACACACACCAAGTAGTGCCCTTGATCAGGGGTTGGAGAGTGATCCAGCCTTGTGTTAGGAGCTAGTTAGCATTGTAGCGGTAAATAAAAGAACCCTGATAGTTTAGACGCCATTCGAAACCACTTAGAAGCAATCATTAAGGAGTCAAAGTATTTTTTTTTTTTAAAGATGTTTTCTTGCTGAAAGTTGTTCTATAACTGGTTTTGAATGTGAGTTCCAGTGCTACAGTGTTAGTGTAGTATAATATGTTTTTGATTTTGATTTGCTGTTACTGACCCCAGAGACTTTTGATCTATCCTTAGATGTTTACAGGTTTTAGAGGTAAGATGCTTTATCGGTTAAAAACAGACATAGTACTAGGATTTACAGGCCCAGCTTTAAGAGTTTCTCCTAAAGTGCGATTCTTTGTGAATCTGGTCTCTAAAGCTTTAGTACTCACCACAGTCTGCACCATGTGTGGCCGCTGCATTCGCAAACTCTTCACAGTCTGAAAGACATCCAGCAGGCCCTCTGCCTTCACACGCTCCAGAATATTGCTGAGGGCAATAAACGTACCGGTCCGACCCGCTCCAGCGCTACACACACAAACACACAGACATGAATTTGCAATGAAGGCATTTGGACACATAAACACATCAAACTTTCCTTAAACTTTTCTTGCATTTTTCAAAAATGTGCTGATACTTTTTAAACATTCAATTTGACTTGATGTGCCACCTTTACCCAAAATTCCAACTCAGAAAGTCAGAATCAACTCAACCCCTTGACATTAAATCAACCTGGCCACTCATTGCACAGTAAACAAAGTAGCAATTCTTTTACTTTTATATACATTATGCTATGATAGTACAGATTACTGTTTTAGGAGTAAAAAAAAAAAACAGATTACTGTTTTTTCTTTTTTTTTTTTACTGTTTATATATGTATATATATATATTACTCATCAAGGTTTGCTGCCTAGCTTGTGACTACCAGAAATATGAACATGGAAGCGTCCATATTGTTTTTGAAAATCGTGACTTATAATCTCAACATTGTCTGTTGATTTAACATTATTTCACAAAGACAAGGTCAAAAATGTCAATCAGTGCGATCAGCAACATTGCAAGACCAGATATTGATTGAATCTTGAAATTTGGCAAGTTCACAAACCGTGATCAGTAAGCAGGTAATTTGAATAATTTGAATAAGCAGCCCAGAAACTCAAGTTCAGCATCTACTCAGCACATGCCTGAACACAGATAAAGCTTTTATTCTGTAAACAGACTCGAAACACGGCTGTAGCATTATTCACCCGGTATTTCCAGTAAAATCATTTATATCACAAAGCATACAGCTGTCGGCAAACAGTGACCAAATCTGTGGCTGTTTTTATGGGGAGAAGTCAGGTCTGGGAAACAAAAAGATCTTGAATACAGTAAAGCTGCAAACCACAGTTATCAGTTAACTCAATTAGATTCTATTTTAACAGTAAAAGAATCTCAGCATTGTAATAATTAAAATATTATAGGATCCAGCCAAATATATCTATAATTTCTTAAAACAAGATTACAACAAAGCAGATGTAAGAATATTTCTAATACTAAGTTTATATTCAAATGTTACTAAAATTGCAAACGAAAAATGTCATGTTCTCATGGCAGATCATTTTGCAAGTTTTTAGCAACTTATTTCTTTAAAAAGTCGAAATGATTTGTTAATAGAACAAGACATTTTTCGCATGCAATTTTAGTAACTTTTGATTAGAGATAAGCTTAATCATCTTATATTTGGTTTGTTGTAATATTATTTTCAGAAATTATAGATGTTTAACTAGATTCAAGAATAGTTCACTTACCAATGTGTGATTTTTATTTTTATTTTTTTTTTATAAAAACTGTGATACATATTTTAGAACTTTGTCAGTTTTAGACAGTTTAATATTTGGAAATTTGTGAATCAACTTTGAATCGAAAACCCATCAAATCAGTGAATCGAATCAACTAAATTGCATAATCGATTTAATCACACAGCTCTAGAACACAGTACTAGGTTAAGTATCCAGTGAGGGAAGTATGTGTGTGTGTGCGTGTGTGTGATACCTGCAGTGTACAACAATGGGGTGGTTGCCTGATTGCTGTTGATGTTTCTGCACCGCGGCGATGATGTCGATCATTCCCTTCCCTTCCGCCGGAATTCCAATCTCCGGCCAGCCGTGAAAGTGGAAGTGACGGACCAATCGTGCTTCCTTCTCCTGTACAGCACAAAACAACTCGCTTTAGAACTGAGATGATCGGCATACTATAATGTTATTGCCTATTTAGCACTGGGCTTTACATAACGCATACATTTGGAATTAATTAACTGTATTCATATACAATTTTCACATTTCTTTAAAAACAATTAAACACACAGACACAAATTAGAAACATACTTGTACAGACATACACATAATGTACAGTATACACACACTCACCGGGCCATATGTAAGTACCAGGTCTCTGAGACTAAATGTATCATCACACTGAGTATCAGCTTTGATTTCCACTGTGTAGTCTCCATATTTCACTGAGTCTTCTGTGGGCCAGTACTGATAACACTTATCCTGCAAAACACACACGCTTTACCATTAAATATTTTATTTTTAGAAAAGAATATACTTTTATTTAACAAATAAAAAAACTTATTCCAGCCTTATGGGGACAAATGAAACTTATTCCAACCTTATGGGGACAAATGAATGGTCCCTAAAAAGCAAAATAAAAAAACAGAACTGCTAACTTTAATATAATGGAAGCAATATTTGCCAAGGGGTTTCATTTTTGGGTTTGTGTGTGTGTGTGTGTGTGTGTGTGTGTGTGTGTGTGTGTGTGTGTGTGTGTGGGTGTGCGTGCGTGTGCGTGTGTGTGTGTGTGTGTGTGTGTGTGTGTGTGTGTGTGTGTGTGTGTGCGTGTGTACCTGTTCTCTCTCTTGGAGTTCTGTCAGCATGACTATAGAATGGCATTTCCATTCCCAGACCATCCTCCAGAAATCGTCCACTGTGTGAGATAAAGGACCTTGCGTGGCTATGAAGTAATCTTTTTGCCTGTAGCCCTGTTACAAAGAAAAAAAGAAGAAAAAAAAAGCACTCAGTACACATGAATATAATGTTAAGTATGAAAGCTTGTTTCTGGTAAGGCTTACTTTTTAGTATCTATTTAGTATCATGCATTTGTCACAATATCGCAATAGTAAATTTGTGCAACTTTGTGCTTCCATGTATTAGGCTTCCCGTTCCCCTGACCGAGGCCCGTCAACGCCACAAGTACCCTATCCTGTTCAGCCTAAGACATTCTCTCAGAGAGACCAGTTCTTGCTGAAAACAATACTCCAAGTAGTTTACAAAATGTATTCACCCACTGCTGCACATGCATTTTTTAGTCACGGTTTGTTTTTTTTTACGATTGTGAGATATTTATAAGAAATTGTGAGATAAAAAGTTACAATTGAGAAATATTCTTTAAAAGCTGTGAGATGTTAACACTGTGGGAGAAAAACTTGCCATTGAGAGAAAAAAGCCACTGTTGCAGGAAAATGACTCTCAGTAATAAATTAAAGATTCAATTGAAGATGAAACAGTCACTGACGAAATATTAACTCGCATTTGCAAGATAAATGTGCCAAATGTATTTGTCCTATTTGCTGGAAAAAGGTTAACAGTAAACTTGTTAAGTTTAAAAAAAAAAAAAAAAAAAAAATTGTGTTTTCAAAGAAAATTGTTAATATGCATAAAAGTGACTTGGTATCACATTCACTTCTTATAACAAAAATGGAACCAAAACATAAAAAATTTAACAGATCAAAATATTAAAGGACAATGAGTTACAAAATGGAAAAAAATCCCATCAAAATGTCTAGCCTAAAAAAAATCAATAGAGTCATAATAAACTATTAATGCATATTTCTGGCATAATTATATCCCATTTATTCACTAAATCCTTCATTAATTGATTTTCCATCAACATTAAACCACTACAAAACACAACGACCTGCAGAAGAAAAAAAAAAAAACATGCATTAAGCTCCAATAAAAGAAGAACTCACATCAATAAAAGACGCATTAATGTAGTCCGTGAATTCCTGCCCTCTCCTCATTGATAGGATCACTCTGTTGAAATCATCTGAAGTGAGAAAACATAAAATATTTAGCATTAATCTCTTAATAAATTGGGAAAGAGTGCTATACGCAATACTGTTTTAGTCATTAGTCACACTGTTATAAGCATTAGCAAACACTCTTTTAGTAACTGTATTACTAACACAGTTCCAGTCAACAGCAACACTGATCTTGTTTTTAGCAACACTTTTTGGATGTTGGCAACACTGATTTCGTTATTATCAATATTTCTAGTTATTAGTTATTTTTGGACCTGTTCAACAAAGCCTGGTGAGAAGGTCGTCAGAGCAAGATACAGGGAGAACTTAATAAGTTTTTGCATATGGCAGATTGCACTTATACTGTAAGTTACTGCATAATCTTCATGCCATTGACCAGTTAAAGGCACATAGTAACTGACACGTTCATTGGTATATTACTGAGAGGGAAAGACTGGATGCATTCTAACAGAATTGTCACACCACTGTGTTTTTGCTTTGTCCATGGAGTATAAATTTGATAAATACACATTTTTTTCATTTTGTCCCCATTCCCACTGCATTCTTTACTATTTTTAGGATGCCGTGGGAGCTTCGTGGTCTTTGTCGCAGTGGGATAAGGGCCTTAGTTACAACATTGGTCTAGTTATTAGCAACAGTGTTTTAGTTATTAATAACACTAATCTAGTTATTAGCAACATTTCAGTTATTAGAAATGCTGATCTATTTATTAGTCTCATTGTTTTACTTAGTAGAAACAATGTTTTAGTTTCTAGAAACATTGTGATTAGCAACACTGTTTTAGTTAGTAGAAACATTGTTTTAGTTACTGGCAACACTGTTTTAGTTATTAGCAACATTATTTTAATTACTAGCAACATTGTTTTAGTTATTAGAAATGTTGATTTAGTTATTAGCAACACTGTTTTAGTTATTAGAAACATTGTTTTAGTTATTAGAAATGTTGATTTAGTTATTAGAAACATTGTTTTAGTTACTAGCAACACTGTTTTAGTTATTAGCAACATTATTTTAATTACTAGCAACACTGTTTTAGTTATTAGAAATGTTGATTTAGTTATTAGCAACACTGTTTTAGTTATTAGAAACATTGTTTTAGTTACTAGCAACACTGTTTTAGTTATTAGCAACATTATTTTAATTACTAGCAACACTGTTTTAGTTATTAGAAATGTTGATTTAGTTATTAGCAACACTGTTTTAGTTATTAGAAATGTTGATTTAGTTATTAGCAACACTGTTTTAGTTATTAGAAATGTTGATTTAGTTATTAGCAACACTGTTTTAGTTATTAGAAACATTGTTTTAGTTACTAGCAACACTGTTTTAGTTATTAGCAACATTGTTTGTTATTAGCATTATTTGGTTATTAGAAAAGCTGATTTAGTTATTAGCAACATTGTTTTAGTTCCTAGCAACACTGTGAAAGTTATTAACAACATTTTAATCAGGTTCATCTGGTTATTACTGTAGCATCACTTACAGTAGCAACACTGTTTCGACTGTCTTAGTTATTAGCAACATTTTTTATTTAGTAGTAACACTGTCCCACTTGCACTTATTAGCAGCATTGTTTCAATTTTAGCAATTAGAAACATTGTTCTTGAATGACTTTACTTCTTTATTTAATAGCATACATCTTATTTTTCCACTTAATAATACTAATAGGCTGTGGAATAGTATGTGCAATTGTTCAGACTTTATTTGACTTAGCAGGAGCGTCTCTCTGCTGGTGAATATTAGTGTGGCAGGAAGGACTTTAATGGGTGAGGAAAGGAAGTGCGATTTCAGGTTCCTTCCCTGGAAACAAAAAACATATGTTGCTCTTGGATACCAGCAAGCATTAGGTATTTATGGAGTAGAGTTTGTGCTATGGTGATTTTCAGTTTAGCAGTACAAGCTGCAGGTTTCTGAAACTGAACTTTATTGTTCAATACCACATGAGACCATACTGTGACCACATCGTGGCACAGATTACTCTGTGTGCCTTCACATCTGCCTCTTAGTATCTTGTTACTTTCACTACAGAATATGAGCATATTCCAAATTTTAAATGTTGTACTTTGGCAGACTTTTCTGATCATTTATATCTAAAATCCTTACATGGAATAATCTGGAGCACTCTGTTCTTCTTCATATTCGCCGGTAGATTACCCGTCCTCATGTTTTCCTTCATAATCCGCATGTTGGTCAACTTCTGCAAAAAGGAGAAGTAATGCATTCATCTGTGAAACTGATAAACGTGGACACTTCACAAAACGCTTTCATGGACTATTTTCATACCCATATGCCTCGTATGTTCAATTCTGTTTTTGTCATTGTGTCATTGTGCCATCGGGTTTCGGCTGTTGGTTTCAGTTCCTCTCCCATCACAGAGGCATTGTACTCACCTTAAACTCTTCCTCGAGTCCCAGTCGGTCTTGTGGTGCACTGGTGTTGTGTAGTTTGTCCAGATGTCCTTCTAAAGAGGACACGTCCAACTCAGTGTCCCCATACAAATAGTACTCCAGCAGAGCCTGGTGGATGAATGAGTACTGCATCTGCGCATACACACACCCACACACACCACATGTTTGAGGAACTAGAAGGGGAAAAACCCCACAAGATGCATACCAGTATAATTAGAAATGCCACAAGGTATTTTCCAAAGCACCATCTTTCATATTGTATTGCATTACAATTAAAATTAAAGGATATAAATAACAGATAGTCAGTGCTTTATTTTATAAAAGACGATGCCTAATATTCATATACTGAAGGATTTCAATATACTGCACGCCCAATGTCACATATCATAGCGTTGTTTATTCATTTATTCACTTTATCACAAATTATACAACATGTATAATCTGAAATGTATATTAGGGCTTCAAGCTGCAGCCAATGTGTAACATAGGTACCAGGTACCATTTGCTTTTACAACAGGAATTAAGTATATGGTAAATTGGTTTTGTCTTCTATTAAAGATGTAGCTGTATGATATGGTACAATCACTCTTCCCTAGAAAAAAAGCCGGAAAGTATTTAAGGGAATCATTAAAAGTCATCCATATTGCTATGACATTCATGCTTATGATCAATGCATGCAAACGTCTACCCGCAACTGTAGGTAGTAGACCGCTTTGTATACTAATGGCAACCAACAAAAATAAAAGAAGCCCCACTCACATCTGTCTGTACAAGTTGTGACCGCTGGTCTCGGATTCGGGACACAAACCCAAATACGTCAATCTTTTGTTCTTCATGCATCATGTCAATCATTGCGTCGATCACGATGAAGGTACCTGTCCTTCCGACCCCAGCACTGAGAGAAACCACACACAAAAAGACATGCACACAAACAGGTGCACATATGAGAAAACAACACAAATATTCATGGGCTTTAATGGTTTAAAATGAATAGATGCATAAAATCACATTTCCTGTCTCCTGCAGAGCTGTGAAGAATTCCCCATCTCACCACACTGTCACAATGCTGCTCTCATCTGCACTCTTCATTTGATTCCTATTCTTTGGTCTAATGGATTATTGCTTTGTTTCCTAATGTGTTCACCTGTTCTATGTTAAACACCCTTGATTAATTTGTCCTTAGACAAATTACCTGATATTCAATGTCTCATGGCAAAGTACTGATAGTACATGAATGTGCATGTCTATGTACACCTTAGTTTCCTTTGTTCCCTGATTTTAGTTTCTAGTTGAGCTTCTGTGTTTTCAAAGCTTGTGTTCTTGTTTAGGATTACGAGAAATTCTTATTATTCTGCCTGTTCCCTGTTTTACCTGGTTGTAATCCTGATAGTCAATACTGTACATGTAATGACCCGGGGTAAATAGGTTCAAAGGTGTTTAATAATGTCCTTTAGATCAAGTTATTTGACATAATAAAAGAAATAAATATTTAATTCTACAGTTCGTGATTTTAGTGTATTTCAACGCGAATTACATATTAATTGCAGGTAGACTACAAAGGTCAAGTTTTATTAAATTATTATCGATATTTATTATTTCCCAAACCTGCAGTGTATATACAGGAAACCAGTCAGCCATAATATAATAATGCAAAATATTAAGACCAGTATTGTGTAGTTTGCCCCTTGTGTCACTGGGACATCTCTGTCCCCTTGGGGCATGACTCCACAAGCCCACCGGGGTTGTGTCCAAGGGTGCTGTGGGTTACAGGGTGGGACCTCCGTGGATTGGATTTATTTATCCAGCACATCCCATGGGTGCTCAATCGGATAGGTATCTGTGGAATTTTGAGGCTGTGTCACAAGTCTTGGGCTCTTTGGTGGCTCGACCCTGTGCATAGTGGGCTGTGGTGCACTGGGGGTTCTGGTGCCTTTCTATCATTGCCAGAATTGACTTTTGACTTTGACAATTTGTGCTGCATTGGCTTTTCTATGACATCGGACCAGGCAGGCTGGCCTGTGGCCCCCATGGGCATGGATGAGCCTTAGGTGCCCATGATCCTGTCATCAGTTTACTGGTTTAATGTTATAGCTGATCAGTGTACAGTTGTTTAGGATGTGTGTTTTCCTCATAAACATGGGCAAACATCAAAACTAGCATAAATACAAAGGAAATACAGTGGAACCTCGGATTGCGAGTAACCTGGTTTGCAAGGGGTTTCGCAAGACAAGCAAAATATATTTTTAGACATTTTGACTTGATAAACGAGCGAGTCTTGGTATACGAGTATCAAATATCATTGAGTATCATGTGGCACGCATGCGCTTCTTATTTGATCACAACTGAGTCAATGGTTTTTCTCTAAAGCAACTTTTATTTTGTGTTTGTATGTGTGTGCGCTCATGCGGAGGTGTGTGTGTGTGTGTGTGTGTGTATGTGTGTGTGTGTGTGTGTGTGTGTGTGTGTGTGTGTGTGCATGCGTGTGTGTGTGCGCGCGCGTGTGTGTGTGTGTGTGTGCTCGTGTGTGTGTGTGCTCGTGTGGAGGTGAGTGTGTGCGTGTGTGTGTGTGTGCTCGTACGGGTGTGTGTGTGTGTGTGTGTGTGTGTGTGTGTGTGTGTGTGTGTGTGTGTGTGTGTATGTGTGTGCGTGTGTGTTTAAATGCATGTGTGAATGGGAGTGGTCTCACACACCAAAGGTCAATGTGTCAGATTCAGGACATATACACCCTTGCACTGAAATATGACACACAACAGATGAGAGGGTGCCTGATCAAACTTTCTGACACTGACCTACATATTCCTGAGCTCCCCGCCACACCCCCCGCTGCCCCAAACTACTCAACACCATGAATAGCCCTGAGTTTGCCTTATTCAAATTATATGGTAATTGCTTTGAATAATGCATCATTGTCTGCTTAAATAAATTATACATGCATGACGGATACCTCCCAAATGACACAGAGGGGGTCCACAAGGTCTTCTGAATAATGGTTATGCAAAAACTGGCCTTTTTCCAAGAGTTTAACATCAAGTGACTACTTTTAAATTGAATGTTTAGGAGGCTGGAGAATATGGTGAAAACTCATTTTAAAAGGTGATAATAATAATAATAATAATAATAATAATAATAATAATAATAATATATTCATGTAATGCCTAAATTAACACTAACTCCTTACAATTTCAGATATCTCTCATTCATTTAGTCAGTGTACATAATCTTTGCAGTAGCTATATTGTAGTTACAGAATAATTCATAATATTTATAAAATAATATTCTCGGCAATAAATTAAATATTATGCCAGAATTAAACACTTTCCCAGAATATTTTATTCTAGTAAACTCTAACATCAAATATGCTGTAAATTTAATACATTAACTACTGCTTAAAGAGCATAGTGTTGAGATACCTGTAGTGTTATTTTAAAGTCTCCTTTCTTCACACACTAAAACCATATAGAGATGGGAGTTCTTCCTGTTACATCGGCTTATCGGTCTTTTTTCTGTTTCAGTGGTTTTGCAAAAACAGGTGTCAGTTTGGCGGTTTGCTTTTAATAGTCTCTGCATGTGCTGCGCTGAAAGTTATTTCACTTTACTTTCTACTATGGCACACTCATCCTTATTAGAGTCCGAGGCTAACTCTAATATCTAAACGCTTTAAGTTATAGACGAAGGGTTATACCTCTATGTGTGGGTTGCATACCTGCAGTGCACCACGATGGGTCCTGCATATGAGGGGTTCACCTGCTTGACTTTCTTGAGGAACTTGAGCATGCCAATGGGCGAGAAGGGCACACCGAAGTCTGGCCAGCTGGTGAAGTGTAGCTGCGTGACCAGACGTGGGGTTTTAGAGCCGTCGCTAGCTTGCTGAGGGGGGGGGGGGGGGGGAGAGAACAATAATTAATTCCTATAAAGCAGCAGAATGACCTACAATTAGCTTCTAAGAAGACTTTGCGACCTTCTCTCTAATTAGATTCAAATCCTCAGTAATTTGTAATGTTTAATAGTATAACAAGTATCAGGAGAAGGCACTGAGCATGGTTCACCAAATTAAAATCTGTTAAATCACAGTGCTGTTGAATTCTCAAATCTCAGTGGTCAGAAAGCTTGGAGTCTTTTTCTATAACAGCAGCTCTGATAATAGTATTGGCTGTAAATGCATTTTCTATTCTCTTTTCATTTCAATAATAACAACGTACACATAAATTAATTTGAAAAACATGTATGATATGGTGATGCTTTATTTAACCATTTAAGGATACCCATTATGCACAATTCATGACATTTTAGACATGTTTAGACAATCAGGTGGATCTCCAGTGTGTCATGCAAAAAACAAAAATGTGGGGAAAAATTTTTCCCTGTCTTTTGTCCTTTTGACCAGGATTTAAACAAGCCAATATGATTTTTTCCCCTATTATGATGTCATATAAGAAGTGCCCCTCCTCCTGCCTGTTGCTCAGCTCTACTGTTCTCTGGATGGGTGTGGCTCTGAAATGGTGCATGAGGAGGAGGAGTGAATTTAAGGGGTTTGATGTATAGAGAAATGCATAATCTGAGGAGGTATTTCAGCAGGAGCATTAACACACACGCACACTTAGGGAATAAGTGTAAAGAAATAGTCAAATACGTCACCTTTAAGACTTAACAGAAAAAGTCTTTCGTTTCCGGCAAATCTCTTTCTACAGTATATTTGCTTTTTTGATAAGACTACGGCACAGCAGATTTAAATGTGTTGTGGTTTCTCTGGCACATAAGAAATGTGTGTGTATGTGTGTGTGGGCGTGAGGGGGTATTTCCTTGAACTGTAAAAAAGATGCTGCTAAGTGATAAGTGGAATAACTTGTTTTTCAGACATTCTATAGCATTAAAAGTAAGTATAAATGTAATGTAATAAGTCTTGGTATCACATTAGGAAAACTATTAACTTTTGAGTGCTAACACACCACCAGGTATTTCTTTCATATTAAAATATGACCTGTTATACTTATAATATATCTTTCTCCCTACATTTTATATTTTCTTTACAACATAACGGAGCAAAACTTATCATATAACATAATATAATGATAGGGCTTCAACACAAAGGCTTCTTGTGGTTTAAACTTGCTTTTTTTTTTTTTTTTTTAACAGTAGTCTATAATACTCCATCTTCAATGACATTTTGTGAGAGAATCACACACGTGAGACTTACATATTGCACGCAGAATTTGCGTATCGTGTAGTCGACGAGCACGGTGATGTCCTCCACAGCAACTCGCACATTCCCATACGTCCAGCATCCCTTGTCAGGCCAGTACTGGTAACATTTGTCCTAGTTTAAAGAACAAATGAAACGCATTTCTATGCAAGCAAAAACAAACTTGTACACAAAACTGCAGATGTATTTTTCATTAATATGGGTCCATGAACAGCCAAAAGGGAGCCAGGGGTTTTAAAGTGACTTTTGAGCTTCAGTGTTATTGAACAAACTTAATCAGTGCTGCCCGTCAGTGAGAATTAGTCAGCCTGAGCTTGATGAATAATGCACACATAATGACGCCGAGCTGAATAATTATGATAAGGCCCGGGAGGATTTTATTAGCCTTTAGTTAATTATCGATTCAGCACCCAGACCAAAGCTGATTTAACTCTTCTATCCATTCCTGCGTTATTGATTAATGTGAGCTAGAGGAAGGGTGTCCAAAGACATGTGGAAGAGAAAGAGACAGAGAGAGAGAGAGAGAGAGAGAGGTTTTTAGAAAGGATGCTAAACAATTAAAAAAATGTCTTAAATATCACCATATTTACAGTAAATAACAGCAGGTTAACTCAGATCAATATTTTGAATAGTGCCAACTGACACTGTTATATAGTCGTACAAGGAATAAATATCTTGTAGCTGCAAAACACCTTTCTTCTTCCATTAAAGATACCGTAGTTCTTATTGTTTCAGAAATGCAAAGGTTCTATTTTATTTGTACTAATACAGAAGAATAACAATCACATCCTAAACTTTTGTTGGATTGAAGTGCTGGTTGGTCAGATGGCTTCCAGACATGTAAAGTCCTGTAAATAATCTGTGCATGACCCGAATATGATATGAATTACCTCTTTCCTCTCTTTCAGGTTGGTCAGCATGACAATCGTAGCTGATTTCTGCTCCCATATCATTCTCCAGAAATCAGCAACAGTCTCCTGTTTTGGTCCTGACACACACACACACACACACACACACACACACGCACGCACGCACGCACGCACGCACGCACGCACACATGCATAGACAGAAACATTAACACACAGATTCAGTTTTGTAACCAGATCTCATCTGCTGAAAGATCTCAGAGATGGAGCCTCATTAAACAAAAGTCCATTCCTAAGGTGTAATCTGATTGGACGAGAGGCATTCCATAACTGGTGATATAGAGCATAACAGCACTGGGACAATTTATACGTTATGTATTACTCCGTATCACAGGTGTTCTAATACTGTAAACGGTTCAGTTGCCAGCGTGGGTGAAAGTAGGTCATTACAGTGCATGACACTGGAAAGAGGGGAGAGCGGCTGCCTGCCAAAAACCCCCACATTCAAAACCAGTCATGTGATAACATCATGTCATCTTAAACAATAACTATATCCATAGTAATCGCTTCTAAGTTGTTCTGTATTTTGCCTCTGTGTTGTTCACGTGGCTAACACAAGGCTAACACAAATCCCTGATCAAGGGCACTACGTGGGGTCTGCAACAAGGGATTGTGCACCCTACATACAGTAGTGCACAAACTTTCTATTTAATGTTATTTAGGATCCAACCCCAGAACTCTGGAAGTTAGCTAATACTCTAAAATAAGTGGAAACAAAGTAAATCTTGCAGGTTTCTCTGGACAGTCCCGAAACCCTTTGTCTACATAGTACCAGTGAGAATTTAAAACTACTTTTACCCCTGTTAATTACACTAACTGTCAGTCGCCAGCTCCACATAGTTATTTCTGCCAGGATCAAAGGAGCAAAAAGAACAAAATTGTTGAGAATGGCCGATGTTTGAAGTCGTGCCTATAGCTACATCACAGCCAGGGCAATATTTAGTAGAGTGGTACTCCCATTCATGTTATATTGCTTATCATCTATATTACAGCTCTGACAGTTGTTTGGGCTCATTTTTATATTAACATGGCCAGATGCTTTACATAAACTTTTTTTTTTTTAATGTGTATCTTGGTTTCCTAATATTCTAATAGACTGCATTTTTTTTTTCCCCCCGATTTTCTCCCTAATTTAGTCGTGTCCAATTCCTCCCCGTCACTAGGGGGCTCCCACATTAAGGCTACTACTACCACTCAGCCGGGAGGGCCGAAGACTATCACGTGTTTCCTCCGAAGCACGTGACGCCAGCCGACCGCATCTTTTCGAACTGCTCGCTCGCGCACTGTTGGGGGCGGCGTAACACACTCGGAGGACAGCGCTATCCGCTCCCTCCGTTGCGCGAGCTCACAGACGCCCCGGACTGGCTGTAGAGCCGTGATTAATGTGGGAGCACTAAGTACCTCTCATCCCTCCCCTCTGAGAGAGCTCGGCCAATCAGCTCTCTCTAGACCTCCGGCTGCGAGTGCTTTAACCACTGCGCCACTCGGAGGCCCTAATAGACTGCATTTTTGTTCTATTTACCTAAAAAAAAAAACAGAACCTACCAATGGAATGACTATTTATAGATGCTAACCCTGATAACAAGAACTAACTTGTTACACAGAGAGATGTTTCACAACATTAAAAGCATCTGTACAGTAAATGGATGAACAACATACTGTAATGTGTTGTTCTGTAATAAATCAAGATTGTTGGCATCGAGAACTTCTACAGCAGGTGATAACATGCAAGTCAAGTCGTTGATTATATCCCTACAGTATTACACCATGTCCTACCCATGTTATGTTTTCTTTCTTACATACAATATGCTCACCTTGTGCTGCGATGAATTTGTTTTTATCTTTGTAACCCTGTAAGACACGAAGCAGGCTTCATTTAATCACATAACCAAGTGTGAAAATTAACGCTGGCTTTAACGTGTTACGTTTTACAAACAAGTGTCACAATCAGTATAGAAACCTAAAGTTTTTGGTCGTGTTTTTTTATTTATTTATTTATTTATTTATTTTATAATGTAAAGCGGTATTCATACTTACATCTATATAAGAAGCGTTCACATAATCTGAGTGTGGAATGCCGTCTGTCTGTGTCAGCACCACTCTGGAATGATCATCTGCTTAGCAAAAACAAAGCTGGTTAGTGTTTAGATGAACCGGGATGATGTTAAGCTTATCCATGTAATAGGATGGTATGTGTGTTTTTGCTGTTTTTTGTGTTCGAAAAAAAAAAAAAAAGAAAAAAAAAAGTAAGATAAGATATTTCAGATAGAAAGACTTCCGAACAAACAAACAAAGATTGACAAACGGGTCAATAAGTTAAACAATCATTTTTAAATCGTTGGTGTCTTCAGTGTTTCACCGTAGCTCTACCGGTACACTGATGGTGCTAACTAGCAAGGGAATCCTAAAGGCTGCTAGATTTGCATGGAAACTGAAAATCATTACTCACACCTCATACAATGTGGATTTTATTCTTATCTCAGGTGTGGTTTCTGACGCTTTAAGCCACAATGTTGTGAAACTGGAGACGAGTTTGTTCATCCACAGCTAAAGCATTCAGAGCATAGATACTACCCGAGATTAAAAGACTGACCTGATTCGGACAATAATTCATTTTGTTTATGTGGAAAGATTCGTTAAAATATAGATTAATTCTGCTACGTAAAGTCACATTATGTATAGTAGTTTGGTTGGTTGATTGAAATCAGAATGCTCATAAATCCTTGACTATTCGGCAAAGTACTCAATCGGACTAGTGATTAAGCATGCATATAAAAAGTCAAACTTTCTTTTTAGCACCTACTATAAATGTGCAGATGGCTAACTGAAGTGTAAAAGAGAAAGAGAAGTAAGAGAACGTGTTCGCTATGTTCGCTATGCAGACACTATGCATGTTGATGTGCTTTATAACAGGAAATGCACAGAAAACTGAAAACCACAAGGTACTGAGCCTCTACTAGACTGTGAATCGAGATCTTTGCAGCTGACTATCTGAAGAGAAAGAGTATGAAAGAAAAAAAAAACAGAAAACTCACATGGGAGAATATTGGGATATCTGTTCTTCTCTTTGTTATCATCTTTGTTTGCTTCTTCGTACGTGCCTTGTGGGTTTCCGCCTGGCAACGACTACAATGGCACAGGATAAACATCATGAACATCATATTTTCTAAAAAAGGTCATGCAAATGCTCAAGATGATGTGTTTTCCAACTCAACTCAGAAGACGTGATTTTATCCTGACATATTATATCATTTTTATGTTTTTTTGTTTTGTTTTGTTTTGTTTTGGTTGTCTGTTGTTTTTAAGCTCTTGCACCACTGGTTTCACAATTCTCAGCACTCTTACAAATAATATTCTGAGTCTCAAACTGCTAAAATAACAGCTCCGAGTCTCTTCCTCTAATGTCTAACAAGGTCAAGTGAGCTCAGTTCACTGCACCATGTAGTATATTTAAGTACTTTACTGTATGTTCTTAGGTTTAAGTATT
Organism: Clarias fuscus; assembly: GCA_030347435.1. Classification (NCBI taxonomy): domain Eukaryota; kingdom Metazoa; phylum Chordata; class Actinopteri; order Siluriformes; family Clariidae; genus Clarias; species Clarias fuscus. The sequence goes on along the minus strand of CM059220.1, from coordinate 7,833,068 downwards.
TGAACTTCCCTCTTCAATTAACAAACCCAGACACGTTTAGTAAGATTCACATCTAGATATGGTCATTATGAGACAATTTCTGTGTTTTCGAATCATTTCCGTATGGATTTGGGAGTATGTTCCCTTTAATAATGACAGTGTATTTCTGTGTTTATTAAATGTTCATCAAGAGTGTCAACCATCCATCCATCCATCCATCCATCCATCCATCCATCCATCCATTGTCTATGTCGCTAAGCTTACAGTAGGTGGGGTTGCAGGGGGCCTGGAGCGTAAGCAAGGAACTCAGGGCAGAAGGCAGGCTACACCAGAGTATATGAAAACTCAACACATGCCGAGCAGAGGCGAGATTCGTATTCGCAATGCTGGAGGTGCAAGGCAAAAGTGCTAACCACTAAGCCGCCATGACGCTCAACACATGCCATTCATTTTCGCGCATACATTTTTTAATACAAAAATGACAAATTATGTAAACGGTAATTATTAATACAAATTAATTGTTCTGGAACATTCTATATAATGCTTATTTTACTCAACAGGTCTTCAGGGCACTCTAAACGCTCTTTGCTCAACATGCACTTCCCGTTTGGTGCCGACAGCTTAAGTATCCATTGAGACTGCAGCACATAAACATCCTTTCCGTGAGACTTGGAATTCATTCATGAAGTACGTGATGGCTGAATCACCAGCCAATGATTCAATTAGGACTGTGGAATGACTCTTGGAATGACCACGGAATGACTCTTGAGTCATCTGCCTTAAATTGCAAATTGGGTAATTCTTAAATGAATCACCAGTGAGTGAGGGAACCAATGTCAAACACTTCCGCGTTTAAACAGGGTGGGAAACAGATGCTCCTAAGATTCCGGTTATGCTACTAGATTAATTCATTATCAAGTGAAAATATTCAGTATATTAGTAGTTAGATGAGATAATTAACACTGCTTTCAAGATTAGCCTTTCTATTGACTCTCACGCTACTGGTGAAGAAGGAACCCAAATATAAAACCTGGCTCTGAGGTCATTTTTTTTTTAAGTAGAAAATGATTTCCTGAGAAGCGACTTTCAGTTCTCTTCATGCTCTTCACACTGCGATCTTCCATACTCAGCAGAAAAGAAAAAGAAAACTCACATTGTATTGTTCTCGGAAGAGTTTCCCATCGTCGGCCGACCGAATGCGGTACTCGTCCTCCAAGTTATCTACAGGAATGGGGAAGTATTTTTTGGATGCGGAGGGCGACCTCTGCAACAAAACCACCGTCTGTGCCTCTGTAACAAAATGAGAGGGGGAAATGAAAACCTCGGAATTAAAAGAAGGTCTTTCCAAATTCATCATTCTTTAATTTGTTCACTCATTCATTCATTCTTCTTCAGGAAGAAATTCCGGTCAGGGATTTGGTTGATCTGGAGTCACAGGGTATCTCTCTCTCTCTCTCTGGAGCTTTGATACCCAAACAGTATCTGCTGCACCACTTGGATTTAAGTACACACTGATCAGCCATAACATCAACACATTGATCAACAGCCATACACCAACATGCCTGTGACAGGATCATACCAGTTCGGTATGCTGGCCATGACGCACTATAACACCCAAAGCACCACAGCCCAGCCAAACACACATAAACACACACACAAATCTCACACACACATACAACAATCACACCTTAACCTCATTGACACATTACGTTTACAGCAATGTGTGTTACAGTGGATCATCTGTGGAACTTGTTAGTGCGGCTTGGGTGGCCATGCTCCTGTCGCCGGTCGGTCACTGGCTGTTCTTCCGTAGACCAGTAAATACTAACCAGTGCACACCGGGACCACACCAAGTCAAGTCAAGTCAAGTCAATTTTATTTATATAGCGCTTTTAACAATTGACATTGTCGCAAAGCAGCTTTACACAATAAAAAGAAGTAAGTTTTTATGCAATGTATATGAATCAAAATGACAAGATTGTCCCCGATGAGCAAGCCGAGGGCGACGGTGGCAAGGAAAAACTCCCTGAGATGGTAATAGGAAGAAACCTTGAGAGGAACCAGACTCAACAGGGAACCCATCCTCATCTGGGTGATAACGGATAGCAGGTACACCACAATACCTTCTGTTATTATCTGCAGATTCTCTGACCTATTCGTCTAGATGTCAACATTTGGCCAATGTCCGATCCGTAAGGCTGCTTCTAGCACAACAGCTTAGAGAACACACTGTTTACTTGAGGACAAATTTATCCAATGCACAAACATCAATCAGTATCAACAAATGACTGTATGTACTGTTCAGATTGTGGAAAGCCCTGAATCACTTTAATTAAAATTGACCTACTATAATGAAAATCATTTCAGCCGTAAAAAACATGTGACTTGTTACAAACCAAGACTTGTACAGTAGATATCGCGACGCATTCTCAGTCTATAAGTAAGAACACACACTTGGACACAACCTGAATAAATAGCATGACGAAGTGAGAATAACATCTGGGAATAACACCTTTAAACGTTCTATAAGACTACACAAAAGAGCATTTCTTTATTAGCTAAGATTGTTCAATAAAGCATTAAAGACACTAAGAGTGTGAATAGACTGGTAACATACTGTGACAAATCTTAAACTTGTACATTTCCAATAAGTGTAGTGTGTCAAGCAGTGTACACAACACAAATCCAGGTACTGCATAGAATGTTTGGGGTGTTGCATGTAATCTGGAGAGAAATTTGCGTAATATTTGTTGAGATTGATTTCAAATTGCTCAAACCTACTGTAAGCACCACGAATGGATGAGAGTCATGACCGTGAGTCACTGTGGCACTCGCGCATGGGCTTGAAATAATCACATTATCAGACGGACTGAAATCGGTCGCTCAGTTGAAATACGTTGGTCATACGTTGGTCATTAATAAGGTTAGCATTGCGTAATTGAATAGGATCAACGTAATAACGTTGCTGTAAGCGTTTTAGTTTTCGTAATTATAAATAGTACTCATTACACAAAGTGCTTATGTACTGTAGACATAAGTATTACACAAGGTGACTAGACCAATAACAGGCATAGACTTGGAGACGCTTCTTAAAGATATGCGACCCACTTGATATGAGAAATTATTCCGTTTCCTCCAGGAGTATTCTTGATAGCTCCTGTTTCAGAAGTCAAGGAAAATGTGCAGTTACGGGGAAAATAAATTCCATATATACTGCCCAGTCCAAGTAGCAGAAAAAGAAACTTGTGTCTCATCAAAAGTTAGTCACGTCTCAAATCATCAAAATTGAGTGAAGGAGATATTCTCATTGAGGATTCCTAATTATTTTAGTGGATTATCACAAATGAAGTCCGACACAGTTGACCAACACGTGCAAAAAAAAAAACACATGCAGGTTAATGTTACTGTAAAGGGTGAGGTGGTGTTTGGTTCTTTTATTTCAAAATCTGGACCCAGCCGACTCTTGTCTGTTGGCATGCAAATTTATTTGTCCTCATTAAATCAGCTTTAAATTACAGTGGAGAAAAATTATATAGACATAAATATTCTATTCGGATATACTTTTAAGATTTTATAAACCCTAATGGTGAGGTTTTTTATAGACTATGGCCTTTTTGCACCATAGCAATCTTAGTCAGTCATTTTCCATAAAACATACGTCATCAAAGTTCCTTGTAGATATATATATATAGATATATATATATATATATATATATATCCCATATCTGTCAACTGCCAAAAGGTTTTGTTTCTCCGCTAAAACACTTATTTCCTGATAAAGCTTTAACCAAGTCCATCAAAGTAGAATTTTTTTCTCAGTACCCCAAAGCCATGGTCAAGCAGTCCACTTTACATCTGAAACACTGGCCTCCCAGGAACTCCTTTAATGGCCGAACATGTGGAAATAGCTTGGAGTGAGGTCAGGACTGTGCGGGGGTGTGTCAATAACTCAAAGCCGAGTTCCTGTAATTTATAAGTAATGTTGGTGAATAATTGTATGTACAGGTCCCACAGACAGATGTGTCTCTTAAGGAAACTGACGACAAGTTATCCATCGATTTTCAAGGCTCAGGGGTTCCACTCACTGAATGCTCACGGAAACGACTGCAATCAGCTCCGAGCCACCTCGACCAGGAACAGCATTCACAGAGATATATATATATATATATATATATATATATAGTACAGCCTTCTTTATAATGTTTGCACCATTCAAATATGGTATTGCGGTTAAGAATCTCATCATCGTACTGTACTGTGTTTGAAGTCTTCTGTAAATGTCAATCGTTTTTTTATGCCTGCGTTCATGAGAAGTTTCCCAGTATGACTTGAACACCCCTATTACCGTACATAATTTACATGTTTGGCATTCCTCATGGTACACTAGTCTCACAATATCTCTTAAAATACTTAATAATAAGTAATAATAATAATAATAATAATAATTTACTGTAGATCAGGGCAGCTGCATGTTCATTATCCTGTACCGATCAGCAGTGTCGATGTTTCATCACAACCTTGCTATGAATGTTTAGTTCTGGATGGTGGATTGTTTCTCAACCCGGCACTAACACTACTCCACCTTACACACTCCACCTGTAACGCTGCAACACACACTACACTATTAGCGTCACTGAATCAGGGGTGGTGTACACAGTAAGTCATAGAAGTACGTATTATAACCAAATTCCAAATACAGTTGTGTAAATCAGTCAAGTCTTTCGATTTAAATATAGTTCGATCTCTAGTGAAACAGAAAGATAGATAACTTTATGTGTAACTGTTTCTTAAGCCTTTTATTTGTTTCACTACACTTTTCATTTCATTTTTGTATTTTCATTCGAATACAGATTGTATAATGTCGGTTTATCAATTCGCATGTTCATACTGTAGGTTCTTAACAGCATAATAATGCTAAAGCTGAGAGCTTTAGCATTATTATGTACAATAATAATTATTACTAGTGATTATTACTGAATAATATACCTTTTACAGGATGGACGTTTATATGGAGGGAATAAATAAAATAATCTGTCAAGAACATGCAGTGTTGAAGGAACTGACAATTTATCAAATTGACTGTCAACTTATTACGCTTTACGCAATGTCACAATCAAAAGAGTATGCAGGATCTCAAACTTTGAGACACGAAGAATTCCCAGGCAAGAGCAGAAATAAGACAGCTCAATGCAGAGAAAAAAATGCATCAGATAAGAAAGACTTGCTTTTTTCATTTTCTCTTCAATTTCCACTCATTAAAACCAACATTCTTCATCAAACGCTTGTTCCGTACAGCATTTGTAATGTCTATTTATAGTTTTACTGAAAGCCACGTCCACATCCTAGACAAATACGATCCAGCAATCTTTAACAAACCCCAGGATCTGGATGAGTTCATTCTTAGTCAGAGCTTCTGGTGCATCAGACTGACACAAACGGCAGTTCCGGTTCTGACTGCAAATAAACACTGAACTACTGAGAAACCACATGTCGCCATCACATTCGCTTACATGGACTTGAAACGGCAGTCCTCATGACACCTGCTAGTCTTTTTGAAAAATAGTGCCAGGTTGAGAGAGGAGTAGAAATGACAGCCCACGGTACCTTGTTCTTCCAGAATGCCATTTGGTATCTTCTTGTCGACTACAGTGATGTCGGCTTTTTGGCGGTTTTTGAACCTAGGGACATAACAGACATAATCAGGAAACTCAAAAAAACAAAAAAAAAATTCTGATGTATAAGTGTTATCATGTAAAGTCACGCAATATGAAATGCTGAAACTAATATATATATATTTTTTTTCCTTACCATCGCAAACTAAGGCTGTTCTTTCTCATCAGAGGTTAACTTTTGTGGCTCACGCTCAAGATAACACGTTAACAAACCAGAAATCATACGAATGTAAGCTTAGTTTGCCTCTGAGTGTGTGGTGTGTGAGTGTGTCTGTGTTCCTATTTGTTACTTTCAGTTCCTGCCTTCATGAAGTGGGTGGAGTGTCTGGAAGTGACGAAACATTTAATGGGCAAGTGTGTGTGTGTGTGTGTGTGTGTGTGTGTGTGTGTGTGTGTGTGTGTGTGTGTGTGTGTGCGCGGTTAAGTGTGTGTGTGTGTGTGTGTGTGTGTGTGTGTGTGTGTGTGTGTGTGTGTGTGTGTGTGTGTGCGCGGTTAAGTGTGTGTGTGTGTGTGTGTGTGTGTGTGTGTGTGTGTGTGTGTGTGTGTGTGTGCGTGTGTGTGCGGTTAAGTGTGTGTGTGTGTGTGTGTGTGTGGTACCTGAGGCAGTAGCATGCTACCAAAGCCACGATGAGCACTATCAGTGAGAGTACGAGCAGTGTGGACAGGAGAAGAGCGTTAAACCCATTAGAGCCACCATCTAGAGGAAGAAGGAGAGGCAGTCAAACACACTGCAAACAAAGGAACAGGAAGTTGAGCCTCCATTGAGCTGCACAAGCTAGAATGGAAGTTCTGGGTGATCTGATCCTGCCCTCGGCTGAAAACTAACACTCATTATGCCTGATGTAATAAACTGTGTTGTTTTGGCAGCGCTGGTAAATCCCAGTCGTTTAGCGCACAGCAGGGTGTTACATTAAACTCGCCGCATGGTACTTAAAGCAGCCTGGGTATCAACAATCTCTCTGACATCCTAATTCATTTCATTTCAAGCCACCGCAGACTCAGCAGAAGTACATCGAGCAGAGGTGACGCTTTTATTTATTGTTTACACGGCCCGATTTTTTAAATATAAAATCCCACTGAGGGTAATCATCCTCATGCTTCCTATTAGGACATGAGGAATGGAAAAGCTTATTGAAGAATCTGCGTTAGTATTGGAAAGGGGGTTAGTGAGTCATAAATGGTTAAGAGACAATCGTGTCCCAATACAGACCAAATAACACGTGTTTACTTATTCGCATATTATGATTAGTATGCCTTTATCTATTTCTTGAAAAGAGTTAACAATGGCCACGCTGGATTTTCTTCACCATAGAGAGGAATACAATTTTTAAGAAGCTACAGGTGTTTGTTTCATTTTTGAAGGACACATAATTAACTTCTGCTAGAAACGGTCTATATCTTTTATTTTTTTGCTAATTTGTGCACATTAATTCATAATTCATAACTTTGCCTTTGACAAAAAGGAAATATTTCACACTTCTGATGTCTAATCTTTATTTATTTATTAATTGATTTTTACTTAGACAGCTAGATAGCTAGTCAGTTAATTAGTTCGGATAAAACTTTTATTCCCCTTTAGTGCTGTGGCCTTTCTTTGGCCGTTTGCCAGTTCCCATGTTCACGACTTTTGCTAAGAACTGGTATGGTTTCCAAATTTTGGCTACTGCGTACTGTAGCAATGATGCGGTCAAACTGGACAAACCCTCCATGACGTCACCCACATGTTTTCTGAAGATCGGTTTTGAGCTGCGTGAGGTGATGTCATGGAGAGGTCTGAAGCTCAACTGTACAAGTTCCTGCCAAGATGGTGATGACCAGAACTCACGCAGTTGGGCTTCAAAACCCTTATGATGTCACCCACATTTTTTTCTGAAGAGGTTTTGAAGCGTGCGAGCTCAATATGGCCATCACCATCTCGGCAGGAGCTGACTCATCCTAACCCCCTTGTTAATCCATAAATGGGCAGACGAGCAGAGCGACGTACTAATGGAGCCGGGCTGTTGGTTGGAACACCTCAGCTACTACTAGCTAGCTAGCGTAGCTTTAGAAAAACTAAAAGGCTATGGTAGCTAACGACGATTTATATGCTAAATTTACTTTACCACACCGTAAACACTGTCCCGTGTCAATTCCTGCATTTAGTGTGGTAAGTTACATTTCAACAATTCCAGTTGGTTAAAACAGCTAGCGGTTTGACGTCTGCAATGCAGCATTTACCTAAATCAGTCGTGCTAAAATATGCTAATATTATGCATCATTTTATAGCTTAATGTAATGTTAACTGATAAATTACATAGAAATTCACTTCCATACAGGTGTAATGTGAAATCTAGCTATGGAGTGTTGTAAATTTGAGCATTATACTGGAGCATGGGGGCGTGTGGGATAAACTGACTTTGACTCCTTTTACACAACCGGAGGTTGCAGAGGTAAGGCAAAATATGATGTGGCTACATAAAGGCATGGAAAAGCTGTCACAGTAATTTGACACAGTAAGCCTACAGATAATGTTGATTACTTATATTACTGTATTATTAACAGTTCTGCAGTGTGGTGTGAGGGGATACGGATCCCTACAGAGAAACCTGGCATAACTGATGCAGTGCAGCGGGTGGTATTTTAGTTACATGAAATGCTCAGACTTAAAGACACATATCCCGCTGTCCTTAATTTGTGGATGATATTCGCAGATTGTACTGATTATAAAACGCACAAGATATTGTAATTATTAACAAAAACGACCAAAATAATGAAAGGTCACTTGCCAATGATACCAACCTGGTGCTTAAAACCCACATGGCACAGGGTCACTACAGCAGCCTATGTCAGACTCTATGTTTCACACATATTCTTATGTAATATGTACATATTTTATAGATATTTCATCAAGTAAAATAATAATTTTTAATGGATCAAAAACAAATGATCATAGTTCTCCCTGAGGTTGCATTTTACATGTGAGAAATATAACAAATGAAAACTGACTCTATGCCAAGGGTGGACAGCTGTGCCTTTAAAAAGACAGTATGGAATTTCATATCAGATACAGATATGTAGGAAACCAACCTGGAACAATTGAGACTATTTATGACACAAGGTAAATCAGGTGAACTTTTGACCCACTCCCAGCAAACTCTACACCCTCGACTGTGAGAATACAATGATCCCTCTTTATCAAGATTAAAAGTAAACGCTCTTTAGAGTTCACTCGATATAATTTGTAGCCTCTATCTGACAGTGCATTGCTCCTGTAGATAAATCTTTGAGCATAATGTAAGTAAAAGCAGCAATAAGTCTCCTTCTGACTATTTATAGTTATTACTGAAAACTGTCAATTGAACTTTATTAGCTCTATGGGTTCTGTCCTCATTTTTCTATTATGAGGAAAAAACAGCAGGAAAATCGTCATGTTCACCAAAAACAGTGGGAAAAGAGAGAGAGAGAGAGAGAGAGAGAGAGAGAGAGAGAGAGAGAGAGAGAAAAACTACCTATGAGAGCACAAAAGACTGCACTGGATACAATGGTGTCAATAAAGATAGAAAGATAGTATATTACCATAATACTGTATATATACTGTATGGGGGGCATTCAAGTCAAATAGGGAATTTGTTATAAATGAAAGTGAAAAACCGGAGAAGGCTTGAAGCACAAATATGTTGATGAGATTCTTAGCTGCAGTAAAACATATGAATGATGTAAAAGTTTTTTTTTTTTAAAAGCTATACATCTGTGAATGCTGACTCAGAGCCCACTGCATTTGTTCTCGTGAACATCAGTAAGAGGAATGCCTGATCCTTGAAAACTGACAGATAACTTGTCACCAACCTGCAGAAGAGACGCATCTGCCTGTGTTACTGGCCGCATCACCCGTACAGTCCTGACATCGCTCAAAGTCATTTCCACATGTTTGGGTCACTAAAATAGTTCCTGGGAGGCCAGCGGTTCAGACGTGAAGCAGGCAGTCCGATCATGGCTCTGGTGTACTGAGAAAACTTTCTACCTTGCACTAGTGTATCCAAGCATTAGTGACACACTGGGATAAGAGCATTAGTGTAGCAGGGGATTATATAGAAAAATAAACATAGATTTCACTCTCATAACTGTGTTCTGTTATTCTGCACAATCAAAATTCCCTGTTTGACTTGAATGGCACTCGTGGCACTCGTATGTTAAACAGAGCTTGGATGATTGCTTTAAACAAATTTTGACCTACTACAAGTGCTGTTTTGGTTAACGTAAAATAAAGAAAGCATAAAACAAATAAATTATTTACATTTGCTTATTAATAATGTAATTTTGATTAATTAAAATTACAACCTGTGGTGTTTTCAGAAGTCTGAACGGAGGGCGTCACTGTTGTTGTTGCCAAAAGAAGGACTGGAACCATTGTGGCTTGGGGTACGAGAAAGAGAGAGAGAGAGAGAGAGAGAGAGAGAGAATGTTAGAATATTTTCTAAAGATTTTAGGGAGAATGCTTAACATGTATAAATTGTATGGGAGTCAGACAATGGCATACATCAGGATGTCCTTGTATAAGAAAATAATATGCTTACATTACATTAAAGTCTCAGGGGCATAAATATAAAAGACAATATTTTGTTACACTGATTACAGTTTTATGAGAGCTGAAGTGCAAGTCAGTTATACAAGTGATCTGTAATAGATAATGGTGTAATAGCGCAAAGAAACCACTAGATGGCGAACATACCCTACATTTAAAAACTCATTTTCAAAGCAACGTATAATAAAATTATTTAACAGTATAAACATCACTGTGCATTTCATGAAGTAAATATATAAGCAATATTTTCAAGGTATTAAATATCAGTAATAACTATTTGCATTGATTTATTTACCATAACTTTTTACACAGATCACAGTGAATCCAGAATCCTGTCACAAGCTAAAACCACACCGTGCATTTAACACTAGTTTGTCAGAGGTCTACTGTGCTACACTAGCACTTGCATTTACATTTACAGTATTTGGCAGATACCCTTGTCCATAGCATAACTTACATTTTGAGCTTAATATACATCTGAGCAGGTGAGGGTTAAGGGCCTTGCTCAAGAGCCCAACAGTGGCAACTTGGTGGTGCTGAGCCTTAACCACTGTCTGGTCATACATTGTTTAATGTGTCGCAATGTCCACTTTAAAAGTGCATCACAGGGAACAAGGCACACACTCATTCACACCTAGGGGCCACGTAGCCTCTCAGATCTACCTACAAGCACATTTTAAGGATGTGAGAATAATGACACAAAGCCTGCATCAGTTTTTTCCATCCAAATGACAGGAACATGTTAAACTTCAAACAATTTATAGAGGCTTATTGCAAAAGCCATGGGCTGTCTTGAAGTGCTGATTGAAGCACTGATTTCTGATGACATAACCTGCTCTTATTATATCTTTCTGAGGGCGAAGGGTGTTTTGATTGTGTAAAGCTGCTTTGCGACAATGTCAATTGTTCAAAGCGCTATATAAATTAAATTGACTTGACTTGACTTGTGTACAGTAGGTTTGTGTCGGCTGTTACGAAAGGCTTATGTAATGTAGGTGTCATTTAGCACTATGGAAACTGCTATAATTAGACCTACAGGAAAATAAAAAGTCAAAGCGGAAATGCTTTGAATATAATCCGACAAATGTAAGTATATCTTATTTTTTATATAAATAAATAAACACAATTCATAATGAATACATAATTAAGAACTGTTAATAAACGACATAATTTATTTATTAACTAGTTTAATACATAATAAACACAATAAATCCTTGTTCCTGAACATGACCAGAATTGTGGACACACAGTCGGAATGCTCAAAATAAGAATCCCACTAAAAGTCTGAAGACACGTGTCCACCCTCCATGTAAATATACACACTGTGCAGGCAAGTGAACCAGCGCTATTCACAGGCAACACCACAGTAACGAGCCTAATGCCTGAATAATCAGCAGTGATTAGGGAAGAGCAGAAACAGACTGTTTCACCTCTGAGGAATGTCGGTGCTGACAGTAAGTCTGTCCTCTTGCTCCTCCACCATGCCTCTAGGAAATGAGCTATAAGCTTCAGGCCATTAGCACACACTCCTGCTTTCTGTACCAGAGTCAATACTGCATCTCATGGCTATTAATAAACCTACTGCCTCGCCCCTGTGATTGACTGATGGGGGATTTCTAATGAGAACAGAGTCTGTGGAAAAAGGAACGATACCACGATTCATTACACATCACACACACACACACACACACACACACACACACACACACACACACACACATACACACACCTCAAGATTCAATTCGATTTAGATTCAGGTCACAGAGAGACAACAAAACAGTTCTTCTTGTGTCATGATGATTAAAGACACATTTTAAAAGAAGCAGAAAGAATTCTAAGAAAAACAGTATTTTCAGTATTTGCCCCAATTCCTCTCATCCTCCTATTGTATTCGTCAGCTTTTACCCTGACAAGCTGCCTCTGCTGAACGCTTAAACAATACCCATAAACCCCACACAACCCCAGGCGCCATTTCCTTCAAGGCTGGGATAAACAAAGACGCACTTTATAATGCACTATAAGCGTATATCTGTATTTATTACGTACATAAAAAAAAAGATATAAAGGCTATCTTTGATCTATCTTTCAGGAACATTTCCTGTTTAATTACTTCACAGAGATCCCGAAGCATCACTCCAGTCCCACTGGACTTGCATCCTGAAGTCATGAAGCGCTGTGGCTTTTTGCCAGCACGCCGCAGAGGATCATGGACATAACTAGGCCATGTTAGTAATTCACTCTACTGTACATCCCAAAAGTGACGCTTAGACACTGGAGCTGCAGATGATTCTGTGGAAATGATTTATTATGAAACCATGCTGCCAGTTTTTGTTTTGCACCTTCGGTGCGTTCCTTGTTTTCATGATTCCACATTTCCCTCCTGAAGAAATGAATGAAGCTCTTTACATAAGCCGCATTTCTCTCTCTGCTGTTGGCTTTGTCCTGACTGTGTGTGGGTCAGTTCTGAAAGACATTGTTGTAAAATAGGTCATGGGATAAGCTTGTGCGTGGGCTTTGTAAGAAAGATGCTCACCCAAGACCTCGGGTAAGGCGTAAGGGAGCACACGTTTCCTATTAGCTGTTAACTCGTTTTTGTCTGTTTTGTCTAGAGAGAGAGAGAGAGAGAGAGAGAGACAGAGAGATTATGTCCAAATTATGCGATAATGCAACATATAACGGTGTAGCTAATATTTCTCAAATGCATCTACGGTCTGCAGAGGTGTGTAGTAACGAGTTACGTTTACTCTGTTACATTTACTTGAGTAACTTTTTTGTATGAGTAGTTTTACTGCACCATACGTTTTACTTTTACTTGAGTAGATTTGTGAAGAAGAAACGCTACTCTTACTCCACTACATTTGGCTCCACTCGACTCGTTACTTTTCTAACCATTTATTCAGCCGGTAGATTTACTGCATGACTGTTTCACCAATCAGACGCAGCAACAATGATCACATGACTCCGTTTGACCAATCAGCCGCACATAACAATAACCGCATGTAGTCAGGCGGCATTGTGAAAAAAAATCTTCAGCCGGCTTCCCCGGCATCATAAAAGCATGTTTCACTTGCAAAAGAATAGCTTCATACTGCGGTGTCTCCTCTATCTGTCAAAAGAGACAGACACTATAAAAACTCGACTTCTAACCTGTGGAAAGATGTCACAATTAGTTTAGCTGTTTCATTGACTGTTGCAATGTTGGCATATAAAATTATTGACTGATATATAATGATGTATAATATAATGAGAATATATGATAATAATAATATATGACACTGATATATAATTATTATAATTATACTATATACGCTGATATATAATTATTATAATTATACTATATACACTAATATATATTTATTATAATTATACTATATACGCTGATATATATTTATTATAATAATACTATATACGCTGATATATATTTATTATAATTATATTATATACACAGATATATAATTATTATAATTATACTATATACACTGATACATAATTATCATAATTATACTATATACACTGATAAATAATTATTATAATTATACTATATACACTGATATATAATTATTATAATTATACTATACTATATACGCTGATATATATTTATTATAATTATACTATATACACTGATACATAATTATTATAATTATACTATATACACTGATATATAATTATTATAATTATACTATATACGCTGATATAAAATTATTATAATTATACTATATACACTGATATATAATTATTATAATTATACTATATACGCTGATATAAAATTATTATAATAATACTATATACGCTGATATATAATTATTATAATTATACTATATACACAGATATATAATTATTATAATTATACTATATACACTGATACATAATTATCATAATTATACTATATACACTGATACATAATTATCATAATTATACTATATACACTGATACATAATTATTATAATTATACTATATACACTGATAAATAATTATTATAATTATACTATATACACTGATATATAATTTTTATAATTATACTATATACGCTGATATATATTTATTATAATTATACTATATACACAGATATATAATTATTATAATTATACTATATACACTGATACATAATTATCATAATTATACTATATACACTGATATATAAGTATTATAATTATACTATATACGCTGATATATATTTATTATAATTATACTATATACGCTGATATATAATTATTATAATTATACTATATACACTGATATATAATCTTTATAATTATACTATATACGCTGATATATATTTATTATAATTATACTATATACGCTGATATATAATTATTATAATTATACTATATACGCTGATATATATTTATTATAATTATACTATATACGCTGATATATAATTATTATAATTATACTATATACACTGATATATAATTTTTATAATTATACTATATACGCTGATATATATTTATTATAATTATACTATATACACAGATATATAATTTTTATAATTATACTATATACACTGATACATAATTATTATAATTATACTATATACACTGATACATAATTATTATAATTATACTATATACACAGATATATAAGTATTATAATTTCTAAATAAATGAATCAGATATTACGATTGAAACAGTTGCTCAGTACTTGAGTAGTCTTTTCCCCGAAATACTTTTTTACATCTATTTGAGTAATATTATTTTGAAGTACATCTACTCTTACTTGAGTAAATTTTTTAGCTACTCTACCCACCTCTGCCAGTCTGACAGATAAACTGCTGTTGAATAAGAAAACAACGCAGACAGACAGATTTTTTTTTGTCCCTCCCTCTAATCAACTCCATTCCCTCAACTAAAACTACATGTCTTATGAGTAAACTTTTAAGGAAAAAGTACAAAGCAAATATAGTGTGTGTCACTTGCCACTGAACACTTTGATGTAATCACTGAGAAGACAGAATGTCCCTTATCCACACTTTATAAAGCCTATTGTGCAAAACCTTACAGCAAGACGTCTTTGGTTGTGTGTTATATCATACTGCCTGTGTTGTCTCACTTTAGTGAATTAAATTTTTCCGGTTGGTATATGTTTACATTTGTGTCAGTTGGCCTGGGCAGGGTGCCAATCCATTGCAGGGCACACACACACACACACACACATACTATGTGAAATTTGGGAACGCCAATAAGCCTAATCTGCAGGAAACCCACCAGGCATATGCAAACTCCATGCACACAGAGACAGGAATCGAACCAGGACCCTTGAGGTGCAAGGAGGTGCTAACCATTACACCACCGTGCCACTCGACTCATTGACTATACCACTTTATCCTGCATACAAGGTCCTGCAAGACTGGGAGCCTATCCCAGGAGACTGGACAGGGTGCCAATCCATCGCAGGGCGCAAACACACCCACATACACACATACACATTTACATGCTCATTCACACAATCCGGGCAATTTGGGAACCTCAATCAGCCTAAACAGAGCACCAGGAGGAAACCTACCACGCAGATGGGTGAGGACATGCAAACTCCACAGGTGGGACTCGAACCCACACCATGAAGGTGCATATATATATATATATATATATATATATATATATATATATATATATATATATATATATATATAATCACAAAGTTCTGGTGTGTCTGGCATTTCTGTAAATCTGGTCTGCATGGACTGGTGGAAGTGTTTTGTTCCAGTCCTCCACACAGGGGGAGGTGTATCTGTGTACGCTCATGTTTATATTAGAAAATCAATGCACTTTTGCGGGAACGTCAGGGTCTCTATTTAACATGAAGGGAGTAAAAGTACAGGTCTTTCGTCAAACAAATGAAGTGAGTAGAAGTAAAAGGTATCACATACAGAAAGTACTCAAGTAGAGTACGCAAACAGGAAAAATACCTCTGTGGAGTAGCTGTATCGGGTTACTTACTAAAATCAACGGCAAACAGAAATAATAACTGGCGCCAGCTTCACAGACAGTAAGCTTTTTTATAAATTTTTTTTGCTTGTGTAAAACTAATAAAATAAAGACTGCAATAAAATGAAATCAATATTGCTAATAATGGCAAGGCATGTTTATAATAAAATACTGCTTGAAAACTACAGTACATATGCATGATGTAAACTATTTGGCCAAAGGGTTCTGGACATCGGACCATAACACACATACAGTATGTGCTTAAGGAACCTCCCATTCCAGATTAAACTGGCTGTTATAATAAGCTCCAGTCTTCTGGGAAGGCTTTCTGCTAGATTGTGGAGCATGGCTGTGGGGATTTGTGCTCATTCAGGCACAGGAGCACTAGCGGAGTCAGGCACTGGTGTCAGGTGAGCGGTCCGAAGCTACAGTCACTGTTCCAGCTCGTCATAAAATGTCAAAGGTGTTCAGTGGGGTTGAGGGCAAAGCTGTGTGCAGGACACTGGAGCTCTTCCAACCCACACTTAACACACCATGTCTTCAGTTTGCAGAAGAGGAACAATCATGTCTGATGATCTGGTGTTCACATACAGTAGTTTTCCACAAAGAGTGTGTTTATAATGAGAATTAAGTAAAGCACTGAAATAAGAAATAAGAAAGCACGGAAAAGAAACTCCTGTCTCCAACAAATAAATGAAGGTTTTGAGTTAATCATAATGCCTGACCTGCAGGAAGATGCAGCTTTTACCAGGGTTCGGGACTCATTGCCACTTCTGCTGAAATTTTACAAATAACGTTTTCGACAAACAAATTAGTTGACTTTGCAGGGGTTTTTGGATTTGTTTTTGCTTTTGCCTGGTTTTTGCATCAGATATTTTGCATTTTGACATCATGTCACGAATCCCTGCTTCTGTGTCCTGGTTCCCATGGAAACAAGCAACATGTGGTCATGTTTGTTTTATTTTCTGTTTTGATCCTGTATTCCACTCTTTAGAAATAGTTGCGTTTGTTTTAGTAAGGAACATTAGTCAAGGCCAGAGATAATTACCAGACCATAAAAAAGAGAAGAAAAACCCGAAATGATGGAACCAGCCAAAATGAACTAGCCTGTTCAGTAATACTGTAACTATTTTCTTTTTTTTATCTCAGAAAAGTGTATTTAGACAAATTATGATAATTAATCATTCATTTATTCATCTAATATTCGGTTTATCCCGTATAGGGACACAGGGGGGGGGCTGGAGCCTATCCCAGGAGACTTTGGGCACGAGGCGGGGGTGCATCCTGGAAAGGGTTCATTTTCATCACAGGGCGCACACACACACACACACACACACACACGATATACAATTTTCAGGAATGCCAATGAACCCTGCATGTCTTTGGGCTGTCGGAGAAAACTGGAGAACCCTGAGTGAACCCACCAAGTACAGGCAGAACGTACATTCGATCCCTTGACCCTGGAGGTGTGAGGCCACGGTGCTAACTAACCACTACGCCACTAACCGTGCTTAATCTTGTTGTCACATTGCCCAGCCCTACACACACTTTACAGCATTCAGTGCTTTACTCACTATGTGCTTCTGGTCTATAATTAATGTGTGTTCTTTTTGTTGTTGTTGTTGTTGTTGTTGTTGTTTTTAAAGAAATCTCACACTGACTCAAATTAAAAGATGATAAATAAGAGGTAGGCAGTGTGTGTGTGTGTGTGTGTGTGTGTGTGTGTGTGTATGTGTGTGTGCGCCATTGCAGGAGACGACAGAATGAATAATTCTCTCCTTGCTGTTTTGATCCCTGTTGGAGCCAATGGGCTGCAGCAGATTTACTAAGGGGGTTTTCCAAACAGCCCCAGTGATCTGGTCGTCCTGGTTACGTTAGGCTGCAGGGAATTCTGGGCAATGGGAGGAGGAGGAGGAGGAGGAGATTCTGGTCCCGGGGGTAAACCTCTGGCCTAGAGAGATGTCTCCCGGTAATAACTACACTCCTCAGTGACAGAGGCGGCGAAGCATTCATTAAAGAGGCCCTACATCAGGCCAACAGAAGAGAGACTTTTCTTCCTTTTTAGCTTCCTTTATCGCATTCCATTTCCTTTCTGTCCCTAATTCACATGAGATATTTTTTGTGACACTTTCAGCACGTTTTTTTTTTCTTTTTAAAACTGTTGCCTTTTCTCTTTCTCCTCTATTTAAAAGATTATTTACATACAGACATGATCAAAGGATATAAGCAGGCATCACACATACAGTATTACTCTAATAAGGTTTTTTTTTTAAAGTAAAAGAAATATAGTACTGTTTTAAAAAACATTCAAAATACTTGTGTTTTTTTTTTTGTGTTTTTTTTTTAATTAACAGTCCAAATTATGAAGGCAACCTTTAGAAAGCTGTCTTTGATAAGCATGTGGTCCGCCTCGGAAAACCCTGAACACGTTTATCTTTTGCCTGCATCTCAATCACAAGTGAAATTCTACTGTAGCATTTTAATTTCTGATTACCTTCAATAGGGAAAAGAGAAAACTGAAATTAAAGAGATCATTCTGACTTCGGTGCGGGAGCCTCACAGATGTTTGAACAGCTGGAATCTGATTACAAACTGAGGCAATTTACTATGGCACATACATAACAATCCAATAAGTTGAGCGAAGGCTGATGTTGGCTGTGTGAGGAAATCGCATCAGCGAGTGAGGATTATTAACATTGTTAGACAGAGTGACTGTGTTTACTGTGAACTGACTCTATGATATTTGCATTCAGGCACCGAGGCGAGGGTGGGATAATACAATTATCTGTGTCTCAGCCTGTTTAATGTTCAATGTGGCATGCACTCATACACGCACTAAAAAATGTATTTCTAATTTGAGTTACACAAATTGCGCTTTTGAGGAATGTTGCAGTCAGGATTTGATATTTTGGCACTTTTCTTTTGACTAAGGCTTTGGTACCGCTTCTGCTTGCTGCTACTATAATAGGCATCAGTATTCATTTTCAAAAGGCAGTCATTTCTTCTGCTGCTGTCTTTGGCTTTATAAAGTTAGCATATCATCTCCTTCTACGGATCACCCTGGAGCTCTCCAGTAATCAATCAGGATCTCTCTCCTCTGTGCGTTCAGGATCGAGTGCTACAGTATAAGTGACCTTGGGGCCTGCAGAGACGCCGTTTCTCATCTCTTTATGGAGTTTGTGCACAGAGGAAGGAACTACAGTATAGACACCGGCATACAGAGTCACACATACAGAAAAAAAAAAAAAAAAAACAGTGTAAAAATATGTCATGGCTTTGATGCAGGCACTTATATGAAGCACCTATAAGCTGAGAAGTAGTCTCACAAGCGTGTAACAGCTACAAGCACAGACATTATAGGACATTACTAATTTCGCAACCAAGAACTGTAACTGCTGCTGCTGCTTCTGCCTCACTGCGTACTGTATGCATTTCAGGGAGTTTCGCTCTCAAAGGGGAAAATGCTCTTGAGGAAATTAATGAATTTATTCCGGATGTTATTAATTACAGGCTCTATAACTTTGAACTGAGATTAAATTACACACAAAGCTATATATAAAGTCAGCATGTTCATAAAAAGATACACATGATAAAAGTTTTCATTTTCCTTTTAATCTCCAGCATTCTGGAGACATACAGTACTTTATCTGTACTGTATGTATATAATCTATCTATATTTAAAGCATTTGCCTAATACGGTGTAGAACCACTGACGGTCTGGTGTGGTCACTGTCGCCTTGCACCTCCAGGGTCCGGGTTCGATTCCCGGCCAGGTTCAATTCTCGTCTCTGTGTGCATGAGGTTTGCATGTTCTCCCTGTGCTTGGTGGGTTTCCCCCGGGTACTCCGGTTTCCTCCCACAGTCCAAAGACCTGCAGATTAGGCTAACTGGCATTCCCAAATTGGCCGTAGTGTGTGAATGAGTGTGTGAGTGTGTGTCTGTGTGTGTGTGTGTGTGTGTGTGTGTGTGTGTGTGTGCGTGCCCTGCGATGGATTGGCACCCTGTCCAGGGTGTACCCCGCCTTGTGCCATAAGTCTCCTGGGATAGGCTCCAGGTTCCCCGTGATCACTGAATACAGGATTAAGCGGTATAGACGATGAGTGAGTGAGTGAGTGAGTGATACCATTCTAACATAAAGGAGAATCAACAACCACCCTACTGTACGTTCATCTCAACTGAAGGTCAAAGGGAAAAGGTGAGTTTTAACAAACCGTTAGCGAATTTGAAGTCGACCTCATATTGAAAGATTAACTGCAGATTTTGCGGGTGTGGCATCCATGGATCGTACTTGTTTGTCACGCCCATTCTGTAGATGCTCAATCGGAATGAGATCTGGGAAATCTGCAAGCCAAGTCGTCAGCTTAAACTCTTTGTACTGTTCCTCAAAGCATTCCTGAACGATATTGGTAGTGTGGCAGGTCACATTTTCCTGGCATAAGGGAATACTGGTGATATGAAGGGGGTTACTGTTACTGGCTACTGTAAGGTAGGTATATACAGTAGGTGGTACGTGTCCAAGTAGTATCCGCCTGAATGCCAGGTCCCACGGTTTCCCAGCAGAACATTGATCATCCAGGTCATGCCTCTGTCTGGAGTCTATACCTAGATGGGTCAGGACTGTTTTAGAGGCAAAACAGGATATTTTTTGCATAAAAAATTGTAACATAATCAGAGTGAACTGTCCACAATAAGTGGACAATAAATGCCACAACACCCACAAAAACAGTTCAATCTGATTTACTAAGAGGGTCGATAAGGAATTAAGAAAAAAAAGTGTAAAAGCAAGAGAACATACTGACCCTTCCACCTGAGAAATATTGCGTAACATTATCATTCTCACTCACACCCTCATTGTCTATACCGCTTTATCCTGTATACAGGGTCGCGGGGGGCCTGGAGCCTGTCCCAGGAGACTAAGGTGGGTACATCCTGGACGGCACACTCACACACTCACACACACACACTACAGGCAATTTGGGAGTGCCACTGAGCCTAATCTGGATGCATTTGGACTGTGGGAGGAAACCGGAGTACCCAGAGGAAGCCCACCAAGCACAGGGAGAACATGCAAACTCAATCACACAGACCCTGAGACAGGGACTCAAACCCAGAACCTGGAGGTGCAGAGTGACAACCACCACGCCATCGTGCCACTGTATAATCTTTTATCAATATTAATGTTTTTTAAGAAAAAGGGTTAAAAACAAGACTTTTTAGATAATGTGATGCGTCCATAATGCAAGCCGGTACTCTAGTAAGAATCACTTATTAGGATGAGTATAATAACTACGACTGAACTAATGTCTGAGTAAAGTTGTACTAGAAAATGAAACATCTTCCATTTCGATCATTCAGCATGACGTTATTCACACATGATTCTTTTAAAGTTTGTCCAACATGCACACACTTTTGCCCATTACACACAGATTAATATGTAATGTGTTTGCTAGAATCTTAAACCGGTGACTATTTATAACTTTAATCTGGGGTTCTGTATAACTTTGCTGTGGTATATGACTAGGTCAGGTGAGTCACCATCCTGTGACTAACTGACCATTACAAATGCAAACAGAACAGGTTGCCAGGCCACCACTAAAACAAAGCCATTCTCAGAAAAAGAAAAAAAAAAGAATGCATCTGTATTCGCCAGTCTGAAATGATATACGAAGATAATTACAGAGTAAAAAATAATCACTACAGCGGTTCTGACACCCAGGTGGTGTTAAACCTCAGCTAGGTGAACGTGCTTCCCCCAGCCATAGAGCTGTTTGCGCCGGCGGACCAGCCGAGCGTGTTATTAGTGAGTAAATATTTACTGAAATATGTGGCCTTGCACTTGCTGACACCAAGCGAGCACCGACCTCAAGCGTGTGCTTGCGTGTGACGTGTAGAGGAGTTATACAGCACCATAATGGAAGTAAACACATCTCATGATGAATGCAGGTGGATTCTATTCTCCCTGTAATTGTTTTGCACATGTGCTTATGTGTTTGTGTGCACAGAAAGTCTGAAATTCTGGGGTCTGTGCATGCACACGCGCGCACGTGTGTGTGTGTGTGTGTGTGTGTGTGTGTGTGTGTGTGTGTGTGTGTGTGTGTGTGTGTGTGTGTGTGTGTGTGCGCGTGTGTGTGTGTGTGTGTGTGTGTGGTGCATCCACACCCAGATGTCATATCTCAAAGAAATCAGGCCTAATCTGAAGATTTGCACATGTGTATGAGAAAAAAAAAAAAGAAAAAAAAAAACATCAGCACTTCCTTATAGAGACAGAGCAAGTGAACTCATGTGCAGTTCAGTGCTTAACGTTCAGGTTCATGCTAATTAATTATATACCATCATCATTATCAATCCTAACATTGCATGCATTAACAATTGACTAATTTGTCATTTTGAACCGATTAATTTTTATTTATTTTTTTTTTCAATTTCGAATCTGATTCTATCTCTAAATACTCAGATGAGAAAACCATGTGACTGCAGAGAAATACGGAAGCAGCACATTCATTTGACTGCCTGTTTCCTGCCATAATATTAAGCACTTGTATTCTGTATTGCAGCATTCAGTATAATGTTATTGTCTTCACATTAATTATAATTGACATACAAGCATTTCAACCAAATCAGTGTCCTTTTTTTTTTTAAAGACAGGGCCTCCCAGCCAGCAGAGGTCACCGTTGCTCAAATAACATAACACATAACACACCTGCTTTGATTCTGGTTTTAATAGCCTATGTTATTTGAACCCAGAGGCTGTAGTGTGTAAACCCATTTGCTTTTAATTATCAATTAAAAGCCATGGGATTGGGAATGGCTGTATTAATTACTGTTTTAATTACTGTACATAAAACTGTATTTAAAAAAAAAAAAAAAAAAAAAAAGCTTCAATACTAATGAGATCAAGTGGAATTCACTAGTATTGCAACATTTCAGATTCTGTCTTTTGATTTGGATTCACAGCTAATAAAGAAAGAAAAAAAAATTAAAACCTTTTTATGTATGTCTTTTTATATTATATGCCATAATAAGAAGTTCCTAGGGGGGCAGAGGTAGGACTACAGGACGTCTCCAAAAACCATTCAGCCTACAAACCTATTGGAGGCGTCTTTAGGACGCTTATCTTTTTTTCAGATACGTCAGGTAGAGCCAAAGTTATAGTTTCTGTTACAATTCTACAGCTACTGGAAGATGGGAATAACGACATAAAAACATGCCAAGCTCACCAAACGCTCGTATTATTATTATTATTATTATTATTATTATTATAGTGATCATATATGTCTGTGCTGTAGCTGCACAGAGATTTACGTAGTGGTTAGCACTGTCGCCTTGCACCTCCAGGTCCTGGGTTCGATTCCCGCCTGGCGTCGGTGTGCATGGAGTTTGCATGTTCTCCCCGTGCTCGGTGGGTTTCCTCAGGGTTTTCTCTCACTGTCCAAAGGCATGCAGGTTATACTAATTGGTGTTCCCAAATTGCGTGTAGTGTTTGCATGTGAATGTTGACCGGAGGTTCAACCACAGTTGTACAAAATGGGAATAAACACGACGGTCAACACTGGCCTCAACGGTCCCTAGTTGGACTACAGAGGTTCCTAGATGAGTGTAAGAACATTGCAGCAATCTGATCAAAAACTGAAAACATTCACAAAACATCCTGCTAGAACTGTTAACTGTTATGAGAAATATTATTGTATTTAGTATTTTTGACTTGAGAGGTATTTCTGAGTATTCCTTTGTGAACCGACTCTAATTACTAAAGTCTTTTCCATTTAGATTTTCTACTTTTGGAAACCACAGCTATTTGATCTTGATGTTAATGATTATAGGAGTAAAAGAAAAACATCCTTTGAGATTGGAGATTGATTTTTTTTTTTTTTTGTCAAATCCATAAAGAAGCAATTCAGAGTCAGACTAAATTGTCACAAAGTTTCTATTGTGTTAAGAGTTTGTACCTGATTACTTTGATTTCCAAGCCCGTGGCAGTCATGCAGATTTGTTCCACTCAATGGAGCCAGCCACACTTAACCGTCTTAACTCTCCGGAATATAAACACTCCTAGAAAGTAGTTGTAAAACACTGAGACTGTGTAGGCTGTTAGCCAAGGATACATTCTCACATCCCCCTTTTACTTGAGTTTAAACGGCGTCTGAGGCATAAGCTTTCACTTTTGCTGGGAGTGGGATCAGATTCCGAAAAAGTGAGCATTATGGGACAGACTCGCTCCTCTTATTGCATGATCAAAGTAGGAAATATTATCCACAGGAGGGGAAGAGTGTGGGGACGGATAAGATGAAAGCAACAGGAGGAGAAAAGTGGGAGGGGATAAAAGTAAAAAAAAAAAAAAATTAAATTCCAAGTAACATTATCCATATGTACCACTGAGCGAAAAATGACTGTATGTGATTCAGAGCAAATTCACTGAAAAGGCTGCCTTTTGGGGCACAACATGTAATGTAATGTTTCTAATCTAATAGTATATTGTCAACTCACTGGAAAATCATCAACTAAATCCTTAACTTCTCAGAATTAAATGAATCAGCCTTTTGATTTAGTGTAAAATCTTAACAAATAATGTTATTAATGTGGACTAAAATATATGAAAATGTATAAGTATTTATGGTATTTATGTTTGAAAAATGAAAAGATATAAATGCAGAATAACATAACATATATAACTATATTAAATTATAAACTTTGGCATTTTGTATCCAAATATTTTTTATTTTCATATTTTTTTATTCATATTTTTTAACGTTTATTTAAACATAAATACATTATGTTATTCTGTATTATATTTTTCAATTTTTCTACCATAAATATCTTTATAAAAACACAGAGAAGAATGGAGTTAGAGCTAGATGAGATGATGATATAATGTCAATGTCATATATATATATATATATATATATATATATTTTTTTTTTTTTTCCACTTTTATAAAATGCCTTGTTTTTTTATATTGTGTTTTTTGAAATTGAAAATGAAAGTGAAAATGAAAAGGTTTTCTTTAGGTCTTTTATTATTTTCTACATCTAATGCTAAATATTTCTACTTACTGTACTTCAGTTTCCATTAATTTATTATAAAACTTCAAAGCACATGTCAATATGTTTATATACATTTAGTATTGAACGGTATTGTAATACTGCTGGCAGTGATATTATTTATTGTCAAAAATAATGTATCCGTTACGCTCTTACTGCCCACGTCTGTTCTCACAGTTGTGCATTGTTTTGCTTTTGTTGTTGTTATTGTTTTTTTCCTCTTTTTTTGGTTACAGTTGCACTGCGGGATTGTTGTAACCACCTTGTTGTTTGTAATCATTGTGGCTGTAACTCATGAGTATTATAGCATGATGCTGGAGCACACAAACAAACACCGTGCCAGAACCAGGTTGGCTCGTGTGCCCACAATCGGAATGTGCCAGTCATTCTGGATCGTTTTCACAAATAAACACTGGAGTGTTCCAGTACTGTGGAATTCCATAAATGAATCTCGGACCTCGGTGGGAGGAGAGACGTGCACGCTTTGAACAATAGAAACGCCACTGAAATATGCGACTGCACCCATCAGGCGAGAGGCCTGAATAAAGTCTTTCACACACTACAGCGTAAACGCGTCAGTGTTGGCTGGACAGGACTGCAACAACAAATACAGAATAGAAGTATTGAACCTTGCGGGATAAAAGTTCAAACGGAGAACAACTACATCACATCTTAATAATAATAATAATAATAATAATAAGCTATGCTTGATATAAAACACTGTGCTGAAGAACTCTAAATTCTGATTGGTCAGAAGGTTCGAAAGCTTTTTTAAAATACTTTAACAGTATTGGTTAAATTGTTCAATCAGAAGTTAAGTCAGTAGTTCTGGATGTAAATAGGTTCATATTAATGCACTAGTTCTAATCTGTTCTTTTTCTGATAAATTAATAATTAATAGCTAATAAATAAATAATTAATAGCTAATAATTCAACAATTTAAAACATGTGTTGGTTAACAAAGGAAAGAATAATAAACTTGAGTTTATTTACGCAAGCAGGCCCGGATGTCACCTTTGTCTGAGCCGGTACATTTCCCAGCACAGGAGAGTCTTCAGGACCGAGGACTTTGCGCTTTCTGGTTTATCGGTCACATGATGATATAAATCACATGACTATAATGTAAGCGAAAGCAAATACTAGCTTGTTTCACAAATTAAACTATGATCAGTTACCAAATACGGCGTATTGTTCATTAATCAATTCAACGTTGTAATTGTTTCTGTGGTATATGAGGAATAAAGACGATGTGCGAGTTACAGAACACAGACGCACTTAATGCATATTAACTGCCAGCGGTACAGAAATATAATAATCAATATGTTCCAAGACCATGTTTTCAATGGTAAAATGTTTATGGTCAGAACAAGCCATGTTAGCAGAGGTAAGGTATTCGACGTGTGAACTTGATGACTGGAAACGTGTGTGTGTGTGTGTGCGTGTGTGTGTGTGTGTGTGTGTGTGTGTGTGTGTGTTTCTGCAGTGTAAGCACATACTGTCCTGCATCTGGTGTTTGATAAAGGCAGTTTCCTTTCCTGAGTAGCCAGCCTTCCTATTCCACTCTGACACGGAAATGACACACACACACACACACACACACACACACACAGATACACACACACACACTTTTCCAGTCATTAAATTCACACAGAAACAAACCTCTTTTTGCACCCGAGACACCTTTTCTGTAGCACTGAAGCCTTCAATCAGAATAACAAAAATCCTTTTATTTTCTCCGTCCGTTTCACTGTACACACACACACACACACACACACACATTGCATTATAGACATTCTTATATCATAGACACCCATGCACATACTGCACAATAGATACAAATATCTAAAATATTAGCCCTTAATTGTCCCTAGTGAACATGCTTTTTTAGGATTAATGAATGGCACACGCAGTTAAAACGTAGGCACCAGGCTGCATCCTCACTGCAGTGGTGTGTTGTAAGTGGAGCAGCGATGATAACTGAGAACAATGGTGTTATTTAAAGCTCTGAGAAACCCTGAGCACAGCCACCTACATATCCCTAATGGTGAATAAGAGCAAGAGAGTCCCTAACTCAAACCAAGACTGTGGTTAAACACAAACCAGTGGCAGGTGCTCAACTGTGACAGATATCCGTCACAGGCAGGCAGACAAACGTACTTACACACGAGTGAGGCATGTGAGTGACGTGCGTTTGTGTTTCTCCTTAAAACTGTAGATAAAAAAAATAAAAAATAAAAAACCTCCCGTTGAATGAACATCATGTTGAACCTTTGGATAATATCTCAAGGTCATGACTCCAGGCCTGGGAACCCCCTGTCTGAATTGCGTGTGCAACCGCACAGATGTTTAAAGGTTCAGGACAATTAGTCCCCATGATTGGTGTTTAAAACCCCAACTTTATTGTGTTAGAATTGTTTAAGGAACACCTTTACATATTTAAAAAAAAAAAGCATACCATCAGCCATATCATTAAAGCCATTAACGTTAAAAGCACCAAGGTTGTGCGACCGGCATGGCCCTGTGCCCTCAGGCCGTGGCTCCACACAGATGTTGGGAGTGGGCTATGGCGTTCGGCACCGGGAAGTCAGCAGTGAATTATTTGTTTGCTGTGGGTCAGTGGGTGGAGCCTCCATGGTCGGATTGTGATCGGGTGAGTTTGGAGGTTTGGTCAGCAGCCTTGGGCTTTTTGCCTCCTGTGCCCTGTGCATGGTGGGCTGCGGTGCACTATAGCAAAACAACCTCCAGTTGTAAGGTCAATACCGGAATCAGTAAGAACCTCCTGTATATTCACCATAGCCTACTTACATGGCTGCCACAGACTCCACCACCCCAGTGCACACGCTCACTCTCACTCACTCTGCCACACGTACGATGCTAAATATATATATATACCCCTCTGTTATTTTCGCCAGCTTTGACGCTCTGTATGTGATTATGGTTTTGTCTCTGTTTCTGTTGGCGATTATTGTCTAGCCATCTTACTGTTGTTTGCGCCTCGCCTGATCTCCTGCCTGTTTCATGTTACTGATTTATTGATAAATGTGTTTGTTTGTTTTTTCGGTTTTGTCCACATGATTGATTAAGCTCATGTTTTATTTCAATTGCATTGTAAGTCTCATATCATAAACACTTTTTAAACAAGTTTTTGCAATATTCCGTCCACTGAGTATCCATCCACAGTGCTTATATTTACATATATTCATCTCATTCATTACATATATACAGTATATATATATATATATATATATATATATATATATACAGATATGTATCATTACGGTATATCTATCTGATAACATATATACAGTATATATATAATCGCACCTCCAGGGTTCGATTCACATCTGTGTGCGTGGAATTTGCATGTTCTCCCCGTGCTTGATGGGTTTCCTCCGGCCACTCTGGTTTCCTCCCACAGTTCAAAGACATGTAGATTAGGTTGATTGCCGTTCTTAAATTTGTTTGTGTGCGTGCCATGCAATTATTTGGCACCCCTGCCTTATGGCCTAAGTCTCCTGGGATAGGCTCCAGGCCCCCCCGCGACTCAGTATACAGGATAAAGTGGTCTAGACGATGAGTGAGTGAATCTAGAATTAGCTTTTTGTCAAGAAACTCCATAAAAAACACCTTCTACAGTCTTTATAATTATTAAGATAAGATACCTTATATACCTAGGTTCAAGTCTTAGCTGAGGTCAAGTTCACGGTCTTGTATACTTTGCAATAATTAAATCAATTAATTAAATCAGCTCCAATATGCACTGTATCCTGGTATCCATTTCGGAGCCTAACCAGGCAGAGAATTCAACCAGGTGGAACTACGGTCCATCCCAGGGCTCCACGCACACACACTTTCACACATTCATTCACATCAAAGGGGTGATTAAGAATAGCCAAGCTGCCTAGTGCGCTGGTATTTAAACAGAAAAACCAAGAGGACCTAGAGGTTACCCACACATACACACCAAGAGCAATACGCTAGGCAGTGAGGTGAAAATGTAAAACCTTTCACATGCAAGGAGACGTGTAGAGACATCAATGTAAAAAAGTTAAAGGAATAACATAAATTACCTCGCAGTTCAATTAAACTCACAGTCACAACATTAGATAAGTTGCTCTGTTGATACACATTAACTGGTTTTGTGCACAACGATGCCTTTAACTACACTGTACACAGGAAACACACAAAACAGCAGCATTAGGATGAATTAAACTTACATGACCGATTTATTTCCAAATACAAACAGCGGTAATTATAAACTTCAGCTTTTCTCAGCAATCCGAATTGATGTATGGATTTTCCCAGCAGATAAAAGGTGACATTTTCAAGCTGGTGCTTTCCTCACTTAAATCAGCTCAGGTACAGTAGCAGAAGAAATGCTTTGGAGGCAGTTTGTCATGAGTTCAGAGCTAAAATAAATGTGAGAAATACTGGTGTGACTCACATTGCTTTCGCAGGCCACAAAACTATAAAGCTTCTTTCACATCAGTACTTAGTTTCCCTTTTTGAATGTATGTGTGCATGAAAAACGATGGTAATCAACCACAAACTTGCGTTCACACACAAGCTCATGCCTACTTATTCGAGCATTAATGCTGACTGTAGCTATTTGTGCCTACATCGATGCCTGGTTTCTGGGTTTCCTCACACGTACCAAACCATGCAGGTATGAAAGTAAAGTATACTATGGCTGTAATATTGGGCACGTTTCACTATATGGTCAAAAGATCAGGACCAACTCATCATCCCAACCATATGTGCTTTTTAAACATTCCATTATATATTTGTTCCCCCTTTTATGTTTTAATCCTTTATATTGCAATAACTGAAATACTTAATGCTTGTGGAGTCGCCACGGCGGACCATCTGATCCACACACACCTTGGCACAGGTATGACGCCGGATGCCCTTCCTGAAACAACCTTCTCATTTTGCCCAGGCTTTGGACTGGCACTGCATCCAGTGGCTGGTGTTTTGGCACCGGGTGGGTACTGAACCCACATGGCAGACGAGAAACCAACCACTGAGCCACCAATGCCCCGATGTACACATGAATAAGCTATCAATATTTAATCAGCCAACAGCTGCAGATGAAAGGAGCTTGGTTTAGTGGATCCCAGGATCTCACAACTCCTTGGATACACCAACTCTCCATCTCTCTTAATTCTTACAAACTTTAGGGGCGCGTGGAAATCGATTTATTTACATTCACATTTTACTTTTGGGCCTAGCCATATGTATGTTCTCACTGACACTAGACAATGGAGTAGAACGATACCTGATAGAGTGGAGATTTAGCCAGTGCGCTCAGCTGTCCATCATAGCTGGGGTTCTGCTGGAAGACACCAGCTGTCACATCTTTTCACTGGCTCTTCCCCTCTCCAGTCTGCTCTTGCTTTCCTCTTTTCTTGGTCTTTCTTCGATTAGTTTCCTGAGTATGTGTGGCACAGCAGCAGACGCAGCTCTTATAGCAACACTTTACCACCTGGAAGTTGGACGGAGACAGAGGCAGGTTAGATATTAATCTAAATGAGCAACAACTGGCTCTCTATAACACTCTATCCTGTATACAGGGTCACGGGCGCCTGAAGCCGATCCCAGGAGACTTAGGACACAAGGCCGGGTACATCCTGGATGGGGTGCAAATTCATCGCAGGGCACACACACACACACACACACACACATACACACACACACACACACAAACACACACTACAGGCAATTTGGGAACAATAATTAACCTGTGGGTGGAAACTGGAGGACCTGGAGGAAACCCAACAAGCACAAGGAGAACATGCAAACTCCATGCACACACACACACCCCGAGGCAGGAATCGAAGCCAATCCCTGGAAGTGCAAGGCAACAGTGCTAACCGCTAAGCCATGAGCAATAGAAACAAGCAGCGGTGATGTCCAATATTCTCCAGAAAGGGCCTCTGTGTGTGTGTGTGTGTGTGTGTGTGTGTGTGTGTGTGTGTGTGTGCAGGTTTTCATTCCAACCAAGTAGATGCCATACATGATACTCTACTGAAAGCCAAGAATAACTAATTAATCAGGTGGAATCAGGTGTGGCTTGTGATTTGTTGGAATGCACCCACACCGGCCCCTTCTGGAGACGATTGGATACCCCGGAAGTACCGGAATAACAGGAAAATGATACACATACACACAAAATTATAATGAACACAGATCTGGCATTAGAGTGTTACCAATTACACATCAACCATGATGACTTTAATATCCGTTTCCATTATCAAGGGGGAAGACATATTACTGAGGATGCTTGTATTGTGACCGTCAGAGTGTAGAGTGTGTGTGTGTGTGTGTGTTTGTGTGTGTGGTGTCCAATCAGCAGTTCCGTGATTATTTTTAGAATTGATCTAGAATTATTTTTAGAAATTCTAGGACGATTTCAAATGATTGGAATTAAGTAAGTTTCAGAACACTGACACTTGCATCCGACGTGTCTAACTGAAGGCAGATACCAATCCGAGCTCCCCACCACATCCCCTTTAAGCCACTACCACAACTTGTCTTGACTCATCTTCTTTCAATTTACATGGAAGACATGCATGAAGATTGTTTTTTTTCTGTACTGGCAACAATATGGTGGAATAAACTTCCTTGTCACTAGCATGTCAGTTTCTGTATCCAGATTGAGACTGAAGACCTTCTTCTTCACCTCGCTGTGAAAACACCAGGTCTTGTGTGTTTCCTTCTGTAATAAAAGGACATCTGCTAAATAGTGTAAATGCAAAGTAAATCAATAAATGCACTGAATGAAATGAAATTTATTATTATTA
The DNA here is from genome assembly GCA_030347435.1 of Clarias fuscus. Classification (NCBI taxonomy): domain Eukaryota; kingdom Metazoa; phylum Chordata; class Actinopteri; order Siluriformes; family Clariidae; genus Clarias; species Clarias fuscus. The sequence continues at coordinate 7,801,091 of CM059220.1, read as the reverse complement.
AATCCTTTATTAACTTTGCGGAACCATGTCAGGTTTGTTTGATGTTGTGTAGCCCCAGGCAACTGAGCTGCTTCTCTGTATGAACTGAACAATTTTAATTATTTGCATTAAGTCAGTAGTGGTGAGGCAAAACTAGGGAATTTATAAAAAAGGATGCATTAGTTTTAGTATAACAGCCGGCCACAAGCGTTATTCCTCATTTCCTGCATCAATTCGCCAAATTATTATTATTATTGAAGTATAAGCATTAAAAGATCAATTTGATGTCAAATCTACAAGGAAGTTAAGATTCTGTAATCTTTTTGATATAGCATATACCAAATATCAAAAATATCCAGTAAGCAGCCGTTCTCTGGGTGATAATCCCTCGTTGATGTCAGAGGTCAGAGGAGTTAGAGCTGGCACAGTATAAAGCAAGTGTCACGCAAATGGCATATCGTTTCTGACTGAGGTATGCTGGAGAGCATCTCTGCACGCACAACACGCCGAACCTTGCAGCAGATAGGCTACAGCAGCAGAAGACCCCACCGGGGGCTCCTCCTGTCAGCTAAGAACAGAAACTGAATCTACAATCCGCATTGCAGACACAACATCAGACAATGGAAGATCCTTGCCTGGTCTGATGAGTCTCGATTTGTGCTATGACCTTCAGGCGGTCGGGTCAGAATTTGGTGTCAACAACATGAAAGCATGAAAGCACCACAAGCTTTACAAGGTGGTGGTAGTGGTGTGAGAGGGCATTTTCCTGGGCCAAAGCGTGGGCCATGGCTTTATGTCCACAGAATAATGTCACAAAGTTAAAAACATCTCAAACTGGTTTCTTGAACATGACAACGAGTTCACCGAACTAGGATGTACTGGAACAGGAGATTTTCACCATGGATCCATCCATCCATCCATCCATCCATCCATCTTCAACCGCTTATCCGAAATCAGGTCGCAGGGGTAGCAGGTCCAGCAGGGAACCCCAAACTTCCCTTTCCCCAGCCACCTCAGCGAACTCTGACTGTGGGATTCCCAGGCCAGTGTGGAGATATAATCTCTCCACCCAGTCCTTTGTCTTCCCCCGTTGCCCCCTTTCCAGCCGGACGTGCCGAGGACACCTCCCTAGTGAGGCGTCCTTGTGACATCCCAAACCACCTCAAGTGACTCTACTCCGGGTTTCACACGGATGACCAAGTTTCTCATCCTATCTCTAAGAGAAAAGCCAGCTAACCTTCTGAGAAAACCCAATCCGGCCGCTTGTATTCGCGAACTTTCGGTCATGACGCAACGCTCACGGTGAGGGTTGGAAAAAAGATCGACTGGTAGATTGAGAGCTTCGCCTTTTGACTCAAATGGCTTTTCGTCACCTCATGGATATGCAGCCAAAAATTCTGCAGCAACTGCGTGAAGCTATCATGTCAATATGGCCAAAATCTCTGGGCTAACCCAGTAGTAGCGAGGTGTACCTAATAAACTGGCTGGTGAGTGTATTTGAGTCCCTGTGAATGCACTGTTACTATAGAAACGGTAATGTACAAATAAAAAAGAGCCCTTTCCTGTAAACCTGTAAATCATTAAATATTGGAATCAAATCTAAAACTAATGTGCTGTGCTGGTATAGGAAATTAATCAACACCCTTTGATCAATCAGCTGCGAATTATGACACATAGGCAGACAATCTGACCAGAACAGAATCAATATTTAAAATTTTCCACAATCATCATAGATCAGCGATTATTAAAACCCAAATAGTCCTCGTATTTAGCTTCGTCACCTTGGACAATTTTCTACAAAAGCCATATATTTATTAAAACACCTTTACAAGCTTTAGTCAAGTCTACATTATAGAGTTTATATATATATATATATATATATATATATGATTTTATATATTTATATTATATATAAAATTACTTGAATTAAAAAATTTACATACGTGGGGTTTTTTTTCTTACCTAAATTGCTTTTACAAATTATAACAATATTTACACAGCGCCTCGAGCCTGGCTACAGAAAAGCATTACCCAACATCTCGTAATGCAAGAAGAAAAAGCCCTGCAGGGAAAAACATATATGCATTTAAATGAGTTTGACTAGGGAGCACAAGAGAGGTGGGGGGTTAGTAAAAAGGGAGTGAGGGGAGCAGGAACACCATATACCTGGGAAAAATAGCAAGGCTTATAGGAAAAAAAAACCCAGTGCTTGTACATTCCACGTTGTTGCTATGGCGATGGTCTCATTTAGCTGCCAGACGAGGCAGGGGGTTATAGGCTCATTATTTTTTTCCTCCCATCCTTTACATGCCATCGAGGCTAAGGTGGGCGCATTCCGTCAGAGTGTCAGTACCGTAATGGATCCCGCTGTCCTCGTATCAATAGGGGAAAATGAAATGTCATGCTGTGACGGGAACAAAATGACCCGGATGAAAGTTGAGGTTTGCCTACTGACGGGCTACGGATGTAGCGCTCACTCATCTCATCGTTTGGAACTGATCTGAAAAAATCAGGTTGCATAATGGAGAGCACTTGACACATACAGTATGTGTCGAGATAAAAGAGATCGAAACAATTTAAAAGCTCTGTGTTGATTCTGTCGACAAGTCATGTAGACGATAAGGCCACGTTCTTGTTCTGCATTCGAATACGATGCCACAGAAGTATTACTTTCTGATAATACTGTACGGCACATACCCGATTTCATTCCAGCAGCATGCACGACATGATCGATACAATAAAACTGCATGCAAGACTGCTCCATAAAAAGATCAGAGGAACAAATGAAGCTTAAACTTAAACTGAAGTCTGATCATTTGCTACTTCGCTTCAAACACTTCCACGTAAGTGAATCAATCCAATCAATGAAGACATGCGTTTTTTCTTTCTTATCATCTCAGCATGTGCTCCGTCTCAGCGCCGTGGAAGGTGACCTTTAGAGCACCAGCTGAAAAGGACCATGCTGCGACCGATGACTAGCGGTGCGTGAAATCTGGTTACAGTCCTTTTAGACATGTAGGACAAGCGCCCAGGCAATTGTGGTGCTCACCTTTGCTCTGTGCCACCCTGCTTACATGTGTGTGGCACGGCACAGCACGGCACGGCACCGAACGGCACTCTGGCTGGGGATTTCAGATAGCTGCGGATAAAGTGCATACGATGTTTGAGGAGAGGGATGATGCAGCTATGGAGAGCATACAGATAATCCATCCATGTGATATGTTGCCCGGTGTAAAACTTAGCAGGAGTAAAGTGTAAGAAAAATCCCTTTACAGTGACAGATGCGTGTTGAGACAAGGCTCATTTAAAAGGTAATTTGTGTTAAATTGTTTTCAATCGAATTCTTTTTGACTCATTTCTCGTTTTAATATAGAGCACGGTGCTGCGTAGGGAAGCAATCTCATCAGTGCTACGACAGCATCTAATCCCGGGAAGAAAAAAAAATCACAAGCTTTAATTGACCTCCTACGGAGTTCTATTTGTCCCCTCAGGGTTGCATTAGATCTAATTTATCTCCATGTGGGAAAATTAAAGATGAGAGGAACAGATTTGAAAAAGGACAACTGCGAGTCAGCTTTTGAAAATTACAGATGATAGTCAAAGTGCAGAAGGGTTTTAATGGTAGATGGAACATTTGGGCTCGTCTTTTGCAATACGCTGCAGGTTCATTTTTGGCTTACTGTACACTGTCGAACCGGGGACACGGGCAGACGTGGAGTCGTTCTGCTTATTTACTGTATGTATTATTGTTTGCCTCCTGCTGCCCAAACCCCTGCGGTGTGTTAGGGAAGTAGCACACTCTGAACCGGACCAGGTCCCCCTCGGCTTCGCAGTGCATCTCAAAATATCAGAGCCAGTCACGTGTCATATTTCTGTCCCAAAAAGACCTGATTCCTGTGCTCCACTTTCAATCAATCTGTCCAAAGATGACAGCTTTTATTAATACACAATTTTCTCAAGACGAAAAAGAAGAAGAGGTTGGCACACATACAGTACTGATATGATCAGGGTTAAGGGGCCTTGCTCCGGGGCCCAACAGTGGCATCTTGGTGGAGCTGGGGCTTGAACCTCTGACCAGGTCAGTGACGCTGAGCTTTAACCCACTTGAGCTACCACTTCCCTGTTATGAGATCAAAAACCCACTTATGTTTTAACTTGTGCTATAAATTATTTATTAATATGACTTAATATGATGCAACTAATATTTATAACTACTTATTGGTGCGTAAGCCTGCTAAATCTAGAAACCTGCTGCGGTCAGCTCGTTTTGTATTCTGAGATGCTTTTCTGTTGGCCAAAGTTGTAAAGTTGAGCTACCATACATGTCCTTCAACAAGCCTGACTATTCACCACTCTCATCAGGACCGCTCCTCATTGGATTATTCTTCTCATTGGAACTATTAAGCGTGCACATCGGCATCAAGTCTCTGATGCTCCTTATTCCGATGTCAGATCAGAAGAACATCACCTCAAACGTTCGAGCTGTACCCGCATCACATGTACAGTCATAACAAAAAGACTGGGAATTAACCTTGTTTCATCATACAGCATCTCCCAATAAGAACAGCGCTGATGAAGATCAAAGGAAGCAAGCAATTACAACCATATAAAATCACTACCCTTCAACAGCTGCATTCACTGCAGGGACTTCTCAAATTTGTCCGGTGTCTCTATCAGAGTGCTTTGGCTGAACTCTGTTCGCTTTATCGCTCATTTCCTCTCTTCCGCCGTCTTTTCTTCCTCAGCTGCACCCTGCTCGCAGTCACACACACACGCACAGGATAGTCCTGAGCAGAAGAAAGGTGGGCATTGTGGCAGGCGTCCGCACCTGCTCCCCCGCGCCCATGCCCAGTCCAGAGTCGGAAAGCTGAGTGCACACTTCTGTGGATATCTGATAAGTGTCCATAGTCCCAATTTTCGGATTTCTGGAGCTTCTCGTGTTTTTTTTTTTTTTTTTTGCATTTGGCTTCCTAAAAGCCTCCCTAAGTAATTGCAGGATAACCCTAACAGCTGGATAGGATGGAAGTGCCTTATGCAGAACTTCAGGACACTGTACCAGCTGACATTTTGAGCAATAGGTTTAATTTGTCTCGGCTTCAGATAAGCGAACCAGAAACAGGAGCAAGAGAAGCGGATCTGAATCTTTTACTGACAGTACAGAAGAAAATAACAGCAGCTCATAAATCAGACGTATGTTATACACGATATACTGTATATCTTATAGTTGTTGTTTTTTATCACTTGACATCACTTGAAAAATAGCTATCCTCATGTGTGCCGTCTCAAACGTGAGACCACACACACACACACACACACACACACCTGTCACCTGAACACAAGCACACTTGGCATCGCGCTTTTTCCGCTAACGCACCTGACGCCGCCTGAGCATCCCTGGGAAATGTAAATGTTACGCAGCTCCAGGGTTTTCTGTCTCTGACATAAAGGAATTGTGGCAGCTGCAATCAGAGAAGATGGAACTCCTGATAAGATGAATGTTCCAGACACTCATACAGGAGCAGGCATGACCAGACATTTTTCACCAGACATTTTTTACCACCCAAAGCAATAACGGTGGAGACTATTATTATAAAAGGCAATGACCATGTACTGTTAATACATTATCACAATATGTAATATGCACGGTATCATTATATACAGTAGGTTTGGTTTAGCTGAAAAATCCCATATTATATTATAAAAATAAGGCTCGATATGTTTTCAACCAAACATTTCCAACTGATTTAGCAAGAAATGAAAGAATAAACGCAACACGTACAAAATAAGAGCTCTTCTTTTTTCTTTATCCAATCTGTTGCAGTTTGCCAAGATGGGAAAGGCTTCTTATTAACATCAGTGACATCGATATATAAAAACTGGTGCCAGTGTCAGTTAATAATTAGCCATAAAACATCGCCTGGTCGTTTTAGTGAGTCTGTGCTATAAGGCTGCGCAAATATTTAACCTCTCAAATGTATCAATTTGGGTGGCACAGTGGCTTATCACTGTCACCAAAGTCACAGGATCATTTTGTGACGCTGCCTTGACACGATGACCCTCACTATATAAATAAAACTGAATTGAAAAAAAAACATTATAAAAGAAGTATAGACGATGAAACAACAAAGTACCATTTTATATTCAAGAACAATTCTTTAATTACCCACCCCACCCCCCTCTTTTAAAATAAATAAATAAGTAAATACCTTTCCCATCTGTGTTGACTGATAGCACTTAGTTAAAGTAAGTGAAGCCTTTATTTTGTCACAGTGAAATTCCCAGTGTAACTGGGGTCAGAGCGCAGGCTCAGCGCCCCTGGAGCAGTTAGGGTTAAGGGCCTTGCTCCAGGGCCCAACAATGGCAACCTGGCTGAGCTGGGAATCGAACCGCCGATCTTCCGATCAGTAACTCAGTGCCTTAGCCCTCTGAGCCACCACTGCCTTAGTTAGTTACTATTTAGTAACCTAGTAACCCAGTGTGAGTATCTATCCAATGACGGAAACTTCAAAGCACTTTGTGTAAGTCACTCTGGATAAGAGCGTCTGTCTAATGCCGAAATGTAAATGTAAATGTAAGTATTTATCTAGGCTAACACCAAATAATCAGACGAATATCATTCTCGTTATGAGTACGTCTGACAACATTTATTTATCAACTCAAAATGATTTAAAGACATAAACGAAATACTTCAATTATTGACATTTTCTGCATAAATTCTCATCTATAGTATGTAAATATTCCCTGTATTAAATTGCAGCCTTTTGTGATTAAATAGTTGCACAGATTTTTCTGTGATTCATTGTGCAGCACTAGCTGATGATTAGATAACACTGTCCACAACATCAATCAGATACTATACAACACCATGTACTGTACCTCGTCGTCCGAGATTGACATCAGATCAGATGTAGTGTGTTTTTCTATTTAATGGCATGAACCCCTGTGTTGCTGTACAGTATACCACAAAGAAGCCTGGTCTTAGCAGAATCAGCACACTACAGATCAAATCCTGCCCTTAAGCAGTCACAGACAGCACATAACATGTGCCTGCATAATCTTATACCAAAATACTAATATGCATCCCTATGAAGTATTGAAGTAATCCAAAAATTTGAATAGTTCATTCAAATATAGTCGTAGTAATTGAATATGTTCTGTCAAAGTGTCATAACGTGCTGATACACTTATATGATGGCTACAGCCATACCAGTCTGAGGGTCCCCCACGTCAGCTGATTTTGGATGCTAAGCAGGGTTGGGCCTGGTTAGTACTTGGATGGGAGACTGCATAGGACAACCAGGTGCTGTGAGCTTTTGGGGCAGTGGTGGCTCAGTGTGTTAAGATCGGTGGTTCGAGCCCCAGCTCCGCCAGGTTGCTGCTGTTGGGCCCTTGAGCAAGGCCCTTAACCCTGTCTGCTCCAGGGCCACCGTAAAAATGGCTGACCCTGCGCTCTGACCCCGGCCTACTAACAAAAAGCTGGGATATGCGAAGAATAAAGAATTTCACTGTGCAGTAATGTATGTGTGACCAATAAAGGCTGACTTAACTGATATTATAACACCGATCTGATTTTTTTTTTTTTCCCCTTACTTCATTATTCTGCTGATTCTTCCACTTTATATTTATTAACTTAAATGCTGAAAATGCTTAGCTGATGAATCCACTTCCTGGGGATGTTAAGCATTTAATCAGAAGGGTATTTGATGAAGCCAAGTGCGAGTTATTAATCAGAAGAGGCTTTGGAAAAGCTGCACCAGACAGCTGATGGAGCTGAGCGGAATTCAGACGAATGAGGTTCGCTGCGGGTTCAGTGCCTGGATTCAAGACGGAGCGTGGACACGTAGGAAGAAAGGGGAAAAAAAGTGGAAAAGGATGTGCACAGGCATTGGAGACCCTCATCAAGGTTTGCTTGGGCAGGGATAAGACGTGACCTATTCTTTGTTCTCTCTCTCTCTCTCTCTCTCTCGTCCTTTTCTCTCCATCCTGGCATTCATTCAGCCTCCATGATGGCCTGCAGCCAGACCAAGCAGAAAGTTTGCTGATAACATCAGTCTGTTGAAAAACATTGGAATTCATCCACTGAGCCCTCTCTCTTGCATTTAGTGAAGAGGAAATCCTATCTTGATGCCTTTTCTCCATTTTCGTCTTCTAATACACTATTCCAAAGTTTCTTTTTGACTGTACGTGAAACTGCAACCTGAACGATTCATACTACACTGAGACGATGTGAAAAAAATGTTTAAGAGGGAGAAAAAAACATGCAAAATGTCTGACATGTCATTATGGTGTCTAATGAGAATATGCATTAAATAAAATAAAAAAAATTGTAAAAAGCTGATATAACGTCCATGTAAGTTTTGTGAAGCTGTAAGTATGACTGCGAATTTGTTTCACACTTTATAATGTTCAGCATTGCTTCCATACACCAAGCTATATTAACCGACACGGATCCCACTTAAAGCTAGCCAAAGCATACCCAGTGGTTTGTAGCTGCACGTGAACAAGCACAAACCCATACAGAGGAAACCTAACCAAGCATACACTGACACACCCCACCAAAGAATAAAAGGACAACCAAGAGCACAATTACAGAGGTCAAGGTTAAACCGATCTTTTGTGGATGTTAAATATTCAAAGCGATACCAATCTAGAGTGAAAATCCCACACAAAGTGCTCTGACAAATAAAGGGATTTTTTTTTTTTTTTTAAAGAAAGAAAAGAAAAAGCTCTCGTTGGTTGTACCTCAATTAAGCTGGAGTCCTGAGAGAGTCTTGTCTGCGAGAGCTCTAGAAATCCAAAAATCCTGCTAAGAAGAGGAGAGATTTCATAGTCTAGGATCAGCAGAGCCTGGCAGCTGTTGTCGTTTTCAGTTTGAGGCATTTGAAGACATGCCAAGTCTCTCTGATGAGCCAGGAGACCAGAAACGCATGACATTACTTCCTGTGTTGAACTGTGGTGTTTGCAGTCTTGTGAATAAGCATGTAGACGTTGCCTGGTTAAGAACCTCTCGTAGACGCAGCACAATACTGTCTTTCTCACGTGAGGAAAAGCAGCATAATGGTGTCTTCCTTATATGAAAAAAAAAAAAAAACACCACAATGCAGTCCTTCTCTTAATGACACGGACATGGAATCTGGATCAACTGGCTTTCAGTCTTGAGCAGGTGACTTAGAGGGACCTAAAGACTAAACATCAAGCTGCTGTTTTCGTGGACATCACTGTGTTTCCCATGATGCCTCAGCAACAACAGGTAGGTCAGACCAGGTCCCATGGTGAAGAACCGTTTTACTTGTGAGTTTCACACAACAGTTGGCAATTTGTTCAAAATCCCTGATAGCAAATCTGCCTGTCAGGGAATAGTTACGAACCTGAAAGGAAAGCATTGAGTTCGGCGGATGAATGGTGGCCTTGAAGCTAATACGACATTAAGACAGGCGAGAGTCTGAGAAACTGGATGGTGGGTATCAGAACTGATTCCTGAGTCAGACAAAGAGTGCGAAATACTCTGCACAATTTTCACTTGATGTGTATTCCAGGTTTAAACATAATGTGTGAAATAGCTGGATGCGGTATTGACATCGCATGTGCGACTTGTTCTGAATCCCACTTCTTGCTACAATCCACCTTTTGGCTGAGGCACAGCAAGGTTAACGATTGAAGGATTTGCACAAGGCTGATTAAATAGAATGTACTGATGATGAAAAACAAACGTTCAGTGGTTGTATAACTCCAATTACTGTGTACCAACACTTACAGTATGCAAGTCATCACTTAATAGGATTATTAACATGTAATTCAAAGACAGAACACCAGTTCATGGGGTACGAGGCCAGGAGCAGGATGGGTGCAGATTCGCCAGAGGCTACAAGCCCACGTGTCATTTTGAAATGCCGATTGGCCTAATCTGCATGTCTTTTGACTTTGGCTGGAAACCTGGAGGAAACCCACCAAGCACAGGAAGAACATGCAGAGGTGCAAGGCGACAGTGCTATAACCACCATGACATCTTTTTAGTTAACTTGGTGCTACATAGTCATGTCCTTGTTTGCTTCGCTTAGTCTTAAGGAACTCATGACTTATTTTTCTCCACTTTACCATAGTGACAATAGCAAATTTTTTAGCCTTGTCAGTTAGGATTCCAGGCAGCCCAGCCACAGAATTGGTCAGCACCTTGGAATTTTCTACTTGCCTTCTGGATTAATTAATGCATTTATGGACCTTAGACAGGTGGTCTGTGTCAAAGGAACATCCACATGAATACCAGTACCCAAGGCTTTCCCAGAAAAACATTGTCCAGAGCATCACCCTGACTCCACCAGCATGCCTTCATCCCACAGGCCATCCGTGTACCACCTCGTCCCCAATGAAGCAACGCACACAAAGCTAGCCATCAAAGTGATGCAAAATAAAGCATGATTCATCAGACCAGGTAACCTTCTCCCACTGCTTCAGGGTCTAGTTCTGATGCTCACCTGCTCACTATTGGTCAGTGCTTGCCTACTGCAAGGCCCAAAAAAATGCATACAGTATATTTATCTTTAGCTTTTTTTAAAAGCACAAATTTGCCTAAGCATGGTTAAGCAACCTTACGCAATGTCATAACTATTATTTCCGTTTAGAGTTGCATTCATTTTTAGCCAAGACCCTTTTCTGGCAAGGAGCTATTCTAAAAACTGTTCTACAATGGGTTTTAATGCCGGTTTTTCATGCGTGAAAATGATTTCCCAGTTTGAGTACTAGTATATTCCAGTGCCACAAAGAAAAAAAAAAATACACTGGTGTGATAACCTGATCATTCACTACGTTTAGGTAGTCATCTGGCTTCATTTTACTGTCACATAACTAGGGCTGAGACGAGTAATTCCATTACAAAAAATGATCGAGGCAAAATCTTCTGCCTCAAAGCTTCTTTGAATGAATTTTAAAAGCTTTTGTTATGTTTTTGCGCAATTATTTGCTTGGCGTGACACAGCACGCGTCCGGATGCAAGCCGCCAGTAAACACCGACGAAGAAGAAGCGCTTACGTCACCCACAAAGCGGAAGCAAACAGTTAGCTGTGTATTGATGTGAGGGAGCGTTCTGTTGCGGGCTGCGAAATGGAAGGGAGCGATAAAAATATACAAAAATTTGTTTTTCAATTTTTGATACTTAAAGTCATTTGAAATATCTTTTTTTTGTTTTTGCATCGGAGAAAAAGGCTATAAAATAAGAATGTATGGCACCGTAATGCATCTCAGTCAACTCTTCCTTGTATTGCGAATAATGACAATGTTTATTTTTCTAAAAGGAAAACAAATTAATCTTTGTTTCTCTTATATATTTTACATTGCTGTTTAATTAAGCAAAAGTACATTTTATCCGATTAATCGATTCAATTTTTGGTCGAATACTTGATTGCTAAAATATTCCATAGCTACAGCCCTACACATAACTTTGCTGAGCCTAGACGTGACAAACTGAAACAACCCCGGATCCTAACACCGCCTCTAGAGACTTGTAAAATGGGTGTTATGCATGACGGTTGCATCGCTTCATGCGCTTCCCTCCTTACCCCGACACGCCCATCACTCTGGATTCAGGTCGATCTGAACTCACCAGAACACATGGCCTTTATCCATTGCTCCAAAGTTCAAACTCTCTAGCATATTTTTTCTGATTAGTGTCACTAAGAAGTAGATTTCTCATGGCCACAACTGTTGAATTCCAGTCCTGTGAGTTCTGCGTTGCCTATGTGTGTAAAAATGCTCTTACTTTTACTATTCCAACTTCATCAAGTGTTTAACTGATCTCCGATCACGGTCATTCATGTACTTTTTCCAACCACATTTCTTCCACAAAATTGACAATTGTTGATGGTGTGTTGGAAAGTTCTTAACCCAATTCTAGTCATTTTAACACTCTCCTTAGTTGTTTTCTTTACTTGATGGAGGTTAATAATTTGATCCTTCTGAAACACATCTAATCCATGACCATGCGGTTCCTGATGTGAAAAGCTGCTCACCCCATCAGTTGATGCCAGCTAAAACATATGGAGCACTGAAGTAATTATCCAATTAAGTGCTCGTATACTGTATATTTGCTTATTTAAATCCAAAATGTGACTAAAGGGTTAACACAAAGGGAACGCACACAATATTCTGCATCATTTTTTATATACATATACATACACTGATCAGCCAAAACACTATGACCACAGACTCATTGCCTAATATCGAGTAGGTCCTCCAGCCACTCTGCTGTTCCTGCTAAACAGAAGACACATGTGGTCGCATACGTATCATCACGTCAATACAGAGTTCTAAAAGCTTATCAATTATAAAAGAGACACATTTGAAGGCTAACATGGCACTCATTTCCAGTGTGGGAGAAATTCCTCACCTTTCCGTGTAGCTTAGCAACCCTAGTGCCATGGTTACTCTAAACTCTTGCTGCCTTGTATATATTTCTGCCCGATTAATCATACAGGTTGGCTAGTCGAGTGCCGGGGATGCACGTGCCCATCTCTTCATGATCCAAGGACCCTTTTTTTTTTAAGGTTGTCTTAGCATGTATGCTTTGCAGGCGAGGTATCAAGTTTAATCATACACAATCAGTCGCACAGGAAAAAACATCTGTCCCTTAGCAACCCTTGAGAGATTGAGAGATTTCATTTCCTATACCAGTGTGTGTGTTTTTTCCGAAAGCGTAACTACTGTATATCTGCCCCCCTGTATATTTTGCAAATGATCGAGTTCCTCCTTTCAGCTCTTCAGGCTCTTCTTCTCCTTCGTCGCGTATGACTGTTCTAAACCTCAGAACGCCTGAAAGCTGTGAAGGCAGTCTTTGTTTGGTTGTTATTTATTCAGTCCTGGAAGGAGTGCAGCTTCCACCTCCGCATCCTGGAGACAACAAACCCTCATCTGATCCTTCCTGATAATAAAGCACAATTCAGCAAGTCTGCATGGCTTCCACCTAAGGCCATCCGCAGCCTCATAGCGTCTAGACGTGTATATGTGGGAGGGAGAGCGAGAGAGAGAGAGAGAGAGAGAGAGAGAGAGAGAGAGAGAGAGAGAGATGACCATGCAAAAGCAGCCATCCAATTGAAACATGCAGTAACTGCATTGTTCAGCAACCTTGTATATTATCTGCTTTTATACACTGCTTGATGCCAGAAAGTCGCCCATTCTTATTTGCTCAAAAGCAGTACACACTGTTTCTTCTTCAGTTTCGCAAAAGCATTTAAGGAATTTAAGGTCGTCTTAAAGGAGCAGTTGGTCATTTCTGGGGCCCTCTCTGCCTTCGAGCGCAAATCACAATTGTGATTGACAGGTTGGTTCCCACCATATTCTTCCATACTATACATTTATCTGTATATACATGTACGATACGTACAGATACCAATCAGCCATAACATTAGACTTTATCAATTATATACCAGGATAACTGGTGACAGGATCAAGGCTTATTTATGCTTTTGGGGACCAAAGGTAAGCCTGTCTTGTCCGATCCCACATAAAAGATAATGTAGCGCAAACTGCTGTACAAAAACCTAATTCTAACTAGGATAGAAAGGTATCAGACCGCTCAGTGCATCACAGCTTGCTGGCTTAGCAGTCAAAGAGTTCAAGGTTGTTGAGCAGCCGTCCAAATTCCCCAGATCTCAATCTGATCGAGCATCCATGGAATGCACCGGACAAACAAGTCCAATCCATGGGGCCCCACCTTGAAAATTACAACACTCAAAGAATCTGATTCTGAAAGAGCTGATTTGGTGGCACACAGAGAACACACGCAATATTCGGAATAATGTTGTATGGTTTCAGTTTAAATAGTTAAAAGGTTTCATGTAATCAGTGATATTATTATTTCAGGTTGTCTGCCTGTCTTTCTGTACAGGAGAACTCTCTGCCTACCCCATTAATACAAAGGAGTACATTTTTTTGTAAGGTTGAGTATCTTGCGCCTTTTTTCACAGACGAAAAATAAGATGAAGATTCATTTTTGTCTTGAAACAACTCCAGCGCATCACAATTCACTTATACTTCTTCAACACTGTTATTTCAGTAATAAAAATATTAACTAATCTCATTTAACTTTTCTAAATCCGTATCTATTTGGTGCAGGTGTTTGTTTACACTGAGAAATAGCTTATTTTAAAGTAGATTATTAAATCCGGAACATAACTGTTCATAGCATCACTTTTACTCTGCAAAAGTGATATAATTATAAGGCGATCGTGTAGGGGGGCATTTAAGCACATAACACTGGGCTCTCTAACAACCCATGTTTTATCTCACAATGGCGCTTTACGTTACTGCTTTTTATTAGAGCCACGGTTTCAGCAAATATCAGACAAACTGGTTTTAAACTTCTGTCCATTCATCATTAAAGGTTCAGTTTCACAGTGTATATGACTTTTTGGAGTATGTCATGCTGTGTAGTGCTTTCGTTTCTGTTTCTTAAGGATTTGGCCGCTTTGTAGATGCATTACGGTTGTTTCTGTGCGTACTCTGTCTATACGAAATAAAATATAAGGCAAAATCGAGGGGAAAAAGCGATATATTGGAATAAAACGCGCTAGATACTGTGACATAATCTGGCACATAACTACTCATTTATGGCACAGGTTTGACTTCAGGCATAGGCATTATGCATGGTACTACTGCCAAAATGTGATTAAATTCTGTCCAGCCTGTTGTGAGTGAAACTGTGACGAAATATGAATAAACAGACAGACATAAGGACAGTCAATTTTTTTTAATGATTTAAAGACTCATTTCAATTCTTCCGATGTATGAAACGTGAAGATATCTTTGGAAAAGCAAGTTCTAACCAATACACAGGCTAAACCTTTGTTTGTTTACTATTTACTGTCTGAAATTAGTGCAAATATACATTCTGTTACATATTATAAACTTCAATTTCACCCTTATGAAGTAATAGCTATTATTCGTTGGTCAGTTCTACTCTTAACAAAACACACATTTCAATTCCCACCGATCTCGGCGATCAGAACGGAAAGTATTTGTCATTTACACTTTTCTTTACAGTTCAGAAATAGTCAGTGGACACACCCTTCTGTGGTCAAACCAGTACAGTATACAGTACGCATCCATGCTTGAGCCACCGTATCGGCATACAACCGCCGCGTCACATTTAATAAGCGCTCACACATACAGTGCTCTCTTTTTCATGCTTAATGTCACAAATGATCAGATCCTCATGTATTTCCATCTCAGAGTGGAAAGATCCATATATTCTCCAACATCATCCCTCTATAATATCTAGTTTATAAGAAGATAGTTCCATTAAAAAGAAATAAATATATTGAAATAAATAAAACAGTACTAGAGGTAAGTACTAGACTATATACTCCCGAAGTAAGTTGGAGAGATAAATGCAGTGATCCGGATGCCACGGTTTCCTCTGAGCAGAGGTCCGAAATGCCTCTCCGATTAGATTAGAGACTCGTTTATTCAGAAGCAGGATTATGGAAATCCTGAAGCGGGCCACATTACTACAGCAGCTGCCACAGGAAAGTGCCAAAAACAATGAAGATTGTTGTGGCTTTGTGCTGATAGAACAGGCCTGTAACAATGAAGCTCTCTATATCCAAGCACCGTCACAGGAGATTAGAGGCTACAGTATGCCGAGAGGCTACAGAACCCTAGAGAATCAGCGGTGTGCCGGTTAGCACCTCACAAACAACCATTAGCCCATTACAGGCGTCTTACCTGCATCTTCAGTGAAGAAAGAGAAACCCTGGTTTATACAGTGGAGCAGTGAGTACTGTAGCAGTGTCACCATTTCAGGACTTCTGGAGCGTGCTCTCCTCATGTCTACATGGCTTTCCTCCAGGTTTTTCAGTTTAACCCCCAACAACATGCTATGAGACGTGTCTGCTACTGTGTTTACCGCTCTGTAAAGCCTTCATAATGGCTCTAATCTGAGCTACTGTAAATGCTTGATTTTTTGAGACTGGTGCCTCTAAATGAACGTCTCCTCTGCAGCAGAGGTATGTTTTGGTCTTGCTTTCCTGAGAAGGTCTTCATGAGAGACAGTTTCATCACGGTGCTTGATGGGTTTTGCAAATGCACTTGACACAATACTGTTCTTCAGTAAAGAAGCTGACCTTTGTCTCTTATATAATTAGAATTGACTGTTGTTGTTGTTGTTGTTATTGTTAATTAATTACCATAAATAATATACTATCGTATATTAATTACTTCCATATTATTATTTTTTTCTAATCCAACATGTTCTAGAATAAATCGCTAAAAAAAGAATAAATAATACATGAAATTAGAGGGCGTGGCCAAACTTTTGACTGGTACTGTAAATGTGTGTGTGGGGGTCTCTCTACATTTGACACAGTTTCACGTTGATGGCTTATGATTGTTGGTCTGATGGTTTCGAGACTGAAATTGCCACAAAAAAGTTTCGTACCCAAGTCTCCATTAGTACCTCAACAAACTGGACCACATTTGAAACGTCAGTGCATTTCCTGTTATACAGCTGCACTTGCACAGCTGACATTTGTCATCACGCGAACAAGGACGTGTTGCCTTTTGAGTCAGGTTTTCTTCCTCATGTCTCATTGCCACAATATACATTAGAGACCTGATCAAGGTAAACATGTATAAATCATATTCAATTTGCAAATATACAGTATGTCCACAATTTTTACTCATGTGAAGGTGCTTTGTGACATTGGCCATTAATAAAAGTGAATTGAATAGAATTTGCCCTGGATAAAGACTTCTTGTCCCATGCTAATGGTTACCGGTTTTCTTACATGTTTCCTTTCATAAAGGTCATCCATAAAGGTCATCCAAAAAAAAGGATGTATCATTTGAAATTTCAGATTTGTTGCCTTGTTTATGCTCTAATTTTATTCATTACATTATGTATAACATAGCTAATTAATATGAACTTAACAAGAATAGTATTAATTCTTGAGAAACACAGTGCTGGTTCAGTGGTTTAAGGCTCTTGTGCTCAAAATCTGCCCAGCACTGCCACGCTGCCACTGTTGGGCCCTTGAGCGAGGCCGTTACTCTCTCTGCTCCTGAAATGGTGTATCGTGGCTGTCCCAGTGCTTTCACCAAAAGGGATAGGTAAAAGAAAAAAAAAAAACATTTCTTTGTACTCTAATGTACAATATATGTAAAAAAAATAAATAAATAAATAAAAATAAAAAAGCTTTATACATTCTATAAGTCTTTTTTTTTTTCAGAAATATTTTCATAAATTTTTCCTTTTATCTGACGGTGGCATCATACTGTGCTAACAGCTGCGACTTTTGAATATTATCTCATGTATTACTTCAGGGAATTCCCCGCTGCGTCCATTCTACTTAGATTAACATTATAACAGGCTCACTATATTGGAGCCTTAACTAACATTTGATGACGAGACCTTGAGTATTCTGATGTGGTCCAATTTAAGTCGTCTTTGAAAAAAAAGAAAATGGTCACCTTTGAACTGTATATTCACCATAAAAATGCTGCTACGTTCCATAACATGCTTCAGTTTGTAGACGAGTCCTGTCTTGTGTCTTGTTAAGTGTGTAATTAGCACAGTGGTCTGCGGCTTTTTTTTTTTTTTTATGTCATTTATATGGCAACTTGGCACGCGTAATGAAAATGAGACTATGAAATGCTTTCCTTCAAAGACCCTATTACCGCTGTACACACTTTATTGCTGGGTTACCTCCAAATAACACACAACCAAGAACCAAGTATGAGATGCGCATCTTTAACAATCTTGCTCCATCAAAGTGATTTCACACATCACCGCCTTGGTGTAATTCAATTTAAGCCTTTAAAGAGAAAACCATTTAACACAGAGAAATGAAATGTAATTGAGTTAGTTGCCGCGACAGCGCGTCGAAACGTAATGAGATCCATTACAGCGTTGAACTACTTCAATACTGGAACAGATATGAAGTTGGCGGGAGTGTGGTCCGCGGCCTTATCGGCTCCCGTTTGGTCCTTGGACAGAGGGGAATATGAGAAAGACAGTAGAGGGTGCGAGGGAGGTAGAGAGACAGCGTGCTCAATGTCATGGTGAGATGGGTTGTGAACCAGGCTCTTTTTCTTCCTTACACGAGGAATTTGAGATGTAAACAAGCACTGGCAGAGCAGGATAGAGTGGTTATCATCTGTCTGAGCGTGCGTGAGCGTGTGTGTGTGTGTGTGTGTGTGTGTGTGTGTGTGTGTGTGTGTGTGTGTAGGGTGGAGGTCGTAGGGGCTTCCTTCCCCGAAGGCAGCTTGATCTATTGGCCTGAATGAAGATGACAGAAAATCATTTGAAGTCTGGAGAGCTAAGAAAGGTCACGAGTTGAGTCTCTTTCTCTCAGATGCTTCAAGGCCACTGTTTCTGTAGGCGCCATGTTTAAAATCATCCTGTCATCTCAGCCCCGGGAGACTTTCATAATAACAACTATTGGCATTTGAAACACTGACAGAAAGGAACAATGCATCAGGCTGATGTTTCTGCACTATTACATCCAGCGTTCATGGGTGGATATGCTCTGCGGTGTTTTTAACATTGTGGATATTTAGTATTTAGATGCATGCCGATATGAATTAGTCTGTAACGTACACCGTCACTGATAGAGTGAGCATTAGCAATAGTGCTACTTGCTTCAGAGGTTTAAATGAATGATATTATCATGAGCAATAGGTTAATTTTGTGAAAGGTTTCTACGGCCGCCTAGATGAATGAACACTACCTTATATTTTTACATTAGAACGGTTAAACCCGTTTATTTTAATAAAGCTAGACCAATTCTCAAATTGCCTTCTATTCAGCATTAACAGCTCGAGTTGGTGAACAGTATATCATAAAGGTGTTGCCAGTGGTGCTGTAAAGTGGGGTTAAGTAAGGATAATTCCAAGGGTCCCTGTGTGACTGATGATCCCCTAAAACACACAGTACAGTAAACGTCTAAAAGATATCCCTTTGTGAATGAACTAATTAAAAAAGAAAGGTTTGCGAAATATTTATTTTGACAGACGTTTACTGCACTACCTGCGTTATTAGGAACAACACGCTATTACTGCGTAAACATCTGGTCCCCGTCGACATGATTGCATCACATAAATGCCACACATTTGTCAACTCTTAAACTGTCAGCTCACACTAACCTTTCTGTTCTGCTACTTAGCAAGCAGACCTGATGCACACTGGATGTACTGTTTTTTTGCTTGCTTGTTTTGTCTTTGTGTTCGTCCTGGACAAACATGGCTGGTAACTCTATTTGATCGTATATGATCGCAGTTCCTCGTCGTAACACGGAATAAAATCGAAAACCTCTGACATCTTCCAAGGCAATAGTATTCACGATAGAATAAATGTAACAGTGAACAAATAAAACAGAGTCGAACCATATGTTAACCATCTGTGAATGATTTCACGTTACACCCCGTGTGTGTGCAGCGGCAGCAAAAAGCTGACGTGCAGTGACAAAATTACTGTACGAGGACCTCTTCTGCTGAGGGGGCTAAAACTGGCGGCACACCTACAGAAACACATACTTCAGCATGTCCTCATGGCAGATCAATGATATCCTCACACTTCATGCACCCATCACATAAACAACCATTTAACGATTTGCAGTGACGGCAGCGTCGACGGGAACCGCTGCTGTTCCAGGCTGTTATTTAGATACCCGCGCAAGATCAGTAAAGCCTTAAGTGACGAGCTCTGCATACAAAGCACATTATTAAGCCAGGGACGCAGCCCAAGCAGACAGCATATGTAGCGTCAGGCTTTATCGCGTCCGGAACCAATGAGATACGGTAAGACGTCTTTCGTGGCGCTTCATATTGATCGCAGTTCTCTTCGTCGAAGTGTAGCGATGTGGATAATGTTTTACATGGCTCGTGGTTTGGCTCTTCGTGCAAGCAAGGGTCACGCTTTGCCGCGCTCGTTTCTACGCAATAAAGGAAGCGAATGTGTAATCGGGGCTGTCGGGCATTAGAGAGGTCTCACAAGCATTCAGTCTAGCCATGGATTAACCATGAATCATTTCCCTTCGCGGAGCCGCTTCTTAATCTCCGAGTCAGCTTGGATTGATAAGTGCTCAGTGAGCAGTGATTAAGAGCTTGGAGTTAAGTCATCTGTATCTTTATGGATTGGTAAAGGGTGAGAAACCAGACCTAAATAGAACTATTCGCTTCTACTCCTCTGCTGAGTTCCACTCGTCCACTGGCATTTTTTTTTCCAGTTATGGGTTTGCGGGGTGAAGAGAATCCAATTATCTCTGATTATACATGTTTTTGCATTGGACTTGAGCTCCAAAACAAACCACTGAATCATCCTCTTTGAATCGTTTGGTCTGAATCACATACCGCCGCGCCAGCCTTGAACAAGGGTCACAATGAGAATGATTGTTGGAATGGCCTCTCAACGAGCATGTGACCGGGTTTAATATCGCTCAGTGTCCAACATCCACACTTGGACGAGCCATGAGGAACATACTGGGGCTGTTGTGATGAAACCCACTTTCTTTTCAGACTGCAGGTTTTCAGAAATATTGGCTGGGTTTAAATTTTATAATATAAATGCGGGGAAAAAATGCAATTCTGATTTTTAGACTTCGTACCGAAATGTATGGCTTTTTTTCCTAATTACTTCTTACAGGAAGCTATACAGAGGGGCCGTACACTGGTGCTTGCACGGAGTTGTTACTGTGACTGAATGTTTTCTCCTGGTTATCTGGTTTCCTTACACCTTCCCTAAAATCCTCATTCGTGTGATACCAGATAGCACGACCATGTGCTTCCCGTTACATAAAGTCCAGTTTGTTGAGGTTGCCAGCTGTTTACTGATGAATTTCCATCATGCAGTCACATGGCATTATGATGAAAGACACTTCTAGGTGGAAACACCTGCATAAGTCACATGTACCAAGCATAGAGATAAGCAGGCTTATTGATTAGCTATGGCCATCAAGTTTTACACAAGATGCAGCTCCTGTCACAACCCTCGCATTTCCTAACCAGGCTTGAGATTAGCAATGCATGCAGAGTCCAAATGGAACGGTATGCTGAAATGTCCCACCTATGGACCAAACAACGGCAACCCAGCAGTGGTCAGGCTCAAACCCGCAGCCAGCCACCCAGAGCCTCGACTGCCTGAGCCGCCACTGCCCCAGTATTGCATAATCCTAGATAATAAACAGCTAACAAATAAGCTTAGAACTCTTTCAATATTACACCAAAGTCTTTGCTAAAATAACAAAAATAAATAAATAAAGATGTCATAGTCATTTCAGTGGTTAACTCACTTTCAGCCAAAATCAACTTGTATATCCTAGTCATGAAATAAGGCGATAAACATACCACATGACTGACAGCTATCTAAATTAACAGCACCACTAACAGCTACGCCAAGAACCCCACCCCTTCCACCATGTCTTCACTTTGCCCCATGGAATCTGAGAGGAGGCTAATTGGACCCATGCAACTGAAAAGTCCTACTTCATCTTGCGGGAATAAGCTCTGGCAGCAGGGCGCCAGTTTAGGAGATACGGGCACTGAAAATACACACACACACACACACACACCCAAAACCACACACCATCCCTTTAAACTGTGAAGACAACTCACAATTAGAACTCGTCTTGTGTGGCCTCATTTGCGCTCAGATAAATCATCCTGAATGCAGTCCCACATACTGTTTAACACGTGACAGCGAGCGGTGTTGACTGTGCGGAGACAAAGACATATAGACACTGCAGTGACACAACACCCACCCCCCCACCCGCTTTTTTACAAAACGTCTACCATAGTGCACGCCTTTCTGGAGGAAAAGGACAACAACAAAAAAAAGCGTCTGCAGGGTTTTGACACAAGCTTGGAAGGTCGGGTGCCTGCTTACCTGCTCGCAAAAGACCCTGAAATGAAACACTGATATCAAGTGACCCTTTGAAGAAGACTTGGGATAAGAACGGATTTCTTCGGTAAAGCGAGCGACTAACAGGCCGCTGTAAAAGGCTCAGACGCTGAGTGTGACGGCGCACGAGGGAGCTGAACAAACACGGAGAGCGGCTCTTCTCCACTCTCACCCCTCCTCCAGACAGGATTCAGCGGATACTTTGACTCATACAAACGGAGCCGTGTAATGCGGTGACGCTATCTGTATGTGTATTTATTCAGCCATCTAAATAAATATCAATCTCTATCTGTATAGGTTTCGGATTTGAACCTGAAATGAACGTGAAGCAGAACGGTTGGTTTTGGGGCTGAAATATGGTTCTGGTTTCT
Source organism: Clarias fuscus (assembly GCA_030347435.1). NCBI lineage: Eukaryota > Metazoa > Chordata > Actinopteri > Siluriformes > Clariidae > Clarias > Clarias fuscus. Next base: position 7,778,858 of record CM059220.1, on the reverse strand, counting down.
TTGACCTCACAAAACACACTGGAAAATTCCCAGAGGAAGTAAAGCCAGCGTTATCAGTATCAGCTGCTAATTCTGTCTCGGACGGTTCCTCAACCTCAGCTAACTCACTTCAGTTCATAATTGGTTGCAATTACAGTTGGTAGAGTTTTTATTTATTTTCGCACAAATGTAGTCAGTTAAAGCCTAAAATATACGCAATATAAAAAGACGTTGAACTATACAAGCGCTATAAATAAATAACAAGTGGTCTTTGTGTGTCCAAAAAAAAATTCATATGTTTCTCATCTCGTGAGTGACAAAGCGCCGCATTCCCCGACGCCAACGCACGGTCTGATTTTGAAAAATTCTCATAGTGATTAATGCGCTTAGCTCGTGACAGTGAAGATGGCGACCCGTGCAGCTTTCCTCCTCCGCCTGATATGCTGCACATCACATACGATGAGGTTTTGGGGTGTGTCTGTGGTTCAGGAAGTCAGATTTTTATCCTTTCTCTTTCCTTCCTGCTTGTACATTTTGATGAGGAGTTTGATTACAGTGTAAATGTTTTTAACACTTTTGACTCTTGGACATTACGAGTACAGTTGGATAGAAACTAACCCATGAATGCATATGAAGAAAATACTTAGATGGATTAGAGCTACTGGTCCGTGAATGTTCCCAGTGTCTAAAGACATTTATTCGCGATATTCTGTTCATTCGGTTTCTTTTCAACACTGAAATGATTGTCCGATGTTATTCCAGAGATGGTAGTGAACAAATGTAACACTTTTATTGCCTTGTCCTTCTTCCTTATTCATTTCTTATCTAGAGCTCCAAGTCTATGTTTAAAAATGTTGCATAAATAAAACTGGACTTAGTTCAGAGAACAGGGTTGTTCAAGTCAAACCGGGACTTTTGATTTAATAAAATAAAATAAAAAAACACAAAATTGACTCACATTTACGGAAGACTTCAATCACAGTACGGTGAGCCGCAGTAAAGTTTTAAAAGTTTTAAAAGGTGGAACTGCTATAAATATGTTCATCCGTGAATGATGATGCCAGTTGAGTACACCTGATCCTCGAAAATCAATGGATAACTTGTCGGCAACTTGCGCAAGAGACACATCTGTCTGTTGGAACTGTCCACAAAGTCAATCACCAACACCACTTAGACGTCACAGGAACTCGTCTGGAAGTTATTGCCACACTCCCTGTGTAGCCGTTTCCACATGTTTGGGTCATTAAGGGAGTTCCTGGGAGGCCAGAGTTTCAGATTTGAAGGAATCAGTCTGATCATGGTTCCGGCATTCTGAGAGCCATGATCTTTTTACCTTGATGGCATCCAAGCAGTAATGAAATGCTGGAACCAGTGCACTAGTGGAGCAGGGGATTATATAGAGAAATAAAGGCTTATAACTGCGTTCCGTTATTGTGCACAATCAGAAGTCTAGGTTTGACCTGAACACCTTGTACAATAAGAAAGTTTGAGAAACCAGTGAATATTTCCAAGCATAATGTGATGAGATGAAAGATCCTTTAAGCCTAGCCTTTTCCTTGACATTTCAATTGCGTTCTGATATGGGATAATGTGCCATCAAGGATCCTCAAACAATTACCCAGGAGTCACCTATAACTAGTGGCCTTCAAATGTCAGCAGTTTCTTGCAGGAAAAGAATGAAGTGGACAGATGATTTAGAATATAAAGCCTGGATCACAACTGTGTCATGTGATTTTGAATGTTCTCCTATGGTTAGCCACCGAAGCCTACCATCCTCACACTCTGGTTTTTACCTTAGCATGGGTTGACTGTAAGATTTAAGAATCTGAGTGACTGTGAAGACTAGACTTGGGCTCCAAATTCCCCAGACCTCAACATAGTTGAGCGTGTGTGGGGAGGCACATTAATGGAGACCCCACCGCAGATCCTACAGGAGTTAAAGTATTAACGTTATGGTGCCAGATACTGTACCAAAGAACACCTTGAGGACCACGAGGAGGACCTACACAAGATAAGGCAGGTGGTTTTAATGTTATATCCGATGGGTACGATGGGTTTAAGAGGAGATGAGAGATTTATTATACTGCACGGGGACATTCGCATACGGCACTGGGTTTATCTGACAATTTTATCGAAGATAAATTCCGACTTTACACTATCAGCATATTTTTTCGAACGATACATCATTGTTAAGGTTATGAGGTCTGCATCTGTTGGGATTTACTCATTACAATGAGCTTTCTAATTAAAAATGCTCGCACATGTGTGTATTTAGTTGCACAATTCGTTTTTCTTCAACTGGAAATCTGTTCAAAGGAATTTAACCGTCCTTTGTTCTCCAGCACCAGATGTGCAGAGCTGAACAAAAATGATATGCTGAAAAAACACTGTTTAAAGGTAGGATTTTTATAAGCAACGATTCCACAGAGAAGAAAAATAGATCGAGGCCTGGACCTAGATCTTGGCCGTGATCATGATATTTCTCCACGATGTTACAGCTACTCCAACTTGTTCAGAGAAGTTGAACTGAATCGGTACTACCAATAAGAGGAGAAAAAAAATAATAAAAAAAAAACTGTATCGGCTATTCAGAAACTTTGATGGTGTAAATATGAAGGTCAGTATCCCTCTTGCATTGGAATATTAAAAGACTAAACAGTCCCTTATATCACATGCGCACTTAAAATCCCAGTGGCTTTTAGAAACACACGCACATGGACATATTTCTTTTTTTTATTTTGAAATGTTCCAGGTTTGGATGATTTGTATGCACACATTCTGTGACCATTTTTGCCATTTTCGTGCCTGAAATCAATTGGATACTATCGCTCCATATGCTGTTAAATCATTGTTCATAAATCGTAAAAGCGAGAGAAAGCAATTCTCCTGGAGCGCCGTGCTGTTGCACGATTTATTTCTCCTCCTATCTTACACACCTGTATCTGATCGAACTTCCCCGGCATCTTAATATGCCGAAGGACGCGGGACATGCATAACAGCGTGCACGGCATATGACAGAGTGGAATTAGGAATTAAAGAGAATGTAAGACTAGATACGAATTCTTCAAATCTCTTACACAAGAATATGCCAAGTGATTTCACTCACTCACTCATCATCCATACCGCTTAATCCTATATTCAGGGTAGACCCTGGACAGAGTGCCAATCCATCGCAGGGCACACACACATATACACACACTCATTCACACACTTGGGATTGCCAGTTAATCTAATCTACATGTCTTTGGACTGTGGGAGGAAACCGGAGTACCCGGAGGAAACCCACCAAGCACGGGGAGAACATGCAAACTCCATGCACACAAAGACGGGAATCGAACCCGGACCCTAGAGGTGCAAGGCGACACAAGTGTTTTCAGTTGGGAAAAAAAAAAAAAAAAAAAAACTTGAGGGTGTATTCCAACCTTGTGCTTCCTGTTCCTGGGATAACCCCTGGATCCATAATATAGTGCAGTGAAATGAAAAGTATCAACCAATCCATTGTAAAGGATGACACAGCCCAGAAGTTAAAGCTCTGAGTTACTGATCAGAAGGTCAAAGATTCAAGGTCTAGCACTAGCACTGTCTAGCTGCCACTACTGGGCCCTTGCGCAAGGCTCTTAACCCAACCTGCCACAGGAATGCTGCGTCATGGTTGACCCTGCGCTCTGACCCCAATAGAGACAACAAAGAACTCAATTGTGCTTTAACAATCTTTTTCTAAGCTGTGAAGACCTGATCCGATGAAAAATCGATTATTATGTTTACAGTTTAAATTGTGAGAAAAGGGCCTCCGAGTGGCGCAGTGGTTAAAGCGCTCGCCCTATCATACGGAGATCGCTAGTTCGAATCCCGGGTGGTGCTGTAACCTCTCGCAGCCGGAGGTCTAGAGAGAGCTGATTGGCCGAGCTCTCTCAGAGGGGAGGGTTGAGAGGTACTTAGTGCTCCCACATTAATCACGACTCTACAACCAATCAGGGGCGTCTGTGAGCTCGCGCAACGGAGGGAGCAGATAGCGCTGTCCTCCGAGTGTGTTATGCCGCCCCCAACGGTGCGCGAGCGAGCAGTTCGAAAAGATGCGTCACGTGGTTCGGAGGAAACATGTGATAGTCTTCGGCCCTCCCGGCTGAGTGGTAGTAGTAGCCTTAATGTGGGAGCCCCCTAGTGACGGGGAGGAATTGGACACGACTAAATTAGGGAGAAAATCGGGGAAAAATCCAAAAAAAATAAAATAAAATTGTGAGAAAAGTACAATTTACCTATTCAAGCCTGAGTACTCAAGTAGTTCAGGAGGAGTGCATGATGCATTCATCTGGTGCGTCAGTGTTCTTGTTTAAAATTCTACCAGATTCCTGTATTCAAGTGGTAAAAGTACTCAAAGCAAGTATGCCAGTTGATTCAACCTCCAGACAAGCCTGCTCCTCTTTACAGAAAACAAAGCATCCTAGCCTATTTTTATCAAACTCACCCCTCACACGTATACTTCTCAATAATTTTTTATTTTTTTCTCAAACTGCAACGAGAGCATGACCGTTTATATCTTAATAAAGTTTGCTCTATTTTTATGAACTTAAGATCATGAACTCAGATGCTTTGCTACACTGTCTTTCTATCTTCGTACAAGCTGCAGTGAAGGTGGAACAGTATGAAATATTTACAAAGGACTGCACATGCTAGTCGACCGCATATACAGTAAGATGGTACGTGCTTCGGTCCATTACACAACAAAAATAATCACAATAGGTCAGAATATACCACAGGATCGGATTTTTAAAATGAGATTACAGGAAATGTCATATAAGACGGCAAGAGCGGTGCAAATATATACTATGCATCGATATCGAAGGCGATACTGGCCTGAAATGCAGGATCAGCGTCCGGATGATAAACGATCCGATCCGCTGACGTTTGTGTAGCGCGGACACATGCGGTGCTGACTGACGCATCGCAGCTCGCACATGTGAACAGAGAAAACGGTAACGCCCACCACCGCTGCGCCTCTGATGTTTTGCAGACTTGCCAACAAAAATGGTATCAGTATGGAGCTTGAATGGAAAAAGGTGAAACACTGTGTAATCAAAGCAAATTTGATTAGGTTTTATTGCCTGGACAGCATAAGGTGTTTGATAAACATCACTGGAAATACATGAGCATGACGGCGGTATCTTAATCGCTTGACTGTGCGAACGTGTGAAAGCATACTGTAGAAGACCACAGCCCAGAATGCACCAGATGGGTGAATACCCAAGCAATGCAACTTACTACATAGACACTTTGTATATAGCAGGAAATGTGGAGGGTTAGGAGGGTGCTATTTCAGACATGGGCTTGGCCCACACTGGGAACCTCCCTGTTAGAGAATCTACTGCAGCAGATTCGAGATATAGACGGTTGTGCTCAGGCTGCACTGAGAAGCAGGACATCCAGCGGTCGGCCATTTTTCTACACATCTGCATGGGAAATGGAGGCTGGAAAATGAATCTAACTAAATTAGGTTTTGGTTTAGGCCTAATCGTCTTTTAAAAGCCGACAATCTCTCTCATGTAAAAAGGAACTGCGGAACGGTGATGCAGTGTCGACGGTTATGGTAATAGAATTCCGATTCCTTTATTTCTCTTTTAGAACCCAAGTGCGTGTGAGTGTGTGTGTGAGAGTGCGTGCGTGCACGTTCGAGAACCCTGTGAGTTAAGCTGCACCAGCAGCGTGAACATAAATCCGCTATGAAATGAAGATATGAGTGGGAGCACCAATGGAAGCACAATCCCATCACTTCACACTCACAAGGAATAAACAGCAGATGAGTGATGTTCCCGCTCTCTCTCTCTCTCTCTCTCTCTCTCTCACTCTGTGTGTGTGTGTGTGTGTTCTGTCTACTGTATCATACTATTAGTAGCAGCAGCGATTGCATCAGCATCTCAGCAATGGAGATTCACGACTCATCTGTCAATTCAGCAAAAATCTCAACAACACAAAACATATATTATGCCTGAAAAACATGCGATGGCCAGGCTCAGGCTCGTCCTATAGCAAAACAAGGAAAGCTGAAAAAGCACTATGGATGTCTGTGGATTCGCTAATGGAGTACCTGTTCATGTACTGATGCCTAATACGTATTAAAAATGACCAGCAGCCATTGTCCGTTTCAAACAGCAATAAAAGCCACAAAGTACAGTTTCAAAACACTGTAAGAGAGCAGGAGCATATTTCCCATTTGTTACAACAAAGCTATAGCCTTCAGCCATCTCTCGTTTCTTGCCTCGTCTTTTTCCATGTTTTTCGTGCGGACTTCTTCATAGCTTTGAAATATTAGGGATAAAAGACAGACTGTAGAATGAACTTGATCCATTGCAAAGCAATCTGTATTGGAATTAGAGTGCAAGTGACGAAATGAATTTTTAAGTCCGAAAAAAAATGAAGAAGAAAGGCGTTAACATAACGCAGAAGCTGTAAAGGCGTGTTGAATGGAGCGTACTGGCGTGCAAATTAGTCGTAAGAAACTGTAAATCAGCAGCGGCAGGTCCCTTGATGTCTCATACAGCTGAAAATTGTGTTCGAGGGTTAGCAGCGGGGACAGCTGGAGGGTTTGAAAACAGGAGAGAATTATGGGCATTGTAATGTCTCCTGACATCTGCAAATCACAAAGAGATTTAGAGAAATTTTAGTTTGAATAGGCCTATATTGATATAAATAATTGGCTTTTATTATTATGAAAAAGAGATGCTCTGTGGTTTGTAATATCCGACGGCAGTAAGGACCTCTCTACATTCATGTCACAGTCCGGACTTAATGCATCTCATCATGGAATTGGGATAAAACGACGAGAGGAGCAGATGATAGAAAAACATAATACTGCACTCGAGCAAGTGTGCACTCTCAAGATTAAGTCGGTCTCAGTCAGGCGGTAGATGCCCTCTCAGAAACCTCAAGTTCTGCCAAATTCGAGGACAGCGTTACGGGTCTTTATGTGTCTTTAGAAGCCATTCATGCTGAAAAAAAGCAATGAAAATTAGCTAACCTGATGCAACACACGTTTTAATAGCTAACGTTTACAATAGACCTGCGAAATGCTTCGGTTCTTCCAAAGCAGCAGCTCCGCCAAAAGTTTTCATAACAGCATCTCATTAACAAAAAAGGAAAATATTATTTTCAGTTATTTAACGAAGGAAAAACCTGTAATGAAGATGTGTGTAATGTCTAATATTTATGTTCGGCGTCTCCAGTGTCAGCGATTTTATAGGTCAGTAGGATCTCCATCACGGAAACATCTTCAAGACAGAGAGCTTATAACTGTCTGGTTTCTTGGTAATGTAAGAAGCTGTGAGGTTTTTTGTTTTGTTTTTTTAACTACAAAGGAGAGAAAAATGGCCAGAGGGACCAAATGAAGAAGAGTTTCGGTTACCATGCCGGAGTGGATTCTTTTTTCATCAGCAAATCCTGAAGTGTTTTATTCATTTTACGTTGCAGAAATCTTTAAAGAATGACGCATCCAATCCCATTAAGACTGGTTTTTTTTTTTTTAAAAGGACGAAGTAATTGCCTTCTGTCTGAACTGCACGTAAACATTTATAACGCAATGATGCTAAAAAAAAAAAAAAAAACAGTCCTAAATCGTCCTCATCTTTTTTTTTTTTGAGCTCCTCCCCTGGGGCTTGCCACATCGGATCATTTCATCTATTAGACCTGGCACAGGTTTTATGCCGGATGCCCTGACCAGACCAGTGTCTGGCTTGTATAGCGTTAAGGGTCTCGCCCAGGGACCCAACAATGGCGACCTCCTCGAACCCTCAACCCTCTGCGCTCCACCGCCTGAGCCACTGCAAGCTGTATTAAAGCAGAGGTATTACATAATGCTATAATACAGCCATTCAGACACTGTGTCACTGTTACTGTGTTGATTCGCTCCTGATAAGACGCTTAGCGGTTAGCACCATTGCCTTGTACCTCCAGGGTTATGGATTAGAATCTTGCCTTTTTCGAAATAGTCCGCAGTGTAGGTTGATTGGTGTTTCCAAACTGTGTGTGCGCTTGTGAGATGGATTATCACCACATGCCCTGCCTTATGCCCCAAGCTCACTGGGATTGGCTCCAGGCCCCCTGCGACAATACACAGGGGTAAGCAGTATATACAATGGATGGATAGAGATTAGGGTGGTGTTTGCAGACTGAGGGTCCATGAAGGCCATTTTCCTGGCAAAGGCCATCCATTTAGTCTTCACTGAATAATGCAAAACCCCTTGACACACACACACACACACACACAAGTACATCCCCACACCCTGACCGCAGTCTCAGCAGTGCACTGAGATCATCGCGCTATCCCATTTCAAAGGTGCAGTCAAAGCCTGCAGCGTTCTCTCGTGTAAGAGGCTAAACACAGCGCTCCACTGTAGCAGCTTAAGTGCAGCTCTTTGTCTGTTGAAGAATGCTCTTCACGACCTGCTTCTTCAGAAGTACCGCGATGTTAAGATCGCCGTAACCGTTCAACGGGACACCAGCATCTCGAGCGTCGCAACAATAGCTCATGCGCGCCAATCCTTTTGGCAAAGGAAGCTCTTTAGCACAGATGTCTCTCACATGTTGCTGAGTTGTGCCGAATTTCCAGCTCACTTACAGTACATCCCGCCACACACCGATACGAAAATACAGCAAACACAGATGACTAACAACATATCCGCTTTCAGATAATCGCCAGATGTTGTTAACCTGAACCTCATAAAACCCCTAGAGGTGTTTAAAAGCATTCTCGCTCCGAGCCAGCTATTTTTAAGCCTCGGCTTCACGAGAGGAAGAGACGTTGACGTCTGTAACGAAAAAATGCCTCAAAACAATGTGTAAGGAGATTAATTCTCTCCATATTGTTTCTGGGCAGCCACTCGATATGACATCATCTGCCCTTCCCTGTCACTGCTGATTCAAACCACATCTCCAACCTCTTTGTCGTACACGTCTGTCGGCTCTCTCGCTCTGAGAGTATGGAGCAGTCGCTGGTAACGTCATTGTCCCTCCAGTGAGCATGGATGCTCTTAACCTGAACCATGAGGAAGTCGAGGAACCAGGACCGGAATGAGAACCTTAGGTGGGAACAAAAATCCATAGCATGGCCAAGAAGCATGGCTGTAATTTGGAGAGTCTATCAATCATGAAAACTTGAAGCAGAGCCGATAAACATATGAAAAATAACCTGGACATAATTTAATGGGTTTATCCATCATGGCTCCTGAGGCAGATTAGCTGTTGTGGTTTATCCAATCATGTGAATGTATTTAAAAGATTTCGCTAAAGACGGCTCACTGGACTTGATTCAGAGACATGAGGTCAGTCAGGAAGGAGTTTCATAGACTTTCAATTTCATTTCGCATATCTGGTCTGAATAGGGGAACAACAAACAACGGAAAGAAAATTGCTTAAAGATGAATAGACAAAAAAGCATGCATTTACTTTTCCTGTGTCAAAAAAGATGTTTTATCTAGTCACGCTGCTTTAGTGATTTAGCGATTTAACTGTTATCCTAACTTCTTGTTTTGTCCTTCAGCTGTTCCCTTTAAGGCGTCTCCACAGCGAATCATCTGCCTCCATCTAACCCTGTCCTCTGGAAAAGAGACAGGGTTAGATGTCTCTCACTTCATGTCCACTTCATGTCCACTCTCACTGCATCCATAAATCTCCTCTTTGGTTTTCCTCTAGACCTCCTGCCTGGCCGTTCCAACCCCAGCATCCCTCCACCAATATGCTCACAATGTCTCCTCTGAACGTGTCCAAACCACCTCACTCTGGCCTCTCTGACTTTATCTCCAAAACATCTAACATGGATTGTCCCTCTGATGGATTCATTCTTGATCCTGTCCATCCTCGTCACCCCTAAAGAGAACCTCAACATCTTCATCTCTGCTACCTCCAACTCTACCTGCTGTCTTTTCTTCAGTGCCTCTGTCTCTAAGCCGTAGAGCATCACTGGCCTCAGCACTGTCTTGTACACCTATCACACAACTCACCTGACACTTTTCTCCAGCCGTTCCATGGGTCCTGCCCGCTCCACCCTGTTATCCTAACTGGAATATAAAAACAGGTCTACGTAAGCAAAAGATCTATACGACTTTTAAACAAACTTCATCAATTTTGCACAAATACTCTTGTTTCGGAGGAAAAACCAGGATAAATGATGAAATGTCAGACATTCCAAACTTGCTAAATACCGCCAACGTATTTAGCTTCAACTTCCCTTTTCTCTTTTCCACTCTTAGCTCACGGCATGTGGATCCCATATGGCTACGGTTCTGTCGCTTCACACTTCACACGCTAATGTTAGGCTTTTTTAAATCCAGCCCACAAATGGCCTTCAGAAAGAAAGCTACATTCCTAACAGCGCAACTGTGTATCACAGGTAAACAACAAAAAGACAGACAGGCCATGTGTCTAAACCTATGAAGTTGACCAGGTGAGTCAGCATAAGGCTATATTTTAACATGTTCAGATACGTGTTCATGGCCTTCATGGACTAAATTACACAGATAAGGAAGTAGACAAATCTCTAAACACAAATCATTTCAGGACTCGATCTTAACTCTACTACTCTTACTCCTGCAGTTCACCTTCTATGTAGAACCTCAGCCAACAACATTGCACAGTGTTTACACAGCGCTCGAGTTTGGAGCGGATGGAAGCAAGTCCAGGTGGAGGTTTTGAGCCTGAGTTCAAGTCTCACAGTTGTGTGTTCTGGGTGACAGAGGAGGCTGTTACTCAGCTGTGCAAACATAGTCGCTATTATGCCAAGCACATGGTTATTTGACACAAGGCCACGCCTCTTCTCAGACACAGCTCTGCCCAAAGTAACAGCACCAGTTTTCTTAATGGCCCAAACTGGGTAAACTAAATTGGTAAACAGATCTGAACAGAAACGAGCAAATATGCATTTCATTCATGGTGCATCGGCGATCAAACACATTTGGAGTTACATAATCAGAATTATTATCCGAATCATCAATCATTTTATTGCAAATATAGTAAAAGGAGTGGTATGGCTAATAACAATGAAAAAAAAAATGTATAATGTTAATTGTGGATTCAGGAAAAAATGTTTATAATATAATACATTATTAAACATTTTTTTATTAATACAAAGCAACGTTATTCCATTTTGTTGTCTGTCTTTGAGCGGTAAATAATTCATTGTTTCATTTACTAAAAGTAAGGCTTTGTTCATCTCGGTCTTGTGTTCTTGTACATCCTTTCTGCATAAGCTTTTCCTTTTTAGCACTTCCTCATTTAGAAGGATGCAGCACCTCAAAGTTACACCCGCTGGGGGTCTGGGGTGAGAGCTTGTCTATAAATAACACTTTTAATTCAATCTGATTTCAGTTAAATGCAAAAGAGGTCTAAATGTTTTTTTTTTTTTTTATGAGCCTATAGAATTTGATGCAGGTGATGCTTGGAAAGCAGTTTTATGATTCTTCAGTCGAAACAGATTTATTAAATGGAATAATACAATTAAAATAAAAAACACAGGGTCCGGAATCCAGAGTTTATCCCGGAAACAGATCGCAAGACAGATTCACACCTAGGGACACTGTATCTAAGGCAATCTGCCAATGTCCTGTTTAGACAGAAAAATGAAACTAGAGAATCTAAAAGAACCAAGAAAGAAACAGAAATAACCTGTTAAACTCCACAGACGTATAAACAACATCTCAGATAAGTACCGTCATGTCATTTTCTCCACTTAATTTACTTCTTTCTTAGAAAATCTCTTCCTTCATAGTCAGTCCACATGCTCAAGCCTGTGCTCATTTCAATACAGCTCTGATAAATAACAGCCCATTTCTTTAGTGCTGTGTTTTGTGCAGTGAGTGACTTTATGTCAAGTGGCTGGTTAGACTTATGTATAATGAAGTCTGATAAGCAGCATTCTTTCTATGGGTGTTAGAGAAAACAACAGTGCGTAGGTTTTGAACACGGGACCTCAAACCTGCTTACAGTTACAAGTTCATGAATATTTAGATAGAGTTTCATTATTTCTTTCCTTTAAGTTCAGTGTTGTGATGTAAAAAAGGGCTCAGGGGTTACTCAGTGGTGAAGGCATTGGACTACGGTTCGGAAGGTCCCAGGTTCAAGGCCCACAACCACCAAGTTGCCACTGTTGGGCCCTTGAGCAAGGCCCTCAACCCTCAACTGCGCAGATGTATAATGAGATAAAAATGTAAGTCGCTCTGGATAAGTCAAATGCCTAAATGTAAAAAACTAGTGGTAGGGATGTGAAGGGGGAGTGGGGGAGGGTAAATTGTGGTTTCTTGATCAAGGACAGGAAATGAGCAACTGGCCACTCTTTGGCCTTTTTAAACAGTACTTTCCTGTATTTCAGCATACTGAAATAACATATGATTTTTAGGTACACTAGTACACAATATTGCACTGTACTGAACACTGTAAAAGTGAAAAAAGTCTTTGCAGCTTCCTGATTTTTAGTTTGCATATTTGTCACACTATAATTCAGATCATCAAACAAATTTTAATATTAAACAACGATAATCCGAGTGAGGTTTTTAAATAATGATATCGTTTATTAAGGGGAAACAATACTGTCCAGCCCTGCCTGGCCCTATGTGTAAAACTGATTGCCCCTAAACCTAATTACTGGTTGTGTCACCATTGGTGGCAACAACTGCATGAACTGATGGCCGAACATTCTCCTTCAGAATTTTACGGAGGAGCTCAGAATTCATGTCTCCATCAATGATGACAAATCGTCCAGGTCCCGAAGCTGCAAAGCAACAGCCCCACAGCAACACACTACCACCACCACGTTTGACTGCTGCTATGATGTTCGTGTTATGAAATGCTGTGTCAGTTTTAGGCCTTCCAAAAACTTTTGTCTCATCAGTCTGCAGAATATTTGTCCAAAAGTTTAGTGGATAATCAAGATGTTTGTTTTTTTGGCAAATGTAAGACAAGCCTTTGTGTTCGTTCTTGTCTCTTTCTTGTTGTTGAATCATGAACACTGACCTTAACTGAGGCAAGTGAGGCCTGCAGTTCTTTAGATGTTGTTCTGGGGTCTTTAATGATCTCCTGGGTGAGTCGTTGTTGTGCTCTTGGAATAACTTCGGTAGGCCGGAGCAATTGCGTTTTGGTAGGCCTTAGCAATGGCTTTGGCACCTTTGTAACCTAAAGTAATTGAATAAATGTCATGATGTGATATCTTTTTGAGTGCCTCACTTTGTCAAACTTTGTTTCATTTCTGTGTTTTCTTGATTTAACAGGTCTGGCAGTAGTCAGGACTGGATGTGGCGAGTGAAAATAAACTCAGCTTTCCAAAAAATGTGGTTAATCACAGTTCATTCATGATTTAGCAAAAATTTTGCATTTACTCAGGATTATCTCTGTGTAATATATTTTTTTTTGATGATCTGAATTCTTTAAGTGTGACAAATATGCAAAATAAAAAATAAAATAAAAAACAGGAAGGGGACAAATACTTTTTCACAGCACTGTATGTTGTGTGTGTACTGTCAAAATGTCCTGTGTGATATGGCAAAATTATTTTAATATGTTTCATTATGTCAATATTTTTTCCTGCGATATCGTAATAGCACTGGTAGACTGCATTGTTAGAATTTATTATAGTATATTTTAAACACGTTTCACTGTTTTTTAATATGTTAATAGCATTTACTGTTCTCTTAATGCCATCATCAATACGACAGCCTGTTCATGCATTTTGAGGGGCCACTACTGTTTTGCTATTTGGGAAACCTACACATTGTGATATATAAATCGAAACATACAATTTATTATAGTGACATTTAAACATGTTTTGTCCCTTGACAGTATATTTAAGTATCAATCATCTTCTATAGTGAGTAGAAGATGATTAATATGAAATGTATAATGTAGTTGCTTTTTCTTAGTTTGAATGGATAAAATGAATAATAGGTCCTTTAACACATCATATACCTTTTAGCATTGTTACTCCAGGCTTCCTATGAAATGTCAATAGCATCCCAATAAAGTCAAGGAGAAGCTCAGACAATGAGGCACCAGGAGAACATTATCATAGTTTATGTGCCAACATATTGATCAGCCCTTTACAAGTCAAGCAGCTTCATATCATTTTTCCCCATTCCCAGACACAGGATTGCAGTCTTGCTTGATAGGACAAAATGTCTGCTGGAAGGGGAATGCACTTCATCTGGAGCAATGTAAAGTAAACATCAGCTATGATTCAGATCCCTTAGTGATTTCGGTGATATATATTTTTTCTACTTTGTTCCCGGCCAGTGAAGTACATGTACTAGAAGTTTCATATCCTAAACTGCCTTTAATAAACCAGTTAAATCACTCATTTTTACACCCACACGCAGTGACGCGGGCTTCAAAGAGAACGTTAAATGCATGAAAACCTCGGAGACGACCCAGCGCAGCTGAAACGTCAGCGCGGGACTGGAGTCATGTGCCTCGCCCCAAATTCAGGATGAACCCCTGATACTGACTGAACAGGCAATTCCAAGAACGATCACTCTACACACTCTGTTATGGGCTCAGATTACTGTTCAGCACTCTATTCATAATAAACTGGACAGACCCGCCCACTAGGCCACCCCTACAGGAAGCATCACTGGTTATAGTAAACATCCCAAAGGAGATAAACAGGATTTTGACACATGAAAAAGCCATGCAAGCAAAAGGATGTAGACTGTAACTTCTGTCATCAATGTTTTTTTCTTTTAATTTTAAAGGAAACTAATCTGAGGAACAAGAATTCCTTTTTTGTTTTTTTCCTTTTATTCCTTTTTTTATATATTCAAAAGGTTTTTGAATATACTGTAAATGGCTAATCCCAATGTAATCCTCAGAAATACATTAATTAGTGCAGCATGAGAGAATATTCTCAGTGTGACACTAAAACTCAGCTTGTGGGGCTTAAATAAGCTGCTCATTCTTTCAAAGTGGAAGATTCTTTAAATGAAGATGCTCTGCTTGTACAAGTTTAAAGAGCTCACTGTGTCCTGAATGACCGTGAGAGGTAAAAGGCCCTGAAATTGATCGACACAACAAGGATTATTATTATTTTTATTATTACTTTGGGTCCAACAAAAATTAAGTACCACTCTATTCGAGCATCAACACCACACAACCCAAAGCACAACAATACTAAGAATAGGCTCCTTAAATCATAGCCAGGTGGTCTGTGATTTATTTTGTGTTAGAATGATGGAAAGCACAAGACACCGTTATCAAAGTTATTGTATTTATGATTGCACTCTTTTTCTTGTTAGCCTTCTTGACTGGTCATTTTAAATGAATGGATTTAATCAATAACTCATTGGTGAAAAAAAGAGAGATAAAAAAAATAGGTGGAAAAAAAAGCTTGAACTAAATGTAGCAGCATGGTGGCTTAGTGGTTAGCACTCGCACATCCAGGGTCTGGGTTCGATTCCCGCCTCGGGTCTGTGTGCATGGAGTTTGCATAGTCTCCCCATGCTTGGTGGGATTCCTCCCACAGTCCAAAGTCACACAAATTACTCTAATTGGCATTCCCAAATTGCCCATAGTGTCCAAGCACCCCATCCAGGGTGTACCCTGCCTCGTGCCCTAAATCTCCTGGGTTAGACTTCAGAACCCCCACAACACTGGATACAGGATAAAGTGGATACAGGATATAGACGACGAGGGAGGGAGTGCGTGAATGGACTAAATGTGTTCTGTGAGTTGAAGATTCAGACATGAAGTGCTTCATGGCCAAAATATTACACACAATAAAAACTGACTTTAAGATTTGAAGAGTTGGTCTTTATTTCGGAAAAGATCTGTGTGATTTTTTTTTAATATATATTTAAAGCTGATAAATGTTTACAAACACTTTGCAAAGTGCGTTTAATTCAGTTTGAATTCTTACATTTAATATAAATAAATAAATAAATAAACCCCCCTGTTTGTTCCACATATAGAACCCATGCTGTTTATTTGGCATGCGTGTATAATAAATAAAAGAAGACAGTCTACAGGGACGCTCCAGTGCTTGCTCCACTAACCCACTTCCACTAGAAGGATACACTTGCCAAACCAACACGATCATTGAGAGTGTGTATAGATATTACGCATGATCGGGTCCCAAACCTCTAACGCGACCAACGTTTTAATGTAAATCGAACGCGAAGCGGGCTCCGTCCCAATCCGCATACTGTCCCGTACTGTCTAATACAGTAACGTGTGGATTGGGACGGAGCCCTCATTCTGCCTAGAGAGTAAAAAAAAAAATCACCTTAGGTTTATGTCAAAGGAGGAAAACACAAATGAATCCAGAAACCTTACCGGCTGGAGTTCCGCGTGGAGTTCCGTGGAGAGATCACGCAGCGTGTCCGGTGAGCGCGCGCTCCCGCGTTTGCGCACGGAGCTGCTGTTGACAGGAAGGAGGAGAATTCCTGCTCGCGCGCGGATTTACTCCTCCGTTATCATCGGTGCCGTTCATGGGCTTAGTGGGGGTTTTTATGGCGGGAACAGGCGCCCCCTGGTGGACGCGCGCGCTCGCGCGTAACCGAGGAGGGGCTAGGAGTGGAATCTCAGTTACACTGGACATCAGTCGTGCATTCCTGGTCGGAAGGTTGTGGGTTCAAACCCCAACACTGGTCAGAAGGCTGTAGGTTCAAACCCCAATCCTGGTCAGAACATTTTGGGTTCAATACCCAACACTGGTCGGAAGGCTGTAGGTTCAAACTCCGACACTGGTCGGAAGATCGTGGGTTTAAACCACAACACTGGTCAAAAGGCTGTAGTTTCAAACCCCATCAGCAATCAAAAGGAACCCCTTGAGCAAGCTCTTAACACTTTCTGCTCCAGTATCATGGCACTTTGATCCTAGAACACTATTCCATCTTGGGGTTGCTATGATAAATAAGAAAACTAAGAATAAAATACTACAACTAGATATTATTATTATTATTATTATTATTATTATTATTATTATTATTAAATCATAATCCAATGGTGATCACCATTGTTTTTATTCACATTTTACAACTGTGGTGGGATATTCACACCCTCATTCACACACTGCGGGCAATGTGGGAATGCTAATCAGACTAACCTGCAGTCTTTGGACTGTGAGAGGAAACCCATCAAGAACAAGGTGAACACACAAACTACATGTACACAGACCCCGAAGCAGAAATCAATCCCGAACCCTGGAGGTGCAAAGCGAAAATGCTAACCACTAAGCCATCATGCAGGTGTGAGGAAAGCGAGGGTTTAAAAAAAAAAACATCCTATTGTTTATTCTGATTCTTTTCAAATATATAAATATACCAAACTGTGCAAAAGTGTTAGGCACCATATTAACTTAAGTAAAAATTTTGTAAAACAGTATACATTTGTCAATAACAAATATACCTTCAAAATTGATAAAAAAAAATGTTACAGAAGAATATTTGCATGCCTGTGAAGAAAGCAACATATTACACGACAGACTGGTTTTCAGATGGAAACAAAAACCTAATATAGGCTCCAGGGTTTTGCATGAAATGGGATATGTGTATTTTTATATCATTTTTATTTTTTTACTCTCATAACTATGGTCTGTTATTCTGCACAATCAAAAGTCCCAGTTTGACTCGAACACTCCTTATAGCATTTAAAATGTTTCCATGTGTCATTTATGTTGTTATTTAAAATTTCGAAAACTGAGCATCATGAGCACATACAACTTTTATCCTTTCAGCCATTTAATGTCCTCAGCTACGTTTCCATTCAGGGCTGTAGTGCATATCCTAGGAGAACTGATTTTAAACAGGGAGAGTCCATATTACATAAAATCAGATCACGGTTCACCTACAAGTATGTCTTTAGGCTATAGCACAATCAGGACCATGAACAAGCAACTGACACCATTACCCAGAGAACCAATCATGTAGACACAAGGAAAACTCAAGGGAAACTACGAAATGAAAGTAACTTGAACTGAGGATCGAGCTAGAGCCCCTAAGGATGTGTATTAACTAACACTACCTGCTGGGCTCTCATCCAAATTTTGTTTCATCAATAGTAAATAAAACCACACAACACCCTATACATGCTCATCTGATAATTTCATGGCCATCATGCAAATGCACACATGCCTTTTTCCTGGGCTGTAAGTTTGTCTTGTTTATCACCATGGAGATTTATAGCATTATCAGAATGCTCAGGACTTTGGACCAGCAGATGCCACCTCTAAAATAGTTTTCATAATTATCACATGGCACAAAGTGCTGTCGATTTGAAACATTTAAATGATTATTTTGTTCAATAACCTTATGTAAAAGCAAAGGAGATGCTGATGAATATAAAGCGAATAAAGGTGACATATTTTAATTTTGTTTTAATATCCGAATCGGGATGAAAGCCACGGCAACAAAGCTATCAGAAGATATATGTGTCCAGGTCATGTGTTTGATTCTTGGAATGGAACAAGGGAATAATAACATGAAACTAATGACATTCTATGTATCATGTTTCTAAAGCAAAGTATGAATGCCATGACAACTGCAATTACTCCCTGACCAAAGGTCTGATTATTTTATTGCACCTTGGGGGTAAAGACTGTATTTCCTCTTGCCACTGTTCTGGGAACAGTTTTCCTTACTCATAGTCCAGTTGTTTTTAATTCCTGAAAGTGCCACTAAACAGGTCTGGGATCATAGGTACCAATCTAACATTGTGATGACGCACAATGACTCTTGTCCTCTGCGTTTACCCCACCCTGTGCTGTAGTTCCCTGTCATGTGTACTAGGAATATTCTTTTTCATCTGTGCCACTAGGAAAACAGGTCTGGACATCTGCACAGGGACACATTTTTAAGACAGGGAAAAGAAAGAACACAACCGAACCATGCCATCAGCAGAGAAGATCTTGTACTTCCTATCCAGCACACTGTTAAATGTAATCGGTGTGGCCGTCCTCGGTTATGGGATGTCAGCACAGTGGGCCTCGTCCAAAATGGCCTGCTCACCTACAAGTAATGAATTCTTCAACGGAACTGGAACCATTCGCATGGGACTGTTTGAAGGAACGGAGAAGACCTGTGATCGGTTTGACACTGGCGAAAAGGAGATGAAAGGTAAGTTAATTGTATAAACATATAAAGAAGGTTCAGATGTGCTTGAAAGCACCAGTCTTCCTTATATGAAAAGAACACAGATGGAAAATAATATAATATATAATGAGGTATAGCATGCAA
Organism: Clarias fuscus; assembly: GCA_030347435.1. Lineage (NCBI taxonomy): Eukaryota > Metazoa > Chordata > Actinopteri > Siluriformes > Clariidae > Clarias > Clarias fuscus. The sequence continues at coordinate 7,759,680 of CM059220.1, read as the reverse complement.
AATAAAAATAAAAAATTATATATTTTATTTGTATTTTTTATTATTATCCAACTGAAACAATCAAATAACCTTAAGAGTTTTCTTTAAAGAAAGATTACAAATAAGTGTTTGCTTGGTTATGGTAGATTACTTTAAAATCATGCTTTAAAATGATTACATTTTAAATAAATCAAATAAATGTAAAACCTTAATCACGAATTAAGAATTCAACAGCGTCTTATTTTTTACTATTATTACTCTATGTGACTTGATGTCTCAGTGTATTTGTTTTTCATGCTTATTTATTTTGAAACATTACTCATTTGCTGTGTTTGAATCCGTAACTTTTACAAACACATATATTTTTATATCAAGAATAGATGCTGGATGTTTGTTAATAATATAAACCATGATTAATCTTTTCACTCTATTTTATATTGTATTAATAAACCACAGTGATATTTATTACTAATATAAAATCTTCTATTTGTCAGTGTTTGATAAGATGGGTGAAGTTGGGGGTGCTGGTGTAGCAGTACATGCTCTGGTGGTTGTTCTCTTGGTCTTGGCTCTGCTGGCCTCTGCAGGTAGCATCCTCATCACTCTCTACAACACTATCAGTAATCCATATGAAACCTACATGGGTCCCATTGGACTGTATGCCTGCAGCGGATTAAGTGGTGAGAAATTACCCACGCAAACACACACAGTTTTATAACCCCAAAAAGTTATTGTGTCCTTATTAAGCATCCAAGAAAGCAAACTGAAAAGTAATTAATAAAATACCGTTTTTAACTAAGAAACTGTAAAAAGCTATTTCATCCTAATCACTTCAAAACTTTAACTTTAACTCCTTCCAAAATGCAAAAAAAAATTGTCTCCCCTTTTTCACAGACACAGAATAACAACATCAATAATAATAATAATTAACAAGTAACAACTCATTTTTAATTTACTCATGGTGGTTATTTACATAAGATAATATGGCAAGTATTAGATGTATTAGGGCAAGCACAATAATAAGAACCAGGGATTAAAATGACTATTCAAAGCTGCTGGTCACCATTTAACTGGATTTGTGTTGTCCTATATTCATTGTTACTCTGTGTTAATTGAATATTATATTCCTGTATGTATGTATTTAATGTTTTATCTCATTATCTCATTTTTTATATATATATCTATAGCATGCTTGGCATTTTTGGCAATGGTCCTGTACCTGATCAATCTTCTTGGGATCAACATAGCAAATAAGATGCTGCTTCAAGGCTTTGGTGGAATTCTAAAGGACGATGTTGTGACATTCCTGGTTGGCTTTTTTATGATTCTGCCGTACATTGCTGTTAACCTTTTGGCCATACTCCTGGTGTACCTTTATGCTCACGCGGCCTACAGACAACGCCAAGAACAGCAGAAACCCACAGAGGACGCACCAAAGGAGATTCTGATGTACTGAAATGCAGAGGAGTCTATCCATAGGACTATGTGATGCAAAGATCAGGGGCGTTTCTGCACCCACAGAGTATGCTTATATTATATTTGACTAAAAGCTATACAACAAAACAGATGTTTTAAAACAACAAAATTTCATTAATTTTGTAAAAAAAAAAAAAATATATATATATATATATATATATATATGTATTTTTTGTTCTATTGTTCTCTGTCCTATTTGATGCAACAGATGTCCTTTAAATATTCTGAGAAATGAATAAGCAAACAATCTGTATTTATGTTTTCTATAGCTATAGGTTGATGTAGGTTAGTTTTTCTTTCCATATTCTGTGAGACAATGATTGTACATATTAAGACCTCGTTACACATATCAGCTTTGTAAATATAGCCATAATTATTTATTGGTACCAGAGACCTTGCACTGATCATTTCATTCCAGATAAATTTGTTGCATAATATTAACTCTTTCATGGCATGTTAGAATCTGATAAGAAAAATACATTCCATTGCCTGTATTCCTGTCTTTTTTTCCGAAAGTCTGCTTAAATCAACTCTTAATTTGTATAATTTATATATATAAAATTTCAAACTGTTTGTTTGAAACTAATAGTATGAGATCAAATATAACTTGCTGATCTTAATGCATTGTAGTTAACAAATAACCTGCAGCTACTTTGCAAGTTTCAATTATTCACTGAAGTAGCAACATTCATATATAACTTCATTACAATATTAGAGAAAAGACCTCCTGTGACCATCCAGATAAGAACAGAGACACAAACCTTTAACATGCAAGACTATGCAAAAAAAACACATAATTGTGGCAGACTGTAGTTGTTTCATTATTATTATTATTATTATTATTATTATTATTATTATTATTATTATTATTATAGATATTTAAACCTTTTCCCCCCCTTTTTTTCATTGGATGCTTTCCAACACAGAAAAAAAGGTCTGTTGAAATTTCTACATATGGAATAAACAGATATTAAAGAGAAATTACATGTCATCTCTTTTTGTGTAATCTTTAAAATAAATTCCCTAATTCTCCCCAGAAATGTGTAGAGCAGGGAGAGTCAATATTTTTAACATGAAGCATTTACCCCGGGTGTATCACTAGGTGGCAGAAGTGTGTTTTGTTTGTCTTTCTTATCTATTCGCATGTAGTCAATATTCTAACATACCCTTCATGGGACTGACCAGGTGCGAGCACATAAACCAGTAAAAGGTGTGCTAACAAATACGCTCTTTGTTGCTAGCTTTGAAGATTTCTTTCAAAAAATTATCTTCATGTTTAATAATGAAGAGAACATCATATAGTGTGGACACTGGTGACAAAGCTAGAATCTTTAAAAAAAAAACAAAAAAAAAACATGATTTTTCAGAATTTCTTAGTATTTTTGGTATCTTTTCATCCAGGTTTGCTTTAGTGTTTCATGTTAACATTTTAAATATCACAAACTTGCGTTCATTTAAGTGTTGACCTAGAATGTGTCTTCAATATTTTATAGGCAAGATGTTGCATTTTTTGTTGTTGTTGTTGTTGTTGTTGTTTTAGAATTTAAAAAGTTTGAGAATTTTGTAAACATTTCTGTTTGCTTCTAGTTTTATAATTTGATAAAATTCCAGAATTTCAGTGTGGTCAAAATTTTTTGAGCCCCAATGTATATACTATAAAATGAAATACTGTAAAATTTTCCCCCGATATTCCATTTTTTTAGCCTCGGTATATATGTAAAAAGGCAAGGATTGTTTGAAAATCAATCAAATCAACATTTCTGCATTAAAAATTTTAAATAACATTTATGCTCTGCAGCAGCTGAAAGAATTGTGATTGTATGTGATCTGCTCTGTGGTATTCTCACCAAGAGTAAAAGCATGTCACCTTGCCACAAGCAAAAATGTATTATTATTATTATTATTATTATTATTATTATTATTATTATTACTACTACTACTACTACTACTACTTATTCATTCTCTTTACATGCAAGAACAACAACAACAACAATAATAATAATAATAATAATAATAATAATAATAATAATAACAACAACAATTTTGCTTGTGTTCAGGTGACATGCTTTTACTCTTGGTGAGAATACCACAGAGCAGCTTCATATCTGGCCTAGAAGTGTGTTATTCCGGTCATACTGCATATTTTGTTAGTATTGTGTAGACTTTCATCCATAACAGTTCAAACGTATGCAGTTCCGCTAATAATGAAGAAGCCTGGTTACAGAAGTACACAGTGTGGATTCCTCTATTTCTCTTTCTCTCTGTCTCTCTGATGAAGGTGGATTAGGCTGGAGCCCTGGGTTCAGGACACTGGGATTATGTGATAGGATTAAGGAAACATTATGACTCCAGCAGCGTGCATCACAGGACCCTCTGAAACACACACCTGTAGCTGCAGGGTATGGATGCTCTCACACACAAAGATAAGATAACACACAGGGCAGTGTGTACACACCATGCCTGACACTCAGCCTAGCTTGTTCTCTCAGGTCTCAGTTTCAAGCTTTATTTACAAGAGGAGCTGATTCCTAAGTCAGGAATGATGAAATTTTTACTCTTGTTTGCTTCCTGTGCATGCTTGTGAGCCTGGGGCAAAATCAATGCAGGCCTTCGCTGACCCATTTTACACGTATATATGGTACGAAGAAAATGTTCTTAACACTGAGATTCACATTTTAAGTGTAAAATCAAGTGATGGATGGTAGTGCATACTATAAACTGTATAATATTTAAAGTTAAAAAAGGTTCGCATCAGCTTCACAACTGCAGCCTAATTTTTAATTATAATTATTCATGTCTGAAATATCTGGCAAAGAACAAAATAGTCAAGAGAGTCAGAACAATCTAAAATAGAAGGTGTTATATTACAACTGGGTAAGATGTTAATGAAGCCTATTGTAAATGTATCATGGTAGGTTTTTGTGTCGTCATTGTTGTTGTTTTTGTTTATCCGCTCTTTCATGGCGTCCGAAGGGTGTGCAAACTTTTACAGTCACCAGTAGTTACTGTAGCAGGACTGTTTACACTTCTCACTTTCGAGCCATTTGTAATAAAATGTGTTAGTTTATGAATGTTTTCAGTTTATAAACGCACCTGATAACTATGAACTTAATCAACAAGAAAAAAAAAGGAAAAAAACATATACAGTATACAAGGATATTTATACAAGGGAGTTAGGCTGAACATATGACAACATTTGAGTATGAAAAAGATCAATTTAATTATTTCATATAATAATAATTAATCATTAATAATAAGCTTTATTAACATTGCAGTATCTGTACATTTGATATTCTTTATTAATCTTTTTAACCTTTAGATTTAGATATGCAAATCAGCAGATCAATCAGCTAGAAATAACTTAAGGAAACAAAGAAATACAAATAAGATTGCAGTTATAGTGTGAAATTCTGCAAAGGGTAGGAATCTTTGTGTGAGATCTCTGCTCTCTTTTCACTCAGCCCGAGGCTCTGATACAGATCTATAGAGCTGTCAAATCCCTTGAACCCAACGCAACAAAAGGAGTCATTTAGATCCACTGATCTACTCTATACAATTATAAAAAGCAATTCTGAATAATGTGATATGTGATGTTACAACAATTCAAAGTCACCACACAGACATCAACTACCTACAGTATAAATGCTTGTTTGTTTGTTTGTTCATTTGTTTGTTTTCTGGACATTTGATCTGCACGAATTCGGGATATTTTTCATTCTTTTTGTCACTTTCGACACTTTGAGATTTTATGCCCTGTCATAAAGCATTTAATCATTATCATACTCAAGATTTTGAAAAAAATTAAGATCATCAATAAATTTCCTAGTGTAGATTGATTTGTTTTCCACATGCTTGTAGACGAAGCATGCGATTGCCCCAGGGATTAAAAGATTGCTAAAGTGCTGAATACAGTCAAACCCTGAAGTGCAAAAAAGAAAAATAAACACTTAACTCAAATTAATATATGCTCTCACACTGCAGTTCTTTTGTGACAGCATATACTGTAGGTGTCACTAAAATACAGTTTGTTTCCAGTTTTTCAAAATTGCAGATGTGTAGATTTCTGATATTCGTTAATGGCATTTATTTTTTTATTTTTTTTGCTTAATGATTTTTCATGATGTTCTATATGATCTGGTTGGATATTTGCCATATAACAAATTTCCTTTTGACAGAAAGAATTTGATGACTGGTGAAGTCAATCAGTTAATTAGTCTCCTCCCAATTCCCAATGGATCTTGGATCAAAATATATAAATAATATAAAATATATTACCTGTGTACATACTGAACAACAAGATAGCAAACCAGTTTACCTGGTATTGTTGTTACTGTTATGGCTGATTGGTGTACTGTACAGTATAGTAATACAATATAAGACAATATACCCCTTGCCTACTTGAAGAGTTGTGCTAATTAACATTAGCATCAGCTGGTTTATTTAATGGATGCAACAAATATGCATAATCTTCAGCAGGTCCCCAAGTCTACATGGCTCAAGCAATGGACACCATGGTACTGCAGATCTCTTTTTGACTCTATGCCCAGCTGGATCCTGCAGGTTTTAGAAGAATAAATGACTTTATACTAAATATTGACTGTTCTATAGCAATTTCATTGCATTAAACTTCTGAAATGTAAATGTCTTTGCAATTTTTCTATTGTCTTTACCATCATTATATAAAAAAATTAAGAATGTCATTAAAATATTGAATTTTAATGATGTTCCAACACTTTATTGCTGTGGCCACAAATGTACATACATTATGTCAAAAGGTATGACAGTACAGGGATGCAAACTTTTGAACTCGACTTATATAAACAAAAAGTATAAATATGCACTCAAACACTCCCAATGTAAAGGAACATCAATAAATCCTAAAGGTTTAGACTCTATAAAGTCTCTGCATTCTTCATAAGGGAATGTAGAAAATTTCCAACTTGACAGTAGTCATAGCATCCGCACTTCAGCATAAAGCACACACACACACACACACACACACACACACACACACACACACACACACGGTTCCACACTCTGAAGGTGTACCTGTGTGCTGAACAGACAGGGAGGAGCCAAAACTTATCTCTATCATTTATCTTAATTTGTCAGTGAAGGCAGAGAGTGGAGAGGAGTGGAGGGACAGAGGGGAGGGGGAGGGGAGCAGAGCGGGTGTAATTGCACCCCTGCTGCTCCATTAAGGTGTCATTCTTCAGTTAACATTAGATAAGATCTTCCTCTAAAACACCTGCAGCTATTCCTCCACTTTAGCAAGTCCTCCGCTCACACAAACTCACCTCAAGGGATTGACAGATTCCAGTGTGAGCGTCTCTGAATCTGCTGCTGGACACCAGTGATGGAGCACATAACCCAAGACCAAAAGCTAAGATCCTGTCACGCTCCGCTAATTCTTGTGTTTAAGGCGTCTCTAGGATCCGATACTCTTCTAATTATCATATTCCGCGCTGTGACACTCTGAACTGAGACCAGAGCACAGTGTGTGTTTCTTCACCTTTTTCCTTATCACGGGGTCACACTGTCCCTGACAAGACCAGCGTCCCCTTTGGCAGGCAAGAGAGACAGATATGTCACCCATCACTGCTAGGTTTGACGGATTGAACAGATAGAGTCTGAGCATTTTCTCTGCACAGAGCCTTGTGTCGAAGCCACTGATGGATGAAAAACGACTAGAAGACAAGGCAGGACCGGCCAAACTGGAACAGAGATCTTTAACCTCTCTGACACATGAGTCTAAAGTCTGTAGTTCATATGTTTCTAATGGATAAAGAAGGGATATAACCAAATTTATATATATATATATATATATATATATATATATATATATATATAGAGAGAGAGAGAGAGAGAGAGAGAGAGAGAGAGAGAGAGAGAGAGAGAGACCTTATAGTCTAGTATTCCTGTTTTTTTTATTTCAAGTTGCCATTGCTGTTTAAGCATCAGAACTGGGATCCTGAGCCTCAAGTCTCATGAGCATTAGGCTTTTATTTTCATGCAGGTGGGACCCATTGTCATGTTCATAAAACATTATGGCAGTGCAATGCACCGTCTTTATTTCCATCATACACCATCTTTATTTCCATCGTGCCTTGTCAGGTTTGCAGTGCTCTTGATTATTAACTTGTTGTTATTAACTCAGCTACTATAGATGAGCAAGAGATGCTGTCAGAGCCAAAACTCACAGATCATGCTGATACCAATGGCATTTCTACCTCAATGTTTCTTGTAGCATAGACGTATGGTTCATATTCGTATGGTTCATATTCAAGGTTTAGGCTACACCCACTTCAGGTTTTAATCAGAATACAGATATACATTTTTGGAGCCATAAATAGATAACAAGACAAAAAAAATGATACAGAAAGTGTTATTTCACTGCTACAGATTTAATTAAGACAGTATTAGTATTAATTAAAGACAATAAAATTGTTAGGTTTAATTACTTTTACAAAGCTGGAAAAGACAATATACTGTCATCTTTTAATTCTTGATTTTTGAATTTTTTTATTTATCACTTACCTGATGGGTGTTTAAGCAAAACATGTTTGTGCACATTAATGTTAAATGTTCAACCAACAAAACTAACGTAATTATATTGTAAATAAATAATGAATGGTGGTGAACTTGGACTGGGAGTAACAACTGCTATGGGATTTCTCTGGGATACAGATAAAATCTACTTCAGCAATAATTTGTACATTATATTAATATAATTTTCGGGGGGGTTGGGGGGGGGGGGGCGGGGAATCCCCAGATATACATACAGTATATTGCCGATTTCTATTGTAATTTCTTTAGGACCTTTTCTCTCCTAATTAATTTGTCAAATAAAAGTATATGTTTAGTAATATTTATGATCTGTCTATGCCAAGAATTACGACATGTAAATCTATATATCTTAAATAAATGTTCTGCTGTGGGCCTATTATATACATTTTAATTAATTAGTCATAAGATAACACAATAAAACCGCAAGTGTTAAAATAACCCTTTCAGAGTTAATTTGAGTCCTATACAAACACTGCATGGTGTTAAGTCAATACTCCATGTATTAATTAAACATTGGGGATTTTGCTGTGTGTCGTGGCTAATGATAAATAAAAAAATAAAAAAACATTCAAATGCAAATGAATGTGACAAAGCCTAGAATGTTAGCAGTGTAAACTGATTACATTTTCTGGATTATGGATTAGAGTTTGGGTGGTCAGTTATGATATAATGTTATTGATATTGAATTCATATTTAATGTGCAATGTAAGTTCTACTGCTGGCATACTGTATGCTCCAAACAAGGTTTGACTCTAATGAGGACAGTATTCAGCCTTCTTCTCATCATTTGGGTCTTTTTAGTTCTAGTCAGCCTCTAGGCACTCCCCAGACAGGGAAATGTCAGGACGATAACTTGCAGGCGCTGATAACCAAATGAACCTTTCTCCTGAACTCTAATAAACACTGCTGCAGCACAGAGTTGTTTGCTGCAGGTTCAAATAATACCTCCCTATTTAACTTAAATTAAGAGATGCCTTTTTTGTGGTCTTGGTTAATTATCTATATCTAATTCAGAGTCTGAATCCAGATTTGTAACCTTTCGAAAATTATTTTAGCATATATTTCTAATTCCTAAGATTTTTATTGTGTCAATGTCTCTTTCTTTTCTAAATAGTAAGCAGCTGCAAAAAGGCAAAGTAATTTCCCCCGGGGATCAATAAAGCATGGATGTTGATGGTTAACGGATTTTGAATTTTGTATCAGAAATCAAAAATCAAATCACTTTAAATAGAATGTATGTTTATAAAAGAAAGAAACTTGGTGTTTGTGCCACAAAAAAATCAGGTAGGAGAGAAAGAAAATATGTAAACAAACAATAATACTACTCCTACTACTACTACTACTACTACTACTACTACTACTACTACTACTACTAATAATAATAATAATAATAATAATAATAATAATAAAGTTGGAAACTTAACATTTTCTGCTTTTTTTAATGAACATGTTAAAAAAGAAGACAAAAAAATTATTTCTAAATAAAGATAAAAATTTAGATTTCTGATAAAAATAAAAGCCACTTCCCAACAATCATACAAGAGTCCTTAATTTTAAGCTTATCTAACTATTATTATTCCAGATCCTTGTGACCCTCTTGAGTCAGAATTTGTTTTGATCCTTAAACTTGCGTATTTCTGCCAGACTAGCTCTCCATCAAAATAAATAAATAAATAAATAAATAAAATATCATGAGGACTAATAAAAACACCCTGTTTTTTTTTTACTTATTTTATTTTATTTTTTTGTATTTCGTTGTTTCCTTAAACAAGTCAGTTAGATTTTCCACCTATTGTGACCTGCTGTTCTCTAGAGGTAGTGGTTCATTTGTACTGACACTGAAACAGCACATTTGAAGGAGGAGTGAAATAACAAGAATGTGAGGAATGTGAAATGAATTATCTAATGGTTACTTTCGCTGGAATATTAACACACATTTTGGGGGAGCTCTGGGACCTGTGTTGATTTTTAAAGAAATAGTAAAAGATGGTACCTTTAACTTATGGAAATGATTTTTAAGATTTTTAAGAACAAACTATACAAAATATACAGAACGATAGAGACTTCGCATAATTCAGATTTTAAGGCTGTATTTAATTGTAGTCTAAACTGCTTTATGTCTATAGATTCTGCTACCTCCACAAGAGCACATGTGTATACTGTCAGTCTCTCTCTCTCTCTCTCTCTCTCTCTCTCTCTTTTAGTCAGTGGTAACTGAAGCAGTTAGGTGAGAAGATGAAAGCAGAGGAAGCAACTGAAGCAAGGCAGACCTGGACAGATCAGAGGTTGAAGTCTGAAACTGAGCCTGAAATTCAGAGTGCACCCAAGCTGCTCGAGTCGGCAAAAGGCCATAAAACAGGAAAATCCCAGACAGCAGACAGCTGTGATCATTTGTTGAGTCACAGTAGGTATATCAGGCTGATATCACGCAGGCCATTTATAATTCATTTCAGCAGTTTCAACATCATACGCCTCCTCAATTGTTCCCCAAGTGACAAAGTGGTGAAATGTTCTCCTGCACTAAAAAAAACACTGTAGAACCAGGATTATTTAGTGAAGGACCAGGCTATAAAACATATCAGCACCGGGTGATGTTTCAATCTGAAGTCTTGAAAGACTAAGTGCTGCGTGTGTCGTATGAAGCGCGAAAAAGCATTGAATTTAGAAATAACAGAAGGGGGGGGGGGGGAATATATACACTCAAAAGCCTTACAGGGCAAAAAGTATGTATTAGTAGGTAAGATGATGCATGAAAAATCACTTTATATGTTGACGTAAAACTAATTTGCCATTATGCTTTATTTAGATCAAAATGACATCATAAAACATTTTTTAAATCTATTTTGAAAAGCATTCTGTTATAAAGTGCGTTACTGTTAAAGTCACACCTTAAGCTGTTTATTGCCCTTTTGATGCTTTTTAAGCTTTTTGTGTCTTTAACACAAACAATGGTTTAACAAAGTAAATAAAGTTGTAAGGCATTGGATTTGTCAGTGAGGTGATGCATTTAACCGGATACAATGCCATTTATCCATAAACCGTTGTACTCAGTATCTCAAAATAACTTTTACGTAATATTACTATTTAAATTCAATAATTTCCTTCGACGACAGTATAAATGTTAAGTGATGAACAAAAGAGCAGAGTTAAGTCAAACTCCAAGCCTAACACACAGTCACTCCTGTCAGTCATCGTCTCATCCTCCACCAGAAAAAAGGCGCACATGTGCTCTAAAAGCATCAACTCCTTCCTCTGTTGACTAAGGCTCCACCTCACCGCCTCTTTCTGTCACACACATGCCACAGGCTCGCAATTATGTTCCGACAGCACTACAAATTAGCACCCCATTCCAGGGCCTCTTTACATCCATCCATAGGAACGCCGTCTGGGAATTTGATACCCGTTCTCCTCAAAGGATCTTTCTACAGCATGAGGGAGGTCGGGACTTTTAGCGAAATGGTTCAGATGACATGTCTCCCAGTTTTAATTCATGTTGTAGTCTCGTGTCATTATAAGCTATGGGTTAATGTGTGGCAAAGCAGTACAGTTTCACATAACGTAAAATAAAGAACAGAAGTCAGGAGTTTCACGTCGACCCCTAATTCATAAATAAAATGTTGTGGAAGACATAATGATGGCAAAAACCTTGTTTTGCAATTCATCACCAGCTGATGGCTTTAGAGGAAGGGGCTGTAGAGAGTGATGAAGACGGAAAGACAGCATGAGAAAAATAAGGAAGGATCACTTTGCGTCCTGCATTGTCTGTGCACTTAAGCTCCAGTCAACAGGTAGGTGTGATGGCCAAGCCCGGGGGCAACACTCAGTTCGCAACTTTTGTCATCTCTCTATCCTTCCACCGCTCCGTCTCTCTGCCTCGCGCTCAGATATTCGCCTGGAGCATCAACACTTCCTGCACATTATGGCCTTTAACACTAGGTAGAAATCAAGAAGAAAAATGAGTTTAGGGGGTTGTGTCAGGATACATAGTAGACTTGAACGGAAGGAGATCAGCCCTACAACAGGCCATTTGTTAATTTTGCAAAGTATGCATTGTATGTTCATTTGTTTCATTTATTCTGGCCTGAAAGCCTCCTTTCAGAAAATGAACTAAATGAAAATATTCAAGTCAAATAGTGTGTTATTTTGCAACACAGTAAATATGACATATTTAGTAGATACCTGTGTTGTATTACTGAACTATATTTTGCATAATTGATTTTAAGTTACACAATATCTTATCATAGAAGTAGCAGGTTTTGATGCACAGCAGAATTTGATGGTACAAAATATACATGAGAATAGTAAAGTAGTAGTTGAAAACTCATCGGTTAAATAGTACATGCTGTCCATAATACCTAATGTAGAAAATACTTAAATATGCTATATATATGGGATAATTACTGTGATGAGACCCACCCTATATTAATAGTGAATTCATGTAGTGGCAGTATCTTCCAGGCAATTTCTCAAATGACACCATCAAATTAGTCTTTTCTTGGCGTTGTCAAACTTGGCATTCAAGACCTAGAGTAATCAGCAGTGGGACCAGTTGTTTGAATCGGGAAAAGTTGTTCCATAGACTGGAAATGATATTCCTGGCAACTCCGAACCTCCTGGTGACGTCTGCTTGTTTTGCACCAAGTTGAAGGATTCTGATGGCCCGCCCTCTGCTAACGTTGTCTAAACAGAGCGGGACAGTGTGAAGACAAAATGCACTATCAGAATGCTTTCTTTACTTTCGACGCCAAGACATGTCACATAATCACATGGCGAATTTCTTGCACATGCAGGGCGCCCCTTAAAAAGATGTGAGTTAGGGAATCTATGATAAACTAATACTCTACTGAGCATGATGGTAATTTTATCCTACCTACGTTTATGGAACAAGGCAAACAAAATGTTGAATTAATCTTTAAGTTTCAGAAAAATACTCATTTGTGTATTTGTTATATTTATACTGCACATACAGAGTGCATTAAAATTGTACTGTATATCTTAAATCATATCTAATTATGTTTTGCTTACTTTGTAATACAACACATTTAACTTACGTAACAATTTTTTTTTTCAAATAAAAGAAGAAATATCATTCTTATCTCTCTTCCAACATGAATGAAAAAAAATCAGCATTAAAGATTTTTTTTTTTTTTGATTCTCAGTTTAATCCATGTTCAATTCTTTATTCTTTCATTGCTGAGTTGGTCTATTTCACTTTTCCTACATACGTACTGTAATCCATTAACATGCCTAGCTCTCGTGCCTTATACAGTTACGCTCTGCTCAAACGTTTGAGCTTCAATCATAACTTAACCCAGATCCATAAAGCTGCATTGCATAATTGCACTTCAAGATTCAATATTCTCTAATACTGAACACTATTACAAGTGCGCTAACACAATCACCCGTGATGTCAGCATCGTGGATAACTAACACACTAACCACAGAACCACAAAATACACAAATATTTCAATTTACTTATAAACAGACTGAATGTGTTTCAGCAGCGTGTTCATGTTTAGTGTGTTCATGCCATACACACGCATGGCTGCAACACGTTTACACACACCCACGCACATTCACACCTAGTCACTGTGATGTATGAGCAGAGTAACCTGAGCTGAGAGAGAAATGGGGGACGAGAACAGGCTGAGTGACACGCCGGCCCTTAACGTTTCCTCTGAGCTCTATAGGGGCCATGGGCACTCACTAGAAACATGCCAGTCAATTCAATAGTGATTATTTAGCTAATACACTACAACAACTACACACCTTTGGCTCGAGGTGAAATATGAAATAAATGGTCTGTTTATGTACTCTGTCTTAAATATGATTTAAAGGTTTTATATATAAAATATGACTATATATAGAATAAGTAATCAAAAAGCAGACAAAATAATTGCAATTTAATCAATTACTTAATCAGATCTTTATATGTAACCCCTTTGAATCATATTCATGAATACAATTTTTGTATTTCTAAATCTCATTTTCTTTATTTTAACTTGTTTTCTTTGTCAGCTGTATTTGATTAACCTTGCTGATGTTTGAACATTTTTTACGATACAACTTTTTTACAGTATGTTTGTTCAATACTTATCTGATTGTTTTGTAGTATGTTTAATACGTTTTAGTTTTACAATATTTTTGTTATTCTTTGCTTTTTATTTTTAAGTAATTTCCGCTATGTTGAGTTCGACAGCTCTGAATGTATTTACGTTTACCGGGAAACTTAGGTATTTGTATTTCAGTTGTTGGAAGTTATATTTATAGTTTTTTTTTTACTATTTTGAAATCTTACCTCTAGCAAAAGTATAATTTATATATTGCTAAATGTCCATACCTAAATAAAAAATGTTATAACACCAAAAATTCATTAAAGAATTCTATGCAAGGCGGCACAGTGGGGTAAGTCTCACACCTTCAGGGTGTGGGTTCGAGTCCTGCCTCGGGTCTGAGTGCATGAAGTTTGCATGTTCTCCCCGTGCTTGGTAGGTTTCCCCGAGGTATTCCGGTTTCACCCACAGTCTAAAGACATGCAGATTAGCCTTACTGGTGTTCCCAAATCACCCATAACATGTGAGTGTGCCCTGCAATCCTGCATTCTGAGTGTACCCCGCCTAGTGCCCAGAGTCCCCTGGGAGGGATAGGCTCCAGGCCTCCCGAGACCCCGCTACAGGAAAAGCAGTATAGAGAAAAAGTGAGGAAGTGAAAGAGAGTGAGAGAGATGACATGTATGAATAAATTAAATTGACAAAATTCACCACTGGCTTGTTTATTAGGGATCTAAATTCTACATTGACATTTCCATGTACAAATACAAAATCAAATACAATAAAATTAAATAAAATGAACTTAATATAGATTTTGATGATTTTAATATAGTATGATATGTGAGCATGAGCAGGAAATGAAACCTGCAAATTTGCAGTACAATCCAAAAGATTATATATTATCATTGTAGGTTAGAGTTGAGGAGGAATTTGTATGTGTACCTTTTTTATAATTTAAAAAATCCAATCAAATCATTCTCCTTTTTAGAAAATATGATTTATTATTATTATTATTATTATTATTATTATTATTATTATTATTATTATATAAGAACATGTTTCCCAAAATTTTTCTGCCTATATTCACAGACCTGAATATTAGAAACAGCCACACACAGGTCACAAACAGAACACTGGCTTCAAGTGACCAATAGATGTCCTCCTTGAGCTCTCTGTCACGCTGTCAGAAACAGCCTGAGTGGCTGGATCAGTAAGTATATTATTCCTGGAGAAATGTCAAAACATTGTAAAACCAGAGATGTATGGGAACTGTCAGCTTTTAAAGCGTAAAGCTGATTCATTTCATTGTGCCAGTACAGTGAACGGTCAATACAACAAAAAAGCCTGACTTTTGTAAAATAATTTTCTTACAAAAGATACCCATGAGGAGCAGCGGTAGCTCAGCAGTTAAGATGCTGGACTGGTGATCTGAAGATCCCAGGTTCAGACCCCACCGCCAAGGTGCCACTGTTGGGACCTTGAGCAAGGCCCTTGATTGTCAGATGTGTAACTAATTAAAAAAAATTAAGTCACTCTGGATAAGTGTGTCTGCCAAATGCTGTACATCAAGATTTTTTTTTTTTAACCTCAGCATTTACATTGGTGTCAGTCAAAATCATATTTATTATGATCACACACACAATATTGTCTTCATATTCCCAGTGTTCTTGCTTTGTATATCTTTGAGGGGTTTAGTCTTGTTATTTCAGTGGGCGATTCCTCACATTATTCTACGTGATCTTTAATCCTTTAAGTCTGACACCAACACTTTGCATTGGAATGTCATGCTGCTGTAGCCAGCTTTGCCTTTAGGGAAACCAGATCTGATTGTCAGTTTGTTCGTATCAGTTCAATTTAAAAGCCATAACTCAGGACTAAGTCTTAAAATGCCTTGACATACTGTTTGTTCATTTTTTATTAAAAAATTAACCGGGTCCTAAACAGGGTTTCCAGTATAATTACAGCTTGCACAGCATGCATAGCAAGCTAAACTGTAATTATTTTAAGTAATAATTATATAAAAATTATAGTTAGATGTAACAATCAATAATATGATTTGAAATTTTTATTGTCTAAGCTTTTATTAGAAAATATGTTTTTACCTTAATACCTTTTTTTAAAATGATTTGTAAGTCATTTTTAAAGCAAAATAATAAATCAAATTCTGTGCTGCTTCTTCTTTTTAATTTTTTTATTTTATTTGAGGTTTTAACATTACCATTATTTTAAACAGTACTAACGACTAATATTTTTTTATCAGTGATGAAATAGGTTATAGATTTATATTTATAATTGCAAATTATAGGCTACCTTAGATAGCCCCATTCCTGAGATATACGGTAAGGTAGAGTTTCACAAGTAAATACTGGCACTCAGCAACTGATTACAACTAAACAGTGACACTGATGGACAGTGTATCATTAAACATAAATAGTGAGGATAAACAGAGTAACCGAGCCTCACATCTGAATCAAGGAAGCTTGTAGCGCTGCATTCAGGGCAACAAAGGGGAAGACGTAAGTAAAATATATCTGTTATATTAATAATTTATGACATGCCCTCACCAGACATTGTGTTAGGGCAACTGCTTAACAGTACAATGCATACAATAGCGCAAATACAGATCAAGAGATTAATCACGTTTTTTTTATTTATTTTTTTTTATTGCAGGTTTGTAATTGGAAACATCCTGATGAGAGAGATCAAAAGAGAATGGCAAGACTGGTGAATGGCAAGATTCATCTGAGAATGCACAACCTTGACAAGAATGGCCTACAATAACAGAAGACCATATTATGTTCAACTCCTATAAGAGATGAACATACATTTCAGGGCACAGAACACCAGACACAAGGCCACCAAAAGAAAAAATGTGTGACTATTTGTTTTTAAACAAAAAAAGGTCCATGTATCTTTTAAAACGTTTACCCCAAGGTGACTGCTTGATTTCAAACTAGTTCCTAGTTTATAATATAAAGTTCATAATATAATATCAAAAATGTTTGTCAATGATCATGTGAATAATAAAAAAAAAACTATATGACTATATGAACTTTAGAAATATTTGTCATTTTAACATTGATGCTATTGTTTTATATTATGCATGTATATATATATTATGTATTATTATTTTTGCAATATGTGTTCTCACAAGATGAATGCGTGTTTAACCACCGATAATCCTTAAGCCCTCATCTATTAGGTCAAACATCACATCTACTGGAGCCTGTCCTGCTGCCTTCGGATTCATATTTCTCTGCTCAAAGGGTAAAGCAGCTATTCTGTTCAATCAGATCATCCCTGGCTTTGTCAGTAAATTCCTAGTTATATGATCTCGCCTTGTGCAGAGGCGTCAGAGTAAATCAGGTATTGTCTGGCACCGCAGGTTCTTTTACTTCACACAATGCTGTCTTTACTATAAACTGGCATAAGCTTGGCATGGTGTCAGAATCGACACTAAAACATTCAGAGACTCCCTTTTTCGTCCGAGGAAGAGAGGAGGGAGTGAAATAGAGATAGTTACCTCAAAACAATTCACACTTTATTCCACTTGCTGCCTCAGCATCTTCTTACAGAAGACCTGATTCCTGTTTATCTTCTTGACGCCAGTAAAACTAATCCAAGAATACCAATTGATTTATTCATACTAAATTAATATTATTTTATTGTATTTATTGTTTGAAAACAAAAAAAGAATGATTAAAGCTTGGATACACCTTCTAATTCAATGTTGTATTTTTTTTTTTTTTACTGATTTATTTTCTGCATTCTCAAACAATACTGCAGATTTCAAAATAAGGAAATAACACATGCAGAATTATGTAATTAAGTGCAGTCAGTTGTTATTTTGAGACATGGAGGTCAGCCTTTCTGGAACAGTTCTTGTATGAACAGTATTGTCATACAAGACAAGTATAAGTGCATTTGCAAAACCCATCAAGCACCATGATGAAACTGGCTCTCATGAAGACCAAAACTTACCTCTGCTGCAGAGGAGACGTTCATTTAGAGTCACCAGCTTCAGAAATCACCAATTAACAACCGGCACGTCAGATTAGAGCCGTTGTGAAGCTTTACAGAGCAAAAGTAGCAGCTACATCTCAATATCAACTGTTCAAAGGAGATTATTGCATAGCTTGAATACCATCAGCATGTCTTTATAGTGTAATAAAGTCTGGAAAAGATCTGGAAAAAATCATTGAAATAGAAGGTGTCCAAACTTTTGACTGATGGTGTATAAAGACAGAGTCTAAAGGAGATTCTGTTTTGTTTTTTGTTTTTTTCTAAAATGACTATTATAAGAGTTTTTTCTTCAAATAAAATGTTTAATTTGTACAATTTTATACAATTTTATCAAGACCTCAGCGAGTCAGGTCTTCTGCCAATGATAAATGTATTCTATTAAAATAACGAGAGAAGTAAAGGTCCTCAGAAGACCATCGTGATTTCCCTGCCACTCATATTCACATGGCTTCATCCTTACCCTGTATTTTTCCTGACCCTTATCATGTTAATATGTGACACAGTAAGACGCTTCATAGATGCGTAAGATAATGACTTTATACATAAGGGAATGTCCACAGCTGCCTGTTTCATTAACTATAATTGTCTAACGATTGCTCTCTTTATTAAAGCTGACTGCGACTGTCTCAGATGGGGTCAGTAATATGTGATGGAGAAAAGACTGCACAGCATGTGTGTGTACTTGTGTGTGTGTGTGTGTGTGTGTGTGTGTTCATGTACAGTGACAACGCAGACCTCCGGGATTGTCCTAATGAGAGAGCTGGAGAAATTGAGCTATTATTATGACCTCCTACTATTATGGAACATTAAAAGTATACAGCTCGATATTTATTCTCATTATATTTATTAGACAGAGGAACTGATTGATGTTGCCCTGGCTCAGACTCTTCATACCATGCACACTTGACCCTGTGCCACCCTCTGTGAACTGAGGTTATCCCTGAAATCTGTGCACCAGAGGATACAACGAAACATAAGGAGAGTGGAGTGCTTGAATACTCTGTTTATCTCATTATCAGTCACATTCTGTTTGAACAAGCACTCTGACATTCTGGACAAACAAATTTGACAACGAGACTAACACTGTGACAGAGGCAGGGGGGGGGGAAAAAACTAATCTGTACTGGTTCAACAAATAGTATTCATGCATGTTCCTTCTCTATTCACAGTGAGGTATGTCTTTGTTGACAAGTCCCCACTGGACCTACTTCAGGACCAATGCATATCAAAATGAGCTGATGAGTCCCTGTGCATTTGCATACCTTTCTTTCTTAACAGCTTATCCATTTGACATCTTCACAAAGAATGTGTCAGGCTTGACATGGCTGTAAAACACTGATGGCTGTGTAACATAAGCTACTGTGCATAGGGAAAGTACTTTCAGCCGAGGTATAGACTTTATAATGGGTCCTAAATGAAGCCTTTGTTCAAGATGCTACTGAGGATCAATGAGATCGGCTATATGGTGTTAAGATTAAGTTTAAGATATTTGTTTTCTCACTTTAACTTCTCATAACCCCTATAAGCCAAGTTTGTGTATTTTTACATGTTTTAGTGAGAATCCTGAAGCTTAAACTCAGATCAAACCTGTAGAATGCAGTGGCCATTGGCATGCAGATTCTGGTCACAAAGTCAGTCTTCACCCACTCAATCATCTCATGATCATCTGAAGCTGGATCAGTCCAGCATCCAGTGGGGGTGGGTTGGGACGTGCCTCTGGGCCAGACCTGTGTCTGTCTCCTTCTCTGCAGACATGTCCTGGCCCATCAGCCCGGAGACACATAGAGCAGAGAGCATGCTGGGAGCAGACAGGCAGACTAACTAGAGTGCCACGGCACCCCCATGCAT
This sequence comes from Clarias fuscus, assembly GCA_030347435.1. Classification (NCBI taxonomy): domain Eukaryota; kingdom Metazoa; phylum Chordata; class Actinopteri; order Siluriformes; family Clariidae; genus Clarias; species Clarias fuscus. The sequence goes on along the minus strand of CM059220.1, from coordinate 7,739,737 downwards.
GCACACACCCTCCTCCGCCTCTCAATTGAGCTTTAAGTGCGGACGGCTAGTGCTATTAGCATAATGATGAGATATTGACACCTCTCTTTGAGTTGGTTCAGGGGCAAAAAGGGCAGGGTAATGACAGGCATAATTACTCCATTTAGTGAGGGAGGGGTACTAACAATGCAAGGGGAGAAACAAGCAGAGGTGGGACTTTTAATAAAATGTCAATTTTATTTGAGTGCTCAATTATTTGACCGTTTTAAACATCTTTTTTGTCCTCTGAATGTGAATTCTCTCTCTTTGGTTTCCAGGTAAATTTAATAACATTACAGAGTTTGTGAATAGTGCAAGTCAATTCTGCAAAGTAGTCTCAGATTGATCCATTATCAGGACTTAATGGTTTGGCAGAGAGCAGCTCTGTAGGGGGGATCCAAAGTGCCAAAGTGTAAATCATCAAACCAAGAGCTCAAAGGAGAATCAGTTCAGATCTTCTCAGGCATTTATTTTCAGGTGTCACACTTGGAGGAACCCTTTAAGGTTTTAGGTGGAACCCGATAATAGAATGTTTCCCCTGTATAAAAGGTGTCAAAGTATGAGGATCAGACAAATCGTAATGTTTTTAATTGCCGTTGTTATTTTGTACTGTTGTTGCGAATTGGTGTGACAAATGTTAATTTTTTTTTCCCCACATATTCTCTTGGTAGTGTCCCAGTGTTTGTCCAGATTCCTCCAGTTTTCTTCCAAAGTCCAAAGACATGCAGATTAGGCTAAGTGCTGTTCCCAAATTGCCCATAGTGTGTGAATGACTACATGAGTTTGTGTGTGTGTGTGTGTGTGTGTGTGTGTGTGTGTGTGTGTGTGTGTGTGTGTGTGTGTGTGTGTGTGTGTGTGTGTGTGTGTGTGTGTGTGTGTGCGTGCGTGTGTGTGTGCGTGCGTGTGTGCGTGTGTATGCGTGTGTGTGCGCGTGTGTGTGTGTGTGCTTGCATACTGCAATGGACTGGCACCTTGTCCAGGGTGTACCCCACATCATGCTCGAAGTCTCCTGGATAGACTCCCGGCTTCCTGTGACCCTATACAGGGAAAGCGGTATAGAGAATGAATGAGTAAATTACTGTATTCAATTATTAACCTTAATACTCAGTTCAATAATATGCTTTAATTCTTGGCCTTTCCGCCAACAGAACAAAATCTCACTATGTTGATTTGATTTTTCAAAATCACTATGATTTTGATTTGTTTGCACGAAACCCATTTGATTCATTTGATCAGTTAATTGCAGCATTAATAATGATAGATTATGACAAATAAACAACAAATACTGACCCTAAAAAAATAGAGGTTAAAAACAATTGGAAGTTTATGAAAAACTACAGCAACAGTTTATTTTACCATATTTTTAAAGCTTCTTTTGTTAATGACTTTTATTGTATTTATTTATTTATTTATTTATTTATTTTGAGACATGGTTAAGCTAGCCTTAAGGAAGCCTATATATCACCTCTGCTGCTTGGTTAATCAAAAGCCATGGAAAAGTAATATCTAGCCACCAGACTGCAGTGTGTGTGTGTGTGTGTGTGTGTGAGATGAAATTCTCTAAAGCCCTCTTTCATCTTTGTTAGCTCACAGGGTGAATGAGCTTAGTATGACAGGAAGACTAAAGAGTGTGTGTTGTCACCAGCGTAACTGACCATGAGAAGAGTGTTTGAGTGGTATCACCATGCTGAGAGCCAGCAGGGGTTTAAAACAACAACAATCCAGCATCTTCTAGAGCTTGTTCCTCCGGCAGCTTTGGAGGGGGGCGTCATCAACCAACAATACGATTGTTAAACCAACATGGTTTCATTGTTGTAAATTTGTAAGAGGAGTTGACAGAATCGGTAGGAAAAGGTTCTACATTGGGCTGAGACAGATGTGAAGAGAATAACCCTTTTGTTTTAAACTATAGACAAATTTATACAAAACTGAGCAGTTTTTTAAAAAATGGTTTAATATTATTTTTGAACCACAGTACTGCTTAATTTTGTTAACAGTACTTTTCATTTTAATTTGAAGGTTTTGAATGACTTTTTTGTTGTTGTTGTTTGATTAGTTAAAAATTAACAATGCAAATAATAATATTTTTAGAAATGAAAAAAATATATTGTTCTCTCGCAAGTAATTGTGATAGTTTTAGGTATTTATTTATTGAAACAAGCTAAATTCTCTGTCAAGTGAACAAGACATTTTTGCAAGTCAATATTTTGACTAGAAATAAGCTTGATAATCATATATTTGTTTTATTGTAATCTTATTTTAAAAATTATAGATGGGCTTAGCTAGATGAAAAAAGATTTCACTTGCTAAGATGTCATTTTTTGCAGTGAACCTTTGTGACAAATTGCTACATGATGTAATGTACCCTGTGTACGTTTGGTTACATTACACCAGCCTGTGATAAGAAATATTACTGAGTGCTCTTGTTACATTTCATATAGACTCACACATGCACTAACATGCTGAGGTTAACATGCAGGAAGTCAGTTTGACTGATGACCAGTGGTTTACTAGAAACTGCTGCTAAAACGTCCGTTAACCCAAAGCGAGCATTACTGCCAATCGGTAATCATAATACTTTTTTTGGTTCTGATTGAGATGTCTAAACGACATTTCATAGAGAGTCAGGTTCTTGTAACCCAACGCTGCATATCACCACAAGATGACAGCTAAGAATGCGCTATTCAGTCACTCTATCTTTGTGCATCGCTCTTTCTCTTGCTCTCCGCAGCAAATGCTCATGACTGTAAGCAGCTATACATGCTGTCAGTGGAAAGGCTCTAATCCTAAGACTCTTACTGCAAACTGACAGTTCAAATGTCGCATGAATAGGAGTTTGTCTTGATTGCCAAGGAAAATCACAGCTAAAAGTGGTCCACTTCAAGTGGCGGCTTGTAAGTGCTCCAATCTGTGCGATGTTGGTTTCACAGCGTCCTCGTGCTGTCATCGTCGTTTGTCTCACTCTATATCATTTATCCACGCTGATCTCACAGGTTGAGAAGGTGATCTCATGGCACTTGGTCACTACAGACAGGTCTACAGCTGGACGCATTTGTTGCTGATGTGACTGTCTTGCTGTGTGTTTATTTTGTCCATGACTGGCACATGTTCAGATGTTTTGGGTCAACAACGTCTACATCTAGGATGTGTGTGTTAACCATGGCAATTTACTCTAATAAGTATCTCAAGTACTTTGGAGGACAGTCTAATGAAAGGGATTAAACTCATCCGTAAGATTTCCCGAAATGTGCGTGTGTTTGTATGACGTTTCTTTTTAATGTTCTATATGAATTATATGGACAGCTACTGTTATCACCTGTGGAAGAAAGATCACCTTATCACGACATTCCACAAAAGAGAGAGGTACGTTAGAGGAGGGGGGGTGGGGGGGGGTGGGGCGGGGGGTTACGCTTTTAAAAGACTCATGGCTTTCTTCTCCTCTTTGGACTGAAAGCAGCTGCCTCAGAAGTGAGAGATGCCCTTGAAGTGCCGTAGGGATTAGAGACTAAAGACAAAAGTGCGGTGGTTTTGGTGGAGGGCATACCTGGCCTGGCCTGCTTCGGTCTAGGTTTCTTTTCAAAGGTCAACATGTAGCAGCGGATCATCCCGGGCTTACACAGGCCAGGCTGAGAAAGAACATTCATGTTTGATGGCCTACAATAGAAGGTGTGTGAGAAAGGGGTGTGGTTGTGGTGGTGGTAGTGGTAGTAGTTGTTCTTGGTTGCTGTGTTTGATTAAAAATCCAAGCTTAGAAAAATAAAGCCACAATGCATCATTTATTCTTAGCAAGTCATGTACTGAGACATCCTCTCAGTACATCAGGATGTAACATGAAAAAATATATCTGCTCACAGCGTTAACAGTAAATTTCATTTTCAAATAAATTTTGCTTTATATAACTGTTTATGTTTCATGGATTAGTAGACCAGTGCATCAGCTGGTGTCTAGTATTTACTATTACAGTTGAACACCAGAATCAGTATAACAGACAGTTCCTTTTGTGTAACTGGCCTGTATATTGTTCTGGACTTAATTCTTGACTAGGTTACTGGGTAGCACCTTTTAGAGGGACACTTTCATATTCATGAAAAGCAACGCGTAAGGAAATACTAGCTACTGACAGAAATTGCAATTAGAGGGTTTATGTTGAATAGCTTTGTCTTCATGAGTAGGAAAGAAAAGAAAATACATCATACACATATTCACAAACTCATATATTACGTTATATGTTAAATGTTTTTTACACATAATTTATGAAATAAAGATTACATTTCTATTTGTTTACTTGATTTTTTTTTTTAAAGAATAAAGTTACATACATAGCTTTACAACAGTTCAAATAGAATAATCCAATAGGGGCCATAAAATTCATCTATTTGTTTTATCTATGATTCATGATTAATTTATTTCACTCTATTTAATGTAACATCTCAACATTCTCTGGTATAGAAAAGACAACAAAAAAAATTTTTTTTTTTTTTTTAAACTTGTACTCAACTATGAATTTTAGGGAGGAATTGTTGTGCTTGTGCTGTACAGTTCAGAACAAATTATACAGGGTGGGCCATTTATATGGATACACCTTAATAAAATGGGAATGGTTGGTGATATTAACGTCCTGTTTGTGGCACATTAGTATATGTGTGGGGGCAAACTTTTCAAGATGGGTGGTGGCCATTTGGAAGTCGGCCATCTTGGATCCAACTTTTGTTTTTTCAATAGGAAGAGGGTCATGTGACACATCAAACTTATTGGGAATTTCACAAGATAAACAATGGTGTGCTTGGTTTTATCGTAACTTTATTCTTTCATGAGTTATTTACAAGTTTCTGACCACTTATAAAATGTGTTCAATGTGCTGCCCATTGTGATGGATTGTCAATGCAACCCTCTTCTCCCACTCTTCACACACTGATAGCAACAACGCAGGAGAAATGCCAGCACAGGCTTCCGGTATCCATAGTTTCAGGTGCTGCACATCTCGTATCTTCACACCATAGACAATTGCCTTCTGATGACCCCAAAGATAAAAGTCTAAGGGGGTCAGATTGGGAGACCTTGGGGGCCATTCAACTGGCCCACGACAACCAATCCACTTTTCAGGAAACTGTTCGTGCGGTGGTTTTGTTTGTTAACTTTACCATTCACATAAAAGTTTGCCTCATCACTGAACAAAATCTTCTGCGTGAACTGAGGGTCCTGTTCCAAGTTTTGTTTTGCCCATTCTGCAAATTGTGTGCGCCGATCTGGGTCATCCTCGTTGAGATGCTGCAGTAGCTGGAGTTTGTAAGGGTGCCATTTGTGAGTAGCTAATATTCGCCGAAGGGATGTTCGACTAATGCCACTCTCCAGTGACATGCGGCGAGTGCTACGCTGTGGGCTCTTGCTGAATGAAGCTAGGACAGCCACTGATGTTTGTTCATTAGTGACAGTTTTCATGCGTCCACATTTTGGCAAATCCAACACTGAACCAGTTTCACAAAACTTAGCAAGCAGTTTGCTAACTGTAGCATGGGAGATGGGTGGTCTCGTAGGGTGTCTTGCATTGAAATCTGCTGCAATGACCCGGTTACTGCGTTCACCAGATATCAACACAATTTCAATCCGCTCATCATGTGTTAACCTCTTCGACATGTCAATGGCTGTGAACAAAGAGAAACTTGTAAATAACTCATGAAAGAATAAAGTTACATTAAGACCAAGCACACCATTGTTTTCCTTGTGAAATTCCCAATAAGTTTGATGTGTCACATGACCCTCTTCCTATTGACAAAACAAAAGTTGGATCCAAGATGGCCGACTTCCAAATGGCCACCATGGTCACCACCCATCTTGAAAAGTTTGCCCCCTCACATATACTAATGTGCCACAAACAGGACGTTAAAATCACCAACCATTCCCATTTTATTAATGTGTATCCATATAAATGGCCCACCCTGTATAATATTTTAATCATTTTTTTAATATAGTTATAAAAAGGAATAAGATATATCACAGTTATGTCCATAGCCTGGAGCCATGACTGAGGCTAAAGTCTTTTCTCAGCTGTATGCGTGAGCAGTTCCTGCGTTTCAGACATGCCTGTAGTGTGACCGCTGAGTGTGTTTTGACATAGGCCATGGATAAATGATGAGCTACCCAGAGATCCACAGTGTGGGAACAAAATCACTTCCTCACAAGGATTGTCAAAATACATTCAGGAGGCAGACGGAGCAGGGATATGTTACATTGTTATGGGGATTGGCTTTCCAGAAATACAGATAAGAAGACAAGTTCATATATAATCAACAGAATTAAAAATCATATTCTTTGAGAAGGATGTTTACACAGCTCTGCTCGGGCCTGGAAGGAATAAAATGCAATGGCATTATTCCACTTCCTTTTTTTAAGACTTTTTAAGACATAGATTGTGTCATATACTGTTATGGCTTTTTACTGTTTTGTCAAATTCTGTGTCCAATTCTACAGTAATTAAATTTTCTTTTTTATAAAAGACAGTATTTTATCTTTTGTCACAATGAAAAAAGATAAACTGTTTCTCTGTTCTAAAGAGCAATATTATTATTATTATTATTATTATTATTATTATTATTATTATTATTATTATTATTATTATTATTTCATTTTATCCTTTATTAGTGATATTTTACTTTTACAAATAAGTGACCATAAAGATGCAATCTTTATGATTCATCATTGTTTTGCAAATATATTTTTTCTAGGTATAGGTGTAAATGAAAAACACTGCCAAACACAGTTTCAATTTTATGAATAAGTGCAATATAATTTCTGTATTCCCTAAAGCCACTAATTTAAATCAAAGTACTAAATGAATAGGCAAACAAAAAGAGCGAATAAATAATAAAATTAATGATTATTAATTAATGAATGAACGAAAATTAATTCATGTTTGCATACTGTATGTTTTCTACTCCTCAGGACATTGACATTGACTGACATAATCATGTCTTTACATCTCACAGTTTTCAGTTTCACAATCTTTTCACACTTACTCCCAGACTAGTTCTCACTGACCGTGAAGAGATTGAGGACAGATCCTGTATAAAACCATCCATATGGCAAATTACTCCAAACCCACATTCTCTGCCTTTATCAAGCCATACATTACTGGCTTTATGTGTCCAGAATGAAGGCAGATGAAACCAAGTCAGGTCATGCCAATAGATAGGGATTATCTTCAGCTATCAAATGTGCACTTTGTCTTTTTTACAGTGGCGTGGGGAGTGTTGAGCACCCTGATGTCCACATCCTAGGGGGTATTAAAAAAGCTGTCAGCATACTGTAGCCTAAAATATTTAACTTCCTGAAGAGACGTGTCTGTGTGATATGAAATAGTTGCCCATAATTTCGCCTGACTGGGGTGAGCAGATGTGAAGTTTTGGAATCTGTGACCCCAAGATCATTTTCACAGAGCAGACGGCCTAGAGAGCATGGCAGGGTCAACTTTCAGATAACGCAGCCACTCTGGGCATAAAAGCAGTTCTATGGTAAGCCCATGTTGACCCAGCCCAGACATAGCATTCAATGTGGCTTTGATTATGATGTCCAGACCGTAGGATGACTAAAACATCAGTGTTATAAATCATCAGACCAGACTGCACAGCCTGGGAGCTATTACATGTGATAATCCATGGAGCAATTTATATCGGCTCAAATAAAACATGGCGCTAGGAATACTTTTCAGCTTATTGTCGAATTATGGCAGAATAGACACAGAATTAACATATTTAATCAAACAGGTCATGATTTCCTTTCAATTTGGAAATGTTTGTAAAGATGCGTCAATGCATTTCTACAGAAGTGTAGGCTACAAGCTAAATTACACATAGTCTCTATTTTGCAAGAATTTTGCATCACTGTAATAAGTCACATGGCTACATGAGTGGATTCATTTAAACATTTCTGAGGTAGAAAATGTGTGTAGAAAACCCATGTAACATTAATAAGTGGTTCTCAACTTTCCTGGAGGACTACTGCCCTACACATTTTAGTGCTTTCTCAGCTCCCAGAACACATGTTTTGACTAATCAACTAATTAACAGCCCTGTCTTAATTGAAGCGGGTGTGGTAGAGCAGGGAAAACAATAAAATATGCAGCACAGTGGTCCTCCAGGAATAAGGCTGAGAGCCCCTGACATAAATGATGTGAAAACAAATCAGGCTATGATACAGATTTAATGGTTAAAAATATAATGTACTATATTTTTATGTATTATAATGTACTATTATAATATAATAGTATATTATAATGTACTATATTTTTATGTATTATAATGTACTATATCTTATAATTGTTCGTATATAATGTATTTTTAAATACATTATATATGAACAATTATAAGATATAGTACACCACATATAAATTACACTTGCAGGTACTGCACATTTATATATGTTTAAATGATTTTTTTAGCAATTTGAGTTAAAAACAGGCACTTTTATTACTGTTCCTGTTAAATGAATGGGTTTCATTTAAATACCTCACACACTATTTTGCTCTGTCAATTTAAGATAGAGATATTACTGTAATATTACTGTAGTCAGATTAAATGGATTAAGTTGCTAAAACATACCAAAATGCAGCCATATGCGTTGTATGCAATATTTACAGTTATTATTATAATATATGTTGTAATCTATATAAACTTGTATATAATATATATATAAATGATATATATTCTATATATAAAGGTATATAACATTGTATATGAGTACTGCGTGTCAGCATATAGCCCTTTAAATTAAAAGGACGAGCATGTCCATGGACAAGCAAGCAGAACTCAAATTAACCTCTAAAACCTGAGAGCACTTTGACAGAACATATCTGAGGCGTTCAACCTCTATAAGGTAAAAGCATCTGCTAGGGCTAATGGCACTGATGTTTCACACCTCGTATAGTGCAATTCTATCTGGACTATGATTCACCAGGCTGTTCTCTGTCACTTACTGGATGAGTGCATTTCCTCGGGCTGTGCTGAAAGACTCCCCTCACCACATTAGCCAAACTCCTACATCACCCACATTACCCTCCTTTTTTGCCACTTAATCACTCAGAAGCAGACTGACCCATCTGTATCCAAGATTAAGAAGCAGAATAAGAATTTAAAAAAATAAAAATAAAAAAATAAGCATTTAATTAAATATAATAAGAAGAATAAAAATAAGCAGTTTAATGAGAGAAACATGAAAAAGAGAATGGTTTAGAAAAAAAGCTAAATTCAAAATTTGAAATATAATTGAAATATAAAATATAAGACATATAAGAATAAGAAATTTAATTAGAGAAAAATGAAAAGAGAAAATCTAACAAGTCTGTAGAACTGGTGTACAAACAGGTTTGTTCAAAAAAATCCGTTCTAGATAATTTTCTATATTATGACTGAGGATGTAATATCTATGCTACATTAAATAATGTCAAAATACCATAAACAACCTACAAATGCATTGCTTTAGGGTTTTTAATAGCTGTATAAAATGATATGGTATTACATCACATTAAAACTTTAAAAATTCAGCATTCGTGGAAAGTACCAATACTAAACATTCCTGCAAACTTCTACCAAAAATGGTCCCTTTCCATATGCTCTAGGGTCAGGATCAAGTAACAGGTGTCAAAGGACAGCGATATTTCCTTCCTTTTCGTGCTGTGGGAAACGGGATTAGTTTAGTTGAGAAGAAATCCACACTAAACATGCATTCTAAGTCAGAGCAACTCCTGAACTTATAGAGGCTCTGCTTGGCTCACAAGAGCCTGAAACCCTTCATTAAGATCTTAGTTTAGAGCAGTGCAGAAAGAAACAGAGCCATGTCTTCAGTCCTCAGGGCAAGAGAATAGACGATCATCTCTGCCCCAGGGGCTGCTTCCGAAGAGAAGATATGAGGAGGATGGAAAAAGACTTGGACACCATCAGGAACATGGGTGTGGAATAGCCTCAGGGGCTAAGGCATCAGCCTGGCAGAGTGGAGGGAATGAGGAGCTTCAAGCTAGTGATCAGTGGAGTGTGAAGTGTGTGAAGATATAACATTACTTTGCTCTTCACCACCTGCATAGTGCAACTGTCACACAATAACCGCCAACACTTTTTCATTACAAGAATTTCACCTTCTGGTAAATTTCTGGCACATTGATAAATATTCAGCTTTTCAGCATCATTTCCACTTAACAGTGGCTCTGAATAAATTGGAAGGACGTAATAAATGAGTGTAAATACGCTGTCCAAGCTGCTTAATTGCTTAGTAGTTAGCACTGTCACCTTGCACCTCCCGGTCCTGGGTTCGATTTCAACGTTGGATCTGTCTTCGTGGAGTTTGCATGTTCTCTCTGGGCTTGGTAGGTTTCCTCCGGGTTCTCTGGTTTCCTTCCACAGTCCAAAGACATACAGATTAGGTTAATTGGCATATCCAAATTGTCTGCGGTGTGTGAATGTTAACCGGACATCCTGCCACAGTCATACAAATGGGAATAAATACAACGGTCCCCTTTGGCCTCCATAAGTAAATATTGGCCTTCACTGTCTGTCCCTATTTGGACTATGGTTCCTAGATGTATGGAAGCTGTTTAATTAGACAGTTTCAGAAATAATACACATTCTATACAAAAGACAATTGAAATATAAAAATATAAATATAAATTCAATAATAATAAAAAGAAAAAAATAAATATCTACTCCTTTATTTAACCAATCCCAAAGTGGTGGATTTAATAAATATTCATTTAAATTAGATTTGTGACTGAAGAAAATGCGTAAAGTGAATTTTACATGAGCCCCATGCAATATTGTGAGCCCAGTATCTTTTATTTATTGAGATTGATGCGCCTATAGCACATTGGGCGACTTATTCTCCCCACTCCTCTATCTATGTATCTATCTCTGCTGGTTTCTTATAGGACCGGTCATATTGTATCTCAGCAGTTGAGGCTGAAGGACCCTGCTCAAGGGCTAAATAGTGTCAGCGCGGTGATGGTGGGGTTCGAACAGAAAAACCTTCAACAGGCACGCCAACACAACCACATGGCTAGGCCTGCTAGCCTGTTATTAATACTATTAAATAATGTATCACTGTACCGGACAAATAGCACCTGTGCCAAATAAAAAATCCCTACACGGACAAACATGACTTGCTGTCAGTTTCATTTTTGTTCCACAATTTCCTGCAGTGTCCCTATGAGACAGGAGTGTCCACATGGGACAGTTCAAAATGTGCGTTAAAAGAAATATTGTCCTGAGGTAGAGCAGACAGTCACAATGTAGATCAAACTGTAAATCACGCGCGCACACACACACACACACACACACACACACACACACACACTCCTGAGCAGTTTTATCGTTAACCGGGTGTTGAAACGCCCGATTCGGGTAAATAAACGGAAAAAGCTGTGGAGAGAGAGAGAGAGTCTGGATGAAAAGACTAATTTTTCATCCACCGTTAAATAACCCGAGTATAAATAAAAGCGGCCAGCTGAACTCTTGAACTCGCTGGACTCGGGAAGCCGCACTGAATCAGCGCGATGCGAAGTGACAGGCGGAAAATGGCCGAGGCTTCACTCTTGTTTTTCACCGGGCCACGAGCTAAACACACGGAACTACAGGGGAAATTCGTTATCACCGAGTCAAGAACGTGTGTATACCATCAGTTAATGCACCTCTTTTAACTTTTCACAGGTGTGGAGTACAGCTAAAGAGTGGAGAGCAGTTCAAGGGTTTGATCTCAAAGTGTGTGCGTAATTAGGGGAGCGCGCAGCGGGGACGCGCATTCACTCAAGCGCTCGATTACACACGGAAAACTTTTTTAAGGAAAGAAATGTCAGCTCAATGGAGTTGCTGTACGTGATGTCCTACTGGAATGCGTCAGGGCTTTCTAAGAGGCCACGGAATAAAATATGCCTGTGGAGGTGGAAAGTTCCAAACACACTCATAAATGCCCACGAAATGTATGGATTTTGTTTATTTGTTTGTTCTGTTTAGTAGCAGTACACATTTTAACGAACTTTACGAAATGTATGACGAACCTTATAAAAACAAGTGTGTCATAATTGGTAAGAACAAGGTAATACCACAAAACGAAAACCTAAGTACTGGTGCTGAACAGATGTTTTTTAGGACATTTGAGGGCAACAAGCTTCCTTATCATGCAATATGTTAATAATTATAATAATAATAATAATAATAATAATAATAATAATAATAATGTGCCACCAAACTTCTTTAAAAAACAGTTTATTAACCACATAATTTACAAAAATACGAAAGCATTAATTAAATAAACTGTATATAGTCATCCGTCTACAAAAAGTAAACGAAACCTTAAACAAGTTTGCCAATGCGGCCCCTGAACATGATGCAACATGCTTACTGAACCATGGGTATACACGAAATAAAATGTCAATGATCACGTTGAACACACGGAAGCATTCTTATCCTAGCTTTCATGCTGAGTGCATTCTCTACATTCAGACTGAGAAGCAGTGCAGGTGTAAACACTGTAGATGTTAATGCAAAGTGGTTTATGTTCTTCTTAGTCACAAATGCAAAAGGCTGACAACAGCATCACGCCTAAGAAATCAGTTGAAAAGGTGGAAATGGAGTTGTGTATATACATATTTACAAAACCAGACAGTGCAATTTGTTTGGTATTGTGTCAGAACACCAAACCAACACACAACACACATGAAGGTGAAGACATGAAGTGTGCGCTCACAGAGCGCAGTAAGATGCGATCCAAGTCCTGCCTAAACCTCGGTTCCCTCGCGGTTGTAGATTAAATTGTTCACGCTGAAGTGGTTGCCGAGGCCGGGGGAGTAGTAGCTCAGTCTGTGGCTCATGTGACCAGGGTCGCTCGGAGGCGCCGTCTCTCCAGGGCAGTAGGAGTTCAGGGGCGACGCACCCTCCCGGCCACGCGTTAAATCCGTCAGCAGCGCGCCAGTGTCCCGCGCCCTCATCCCGTCCCCGCTTCCCGCCACCACCGAGTTCATGGTGCTGACGAACGTGCTGAAACACGGACTGGGTTCTGGTGAGGATTTGGGGTCACTCGGGCTCGGGGAACGCTGCACGACCCCCGCCACGCTCGCCGTGTCAGCCAGCTTGAGCGCGCTCGTGTCCTCCGTTTTCACAGCATCGACTCGCCTCTTTCTCTTCCTTCTGAAGTTACCGTTGTCAAACATTTTCTCGCAGTTCGGGTCCAGAGTCCAGTAATTGCCCTTGCCTGGAAGACAGATGCAGCGTTTAGCATTAAAAACATCATAAATATGGTTTGGGGATTTCGTTATATTTTACTAGTATTTTAGACTCTAGTTGAAACACTAGAATTAGAGAGTTTTAACTGTCTATGAATACAGCATTTGTCACAATCATGAACTTGGATTGACTTACCGGGATCGTCCTCGTCCCGTGCGACCTTCTTAAAGCAGTCATTAAGCGACAAGTTGTGTCTGATGGAGTTCTGCCAGCCTGCTTTGCTCTTTTTGTAAAACGGAAAGTTGTCTGAGACATACTGGTAGATCTGGCTGAGTGTCAGTTTCTTTCCCTGTGCGTTCTGGATAGCCATGGCAATCAGGGCGGAGTATGAGTATGGAGGTCTAACCATCTTGAAAAGGTCCTGTTGTCCCGGGACGGCTAGCCATCCGAGATCAGTCCCGTGGAAACTGGTTGGTGGTGCCAGGAACTGCCGCTGACCTGCTCCATAACCGGGTTGCATGTAGGTGGAGGCCCCGTTCGCACCTCCCGGAAGGTACGGAGAGGAGGCGGTGCCGATGCTCGGCCCGTTTAGCCACAGGTACGGGTTAGTACCGGGAGCTGCGTACTCGGCCAGGCCGTAGGCCGGAGCGTGCACGGACGATCTGGGTGACGGGTGGTGTGCGCTCTGCTGTTGTTGATGGTGGTGGTGGTGGTGGTGGTAGGCGCTCAGGTTGTCGCAGTAGGCGGCCATGTCCAACACGTCCTGCGCGCTCGGGTTGGCCACCGGGCTCAGCTGCTGCGGCGACGGCTGCTGCCCGAAGGCGCTCATAATCCGCTCTCCTTCGAGAAACATGAAGCGTGCCAGGTATGTAGTGTGTGTGTCTCTCTGCTGGGGTTTCACTGTACAATGCTGTAAGAGGTCTCCGGGGAGGAGTATTTAAGCAGGTTTTTAGGGAGGGTAAATAAATGAATCTGTGAATGAGGACACCTCCCACACACACCTCACTTCTGATGGCCTTCATCCAATATGCATCAGTCCGGCGTCGAGATCCTGCGGCTGATATGCATGTTAAAGGAGCTACTCCTCAGCTTCTGCTTAAAAACAAGTGCGAGCAACATGCGCTCTCCTCGATGTCTGGAAAAGGCAGTTTGTGCCTAAACTAAGTTTCTTACCGCGCAATTTTACAAATAGTTATAGCCTTTTATATATTCATATAACTTTCATGTTACTACAAGAATTATGTTTATAAATATATGAATCTAACATGAACCTAAAGTTACTGAATAAAAACTTATTTTGATTTTACATATCTTATTTAAATGCAAAATGTTGCCCTAAATCTGTTTATGTCGATCTGTGTTTCTTTTCAGTGTAGCAAGAATAGTCTATATAGTATTCATAAAAAATGCATTTTGTTAAAGGAATAAATAAAATAAACACAATGAGTAATTTAATAAAATATCAGAGAAAATAAAATAAACACATTTTATATAATTTATAATTGAATATAAAATATTTACAGTAATTTTTCCACACATCCGACGGCTTTTCTTTTTCTTTTCTTTCTTTTTTTTTTTCATGAGACGCGTTTAGTGTTAATCACTGAAAAATGGAGGTATATTTAAATCTTAATCAAAATCTACATTATTCATGCAGGGCAATTTTTTCTTAAAACAATTTTAGTAATGTGTACAGCCAAATGAGGCAACAGTCAGAGTGCAAAGGTAATACTAAAACAACGTTGAATCAATTTATATTTATTGCCAAATACATAATTACTTTCCATAGGTTTCTTAAGTCTATTTGTACATATAAACACTATAATGGCTATATTCAGTTACCTAACAAATGTCTGCGCAAATTAAGCACAATCACGTCACGTACAAATAGATTAATATCAGGATGCAAAGCCAAAACTCTTAACTGCTTGAATTGGATTACTTGAGTTTACGTCTGCCAACTGCATCACGTCTGTACATTACTGCCCCCCTCTGGTAAAATAACAACATGAGAGGTGGAATAACAGAGTGGCTGGTAAATTAATAAATAGCTTTAAACAATCATAGAGTTTGAAGTGCTCTTTGCATAGGTGCAAAATTTTTAGCTTCCTATAGGTTTCCAGCTTTAATCCTTTTCTATAACATTTTATATATAGAGATTCTCCATGGGGTTCAGGTCAGGTGAGTGGCTGTCCAATCAAGCGCAGTAATATCACAGTCAGCAAACTGGTTAGTGAGAGGTTGAGACACTGTGGGCAGGTGCAAGTCCTGCTGGAAAAATAACTTGGCATCTACATAAAGCTTGAAAGCAAATGTAAGCATGTGCTCTAAAATCTAAAATCTCCTGGAAAACAGATGCATTGATTTAATACTTGATAAAACACAATGGACCAACACCAGCAGAAGACATGGCAGTTTAAATCATGCCAGACTATGGAAATTTCAGACTGGACTTCAAACTTCAGTGCTTCTCCACTGTTCCTCAAGACTCTGAGGAATTGAGATGGTGATTTCCTAATTAAATAAAAAATTTACTTTCATCTAAAAGGAGTACTTTGGAGTGCTGAGCAGTCCAATTCCTTTTCTCATTTGTCCCGGTAAGAAGCTTCTGATGTTGTCTTGTTCAGGATTGGCTTGATACTAGGAATGCACCTGTTGTAATCCATTTCTTGATTTTTCTGCACATGGTGGCTCTTGATGCACTGACTCCAGCCTTACTCCACTCCTTGTGAAGCTCTTCCATCAGGTTTTACTTGACAATGTTCCTAAGGCTGTAGTTCTCCCTGTTGCTTTTTTCACCTTTTCCTACCACACTTTCCCCTTTCAGTCAATAAATCGATAAATATGTGTTAAATCAGCATTCTGATGACCTTCTGTGGCTTAACCTCCTCGTGGAGGATGTTGATTATCACATCCTCGACAGCTGTCAGTTCAGCAGTCTTCCACATGATCGTAGAGGCACATACTGTACTAGTCCAAGAAAAACATGGTATTTATATTGTATAAATAGAATTTACTTAAAATTAAAAAGAACTGTTCCATTTTTAGATGCTTGTTTTGTTGTTGTTATTATTATTATTGTTATTATTGTTATTATTATTATTATTATTATTATTATTATTATTATTATTATTTTAATGAGCTGTAAGCTGTAATTGTTAAAAATAAAACAAAATGATTTAAATATTTCACTTTCCAAGTACTGAATCAAGAATAAATGAGCGTTTCACTTTTTCAAATTAAATTACATTAAACAGCACACAGTATCACAATCAACCAATTACCCATTATTTAAATTGTTAAATTGTATCTCAAAGAAGCCAAGTTTTATTTGGTTAATTAGAAGCATGATTATGATTAAGAGCATAAGATTTTATGAAACTATTTCAACCACAGTTGATGAAGCGCTGTTGTACATTTTGCAAACTTGACAACAAACCGTTTGGGAACTAATTCTTATTTGGGAGTTCTTTAGTAACTCAAAAAAAAAAAAACAGAATTCCCATCATCATTTGAACTTCCATCTTTAGATCCAGCTCAAAGAGCCAACTTGTTTGTGAAAGCGATACATAATTGAATCTTTTTTTATATGTACAATGCACATTAATGTTATTGGTTTAATTTAATAGTATAGTAAGATATCTAACCATCCAGGGACCGTGGAAGCCAGTGGTCATTTTACCATGGAAGCCATTTTACAACTGTGGTAGGACCTCCGATCAACATTCACATGCGCATTCACACATTACAGACAATTTGGAGACACAGATTAGCCAAATCTACATGTTTTAGGACTGTGGGGGGAAACCGGAGAACCCGGAGGAAACCCACCAAGCATGTGGAGAACATGCAAACTCCTTCAACACACACCCCGAGGCGGGAATCAAACTCGGAACCTGGAGTTGAAAGGCGACTTATTTAGGGGTAAATAATAATTGGTGAGAAAATTGTCCGAGTTAAGTGTAATTAGTTAACACCCTGAAAAGCCGTCGAGACTTTGTAGCAACTGGGCTGTACACTAGAGAGTGAGAAACCCTGGCTGCAAGCATTTGAGAAAACATATTTTACATAATTTTATTTACATGATTGACATTTGTTGGAGTAATGAAAAATAATCACCTGAATACTCTCTCTCTCTCTCTGAAGTATATTTGATTAATAATCATTGTTAGATAGTGCTGCGACAAAAGTTAAGACAAAGTCACTGTCTCCCTCTAGTGGAGAGCAAAGAAATAAAGTTGTGTCTCTTTGAGTTTGTTCACCCAAGTCCTGTTCTGGAGAAGCCCCAGACTAAACAACGTTTTAGTGCTTTCTCTTCCCTGACATGCTCATTAGAACTCAGCATGGGTTATTGTATTGATTTATTGAATTACTGAATTGTACTGAATTGAACTGAAGTATTGTATTGTCTGTGCAAGAATAGGAAAACAAATAAATTATCATGTTATCCAAGTGCCCTATATCAGGGCTGGGGATCTCTGCGCCACATTATTTGTTCTTTTCAGGTACAGTATGTGTAGGTGAGTTTGGGTTACAGTAATTTTTACGGATGCACCAAAAGTGGTCAAAATACACTGATGATGTTCCTACGTCTGTTCATTTTGGTAAGGTGATGTTTTAGTATCGTCCAGTTTATCAAAGTTATTATCTGTTTTATCAGTAACTGGAATCACTTTGTCTATAGAATTTGACACGAGTATAATTCAAAACGATACTTTAACTTTTACCAGAAGATGATTTGTTTAGAGTAGTAATTGCAGTTTTACTTGAATAAAGAATTTGGCTTCTTAAACGCCTCTGGCTGTGTCCCTCTAATAGTTGAAATCTCTCTCCCTTTCTCCTTATATAATGTACACTAAAACAAACAGAAACAGCTAGACTATAAAATATGGTTCCGTTTAATTGCTGTATTCAAAGTCAGCAATAAACCTGAAAGAATAAAGCGATGCAGCAAAACTTTTTCTTAATAATTCATTCCAACTCCAGATTTGGCTAAAGGGATTGATTATTCACAAGGACTGCATCACTGATGTCCAGCCAAATCCCCAATCAAAGCATTGTTATAAATCCCAGTGCAGTTCTGTACACAATTCACCTGCTCTCAAACATTTACTTACAAACTGGGGGTGTAACACACGTCTATACTTTAAATGTCTGATTTAAGCAGATGATGGAAAAGATTTCCCAATTTAGCTAAAAAAATAAGCGGGGGGGGGGGGGGGGGGGGGGGTAGGAAATAATTAAGGACATGTGAAAATGTGAACACTGCATTTTTCATTTTAGAATTGATTATGTCTAGAATGGATTCTGGATCATGGATTCTGGATTCTGGATTAGAGGCAAAACAAATATAAAGAATATAATCCAGGTTAAATGTCAGACTACATGCTAATAAAGCTCTTGTTTTTTTGGTTTTTTACAAGCTTTTCTACAATATTCAGGTTCATGGTCCAGCTGAAATACTCCTGTGACGATGCATTTTCAATCTTGCTCCAAACACGCCGTTTCAGTGTCTATGTAAATTAGATCTCGTGAGCCACACCCCTTCAGGGAGCAGCAGAGCAGAGCAACAAGCCAGAGGAGGGAATCTTCTTATATGAGGTCACACTAGGGGAAGAAATCTTACTGGCTTGTTTATACAACAATGGAAAAGGATAAAAGCAGGGGATGTTTTGCTGATAAAGAATTTAAATGTGCTAATAAGTAATGTAGGCAACTGTGTGGATAAGGATCAGTCGATCATTGTGTTTAAATGTTGTGGCTCAATGCCTCTTAAATTTGCATGTGTTCCCTGTGCTTGATGGGTTTTCTCTGGGAACTCCCTTTTTCCCAGAGAAATTTGGGAGGGACATTAAGGATGTTCACACGCCCTTATACACCTAGTATTGCCTAGTTATGTCTCAATTAGTCCTAAAGTAGATTTACTTTCTATTACATTGCTGATCCCCAAATTAAGACACATGAATCAATGACAAATATGAAAACCTTAAAAAAACAAAAATACCACTAAACTGGGCAGAACTGTGCATGATGAAAAGCGGAAAGTCTTTTTTTTTTTTTTTTTTTAGGTGTTTAGATGGAGTTGAGAAATGACTCGAGCCCACAGAACGAACATATGGGGGCAGCATTACTCCAAACTATCCTCCCCATAGCACTAATCACGCATTCTCTCTGTGTAGGCCATTACTCTGTATGCAGACTGCGGGGAATTCACATTCGACTGCATCTAGGACATGCACTGAAACTCATCATTCATCATTTGTAAAATATTTCACTTCAGCATTTACACTTAGGCTCGGTTTTCTCTGCACGTCTTTCACTTCGGCCAAGGAGAAAAGACTGCCTTTCTGAGAAGCGATGAACCTCAAGGTTTCTCTGCATTATACTCTATCTGTCCTTTGGGGAAGCTTCAGATTGCTATAATTCAGCACAGAATGAGTTGTTGAAATTGCAATCATGTTTATCATTAGGGAATAACACATTATGGCTGTGATATTAAAAATGTAAGGCACTGGAAATTTTGCATAATTAAGGTCATTTAATGAAATATTTCTGTATCACACTGCCTTTAATCACTTCTCCATTCTGACACACACAGCCCTGTAGCTCAAAAAATGTAAAAGCTCTGCTCACAGTGCCATTTAATGATGGATTGCATAAATGCTTTGTGCAACTAAAGCCCCAGAAATTATATTGAATTTTTCTGAGGTTATGTATTTGTGAATTCTCTGAGTCTTTGACATTTAAACATGTTTTTGTGGCTTTGCTGCTTTATAAACAACATACGATTAGCATTAGCTTTACTCTTAGTGACTTTTGCTCAGTTTCAAGCTCATACTTTCCTTTATTTGTTAAGAAATGTTTTAAAATTCTCATTGGCAGTGGGTCAGAATCTGCATTTTATGTATGCATTTGTCATGCGCTCGCCAACATTGCCAGCTGAGTGCACATAAAGCAATTTTATTTGGGAAAAGAGGCAAGTGACAAATGTGGCAAGTTTTTGAATGGCTTATCACCAGTGGATAAAACCTTATCAAGCTGCACTTGATCAAGCTTCTGTTCAGTAAGCATTACCTTCGTGCATATTCTCCATGATAGAAATGAAAGTATTGTAAATACATAAATACACTGCCTGGACAAAAGAAACATTTTATTTGACTGAATCTACCTTTGATTCCTGTGATAGCAGTATTTTAAAAAAATGCATTGACTGGATAATCTGGACGTTTAGTACATTGAGGTCGTCAGCTAACTGCACATACCATTGCATGCGATTCTCTAATCACCATGAAAACTCTGGAATATGGTCAATCTTCACTCATCAGACCACATGACCTTTTTCCATTGCTCCGAAGGTCAGTCTTTCTGCTCCCTAGCAAACTCAGTTCATTTCCCGGATTAGTCTCACCACAGGCGGCACAGTGGTTTAATGGGTAACACTGTCACCTTGCACCTCAAGAGTTCAGGTTCGATTCCCACCTCGGGTCTGTGTGCATGGAGATTGCATGTTCTCCCTGTGTTTGGTGGGTTTCCTCTAGGTACTCTGGTTTCCTCAGACTGTACAAAGACATGCAGATTAGGCTAACTAGTGTTCCCAAATTGGCCATAGTGCGAAAGATTGGCACCCCATCCAGGGTGTACGCAACCTTGTGCCCCAAGTCTCCTGGGATAGGCTCTAGGCCCCCACTTGACCCCGTATACAGGATAAAGCGGTATAGATAAGAGTCTCCCCACCAAGTGGCCTTCTCACAGGTGTTTAGTCCCAATCCTGTGAGATCTTGACATTAAACATACTGTAGCTGTGTTTTCTACTGGCGATTCTTTAGAATGCAACTCTGCCAAATGATCTCCGATCATCGTCATCATGATTTCATCAATGCAGTCGATGGTTCATTACTGTCCTTCCAGGTGTTAATAATGTGTTGGGCAGTTCCCAACCTAATGACAACTACAAAAAGCAACGTTTTTTATTTGCTGGATACAGGCCGTTAATTTGATGCATTTGTTTGTCTTTTTTTCTTTTTTTTTTTTGTCCGTACATTGTAGTTCAGTAAACTGGTGCCAAATAATTACTTCTAGTTGAAATACTTTTTAGTCTACTACTTCCCTTCCTGATAAAGCACTGTTGTCTTTTTCATGCTGTTTAGTTGCATGCTTAAACAATCAGGATGATCCAATTAATATGTTTATTAGATTGATATAACATCTTGTGACTACTGGAGCGAGCTACTTCCTTCTGAAAAATATGATCAACAATGATACATCCTAGATACATGAAACATCATAATATATATATATATATATATATATATATATATATATATAAAGAATTAACTCAATGATAGGCATTTCATTTATTTCATATGATACAGTCCTGTAGTTAGAAAACTCGACAGTCACTGACTGATGCATTTCTGTGTATGTGAGTATTTGCATGCCAGTGAGTCATTCACGGCCTCTGCTTGCTCTTACTGGGTATATTTTCCACGGATCTGTGAAATGTTCTTTGGCCTGTGTCTAACTATCCATGCTAATGTCATACAACTAGTGCCAAATGTTTTTCACACCTCTAACACTGAAACTACAGTAGTGTAGCCTTTGCCCTTTTAAATAAAGCTTTTATATTTTAAATATTAAAGCTAGCTAGCAAAACTGAAGCAGCTCGTTCAATGTGTAAATCCTATATTCTATGATCAGCTCTGTGATGCACTGGCAGACTGCTGCAGGATCACACACTAAACTGTGCTAAACTGTAAAAAATCACAAGGTTTCTCTGCATTATAACTGTGCTTTGTGGAGCACATTCACATACAGAAGACAAGCTTTATTTTTCTCTTCACATGTCTTATTTTTAAAGGCTGTTTATTTTTTTTAAATTAGGTTGCATAACTGATTGACAGAAATAAGACATAACGAGTTGTTTGCAGCCTGTATGCAGATGTTGGCCTACTTTGGGGATAAAAAAGACCATATGTGCTTGTGTATGAGGTTAGAGCGGCTATGATTGGCACACTTTGGACAGCATTGCTGTGAAACATCTCCACTTCAAGAAAATTAAGTGTCTCCTAGAAACGTCCCTTTGTGGCTTAATTGCGAGGGAAGCAACTGGAGTTTATAAAGATGTTTGGTGTTGCAGTGCAGTCAAACATCCTGGTTTATTCAAAAGCAGTAAAGAGAGCTTTTTTTTCCTTTATTACACAAATAAAGTGATGAGCAACCAAGACAAACCTGTGGTCAGAGACAGAGAATTGTATATAATTGTATATAGTTCTATTCGGGACATTATATAATATAGTTAATATACAGGGGTTGGACAATGAAACTGAAACACCTGGTTTTAATTCATTAGGATGGTGTAGTGCCTCCTTTTGCGGCCAGTACAGCATCAATTTGTTTTGGGAATGACTTGATACAAGTCCTGCACAGACCCAGAGGGATTTTGAGCCATTTTTCTTGCAGAAACCCCCCCCCCCCCAAAGTGGCTCAATAATATTTAAATCTGGTGACTGTACAAGCCATGGGAGATGTTCAACTTCACTTTCATGTCCATCAAACCACTCTGTCACCAGTCTTGCTGTGTGTATTGGTGCATTATCATCCTGATACACGGCGCCGCCTTCAGGATGCAACGTTTGAACCATTAAGTGACCATGGTCCTCTAGAATGGTTCGGTAGTCCTTGGCAGTGACACGCCAAACTAGCACAAGTATTAGGCCTAGAGATATTGCAGCCCGAACCATCACCGATCCACCTCCATGCTCACTCTGGGCATACAACACTCTGGTGGTACGTTTCTTTGGGGCTTCTGCTGGATGTGGGAAAGACAGTGAAGGTGGACTCATCAGATTTTCTCATCAGGACTCCAAGATTTTCATTGCTGGCACCATTGAAACCAACAATTGTCACTGGCACGAGGTTGACCAGAGGTTTGGCTATAGCAGCCCAGAGATGTACATTGAACCTGTGGAGGTCCCGGCAGTTTTTGTGGAAACAGGAGAGTTGAGGTGCACATTTAATTCTGCAGTGAGTTGGGCAGTTGTGGGTTTATGTTTTTTGGATACAATGCGGGTTAGCAATTCAATTCAATTCAATTCAATTTTATTTCTATAGCGCTTTTAACAATGGTCATTGTCTCAAAGCAGCTTCACAGAAATGAAAAGAAAATGAAAAGAAGACTTATGGAAATGTATATATGCGTAGGAAAAATGTGTCTAGATAATGAGATTGTCCCTGATGAGCAAGCCAAGGGTGACGGCGACAGTGGCAAGGAAAAACTCCCTGAGATGGCAATAGGAAGAAACCTTGAGAGGAACCAGACTCAACAGGGAACCCATCCTCATCTGGGTGATAACAGATAACAGAAATTGTATAACATCATGTGTGTTATGCAGCTGAAAGTTCGATATAACAGAAGTTATTTAAATGAACACAAAGTCCAGTTCAGCTCAGGGATGAGTCAGCAGGTGCAGAGGGCAGATGAGGGTCTGGATCACTGGGAGCTCAGGAGCAGCATGTGTAGATCCAAACCAACATGAAGAAGAATCCAGCTGGAGCAGGTCCTTCTCTGGATGCCTCAGGAACCTCGCAGGATTGGCCTCTGTCTACTGAAGCTGGCACAATCTCCAGATGCCTCGGGATGGGTGGAAAAATAAAGAGCAGGTGGAAAGAATTAGCGTGGTTGCCATTCAGGATAGATGTACTGGAGTATGAGGTAAAGAAATAAATTATGTGTATGCCAGATTAAAGAGATGCGTTTTGAGTCTACTTTTAAATTGGGAAACTGTGTCTGAGCCCCGAACACTATCAAGAAGGCTATTCCAAAGTTTGGGAGCTAAATATGAAAAAGCCCTACCTCCTTTTGTAGATTTTGATAGTCTGGGAACTACCAGTAGTCCGGAGTTTTCTGATCTTAAGGAGTGTGGTGGATTGTAACGTATCAGAAGACTGGTTAGGTATGTGTGAGCTAGACCGTTTAGAGCCTTGTACGTAAGTAATGCTATTTTGTAATTAATTCTAAACTGAACAGGTAGCCAGTGCAGGGATGATAATATTGGGGTTATATGATCATATTTCTGGATCTAGTGAGAACCCTGGCGGCTGCATTTTGGACTAACTGTAGCTTGTTAATTGAGGATGCAGGACAGCCACCCAGTAATGCATTACAGTAGTCTAGTCTGGAGGTCATGAATGCATGAACCAGCTTTTCTGCATCAGATACAGATAAAATGTTCCTAAGCTTGACAATATTTCTAAGGTGGAAAAAGGCTGTTTTTGTGATGTTGGAGATATGATTTTCAAAGGATAAGTTACTGTCTAATATTACACCCAGGTCTTTCACTGTCGAGCTGGTAGTAACAGTACATCCTTCTTAACGCAGGCTGAATTGTGAGAGCTGGTGTGTACTGGTTTTTGGGCCAATAAGTAATATCTCTGTCTTATCTGAATTTAGTAAAAGAAAATTATCGGTCATCCAATCTTTTATATCTTGAATACACTCAGTTAGTCTAGACAATTTGGGTATTTTGTCTGGTTTTGTGGAAATGTATAACTGAGTATCATCAGCATAACAATGGAAACGAATCCCATGTCTTCTAATGATGTTACCCAAGGGAAGCATGTATATTGAGAATGGCAGAGGTCCTAAAACTGACCCTTGTGGCACCCCATATTTCACTGGCATTACACCAGACTGTTCTCCATTCAGATCTACAAAATGGAATCGATCAGACAGGTAGGATCTAAACCATTTTAAAGCCTGTCCCTGAATACCAATGTGATTTTGTAAGCGATCTATGAGAATATCATGATCTATAGTGTCGAATGCAGCACTAAGATCAAGTAAGACAAGAATTGAGATGCAGCCTTGGTCCGAAGCTAAAAACAAATCATTTGCAATTTTAACTAGTGCAGTTTCTGTACTATGATGGGGCCTGAAACCTGACTGAAATTCCTCGAGGATATCGTTTTCCTGAAAGAATGTGCATATTTGGGCTGATACTATCTTTTCTAATATCTTTGATATAAACGGAAGGTTTGAAATTGGTCTGTAATTTATTATATAATTCGGGTCTAAATAAGATTTTTTTAAGAAGAGGCTTAATAACTGCCAACTTGAAAGGTTTAGGGACATGACCTAGATATAATGAAGAGTTGATAATGTTTAGAAGGGGCGCTCCAGTTATATTTATCACTTCTTTTTAAAGTCTAGTTGGGATTGGAACCAACAAGCATGTTGTTGATTTAGCCGAGGTGATAAGTTTATACAGCTCTTCCTGTCCTACACCTGTAAAGCACTGAAAATCAAATTGTGAAGCTTTAGGCTGGACTGGATCATGAGATGTTGTTAGAGGTTGAATTTCCATTATTTCGTTCCTGATACTATCAATCTTTTCACTGAAGAAGTTCATGAGGTCTTCACTTCTAAGCTGTGATGGGATACTCCCTGCAGGCATCTTAGGGTTTGTTAGGCTAGCCACTGTACTAAATAGGAACCTGGGATTGTTTTGGTTTCTTGCTATGAGTTGGCTCAGATGCTCGACCCTAGCCGCTTTTAGAGCCCGTCTATAGCGTTTATACGCGATTCTAAAAACTTCTAATTTAGTTTTTCTCCATTTTCGTTCGAGGTTATGGGTTGCTCTCTTTAGGGCGCGAGTATGACTATTGTACCACGGTGCAAGTGTTTTATCTCTGACTTTTTTTAATCTGATGGGAGCAACAGTGTCTAATGTACTGGTAAAAATAGTGCCCATGCTGCTAGTCACTTCATCTAGATCGTCTGCATTTAGGGGTCTGATAAGAAATTGGGACAGATCCGGCAGATCCGGACATCTCTTTCAGACAGCTTCCTCTTGCGCCCACAGTTACTCCTGTTGGTTGTGGTTCACCCTTTTTGGTGGTATCCTGAAATTACCCTGGACACCGTGGCTCTTGATACATCATAAAGACTTGCTGTCTTGGTCACAGATGCGCCAGCGAGACGCCCACCAACAATTTGTCCTCTTTTGAACTCTGATATGTCACCTGTAATGTTGTGTGCATTGCAATATTTTAAGCAAAACTGTGCTATTACTCTGCTAACTAAACCCTCACAGCCTGCTCTTACTGGTGGAATGTGCAATGAATGAAGATTGGCCACCAGGCTGGTCAAATTTATTCATGAGGCCTCCAACACTAAATTGGCCAGAGGTTCAGTTTCATTGTCCAACCCCTGTGTGTTTTTTGTTGTTGTTTTTTTGAATGAACTTAAAAATGATCACCAATTTGTAATGTAAATTGTAGAGTATAACAGCAATGGGGCGTTTAACTACTGTATATGTATCACTCCACATCACAGGTGTTTTAACAATTGTTAATTACAATAACTGTCAGTCTCCAGAATGGGTTAAAGTACATCTGTATGATACTCAGAACTGGGTGAGAAATGGTACTCTCAGAAAAGAGGGGATAGGGGCTGTCTGTCAAAACCCACATTCAAAAAAGTCACAGAAGCACTTTCAGCAAGAAAACACATCTGATAACATTGTCATTGTTTTGTTCATGTTCTTTAATGAAATAGCTCTCAATACAGTCTTAGGATGTTTGTCTTTATTTATTTTCCCCATGCATGCCCTTCTTCCTCTATGCTTATTCCTACTGTGTTCAGTAACACTGAACACACTGCCCTCTAGTGGCGTTCTAGAGTAACAGGTACAATCACTTGATATCATCACAGTCATCTTAACCAACAGTCTGTCTCCTCATTAATCGCTTCTACGTTGTTCTGAATTGCTTATGAACTGTCCGTGTTGTTCTGCTCATGATTAGCACAAGCCACAAAGCTATCTAGTAGTGATGGGTCGTTCATTAACGAGTTGTTCGTTTTGAACGAATCTTTAACGTGACTCAGAAGAACGAGTAGTCTCGGAGAGTGAGTCGTTCATTTTCTACTGGGCGCGCATGCGCAAACAGAATGGAATGCTTCTCGATGAAGTCCGAGTCGTTCGGACTTTTGTCACGCGACTCCCATAGGCGCTATGCCGTGCAGTACTCAGGAAACAGAATTGAGCGATTCTTCCTCAATGACTCTTCTAGTCCGAGTCGTTCGTTCTTTTGTCACGTGACTCCAGTAGACGCTATGCAGTGCAATAGATTCAAAAGAACGAACCTCTCGCAGCCGGAGGTCTAGAGAGAGCTGATTGGCCGAGCTCTCTCAGAGGGGAGGGATGAGAGGTACTTAGTGCTCCTACATTAATCACGGCTCTACAGCCAGTCAGGGGCGTCTGTGAGCTCGCGCAACGGAGGGAGCGGATAGCGCTGTCCTCCGAGTGTGTTACGCCGCCCCCAACGGTGCGCGAGCGAGCAGTTCGAAAAGATGCGGTCGGCTGGCGTCACGTGGTCCGGAGGAAACACGTGATAGTCTTCGGCCCTCCCGGCTGAAAAAAAAAAAAAAAAGAAGATATGATGGTGAGCTGCTCATTCTGTTTATAATATGTCCTTAGCTGCACTGTAATATTTTCATCACTGGAACTATAGACAAACTTTGTATATGTAGACGTGTTGGGGGTCTGTTTACTGAAAATGCAACATTTTATTTTATTTCTGACTCAAAAAAAAAAAAAAAAGATTCGTTCAGTTCAACCGAATCACTAAAATGATTCAAACTTTTCATCACTAGTATCAGTAAGGATTTAAAACTATTTTAAGTTTAACATTAGTTCCACCAGTCACAGAAGGATTTGTGTTAGTGGAGGAAAATAACTATGATATAATGTGTTGATATTAAATGGTGCCTGTGGACTGAATATTCAGCACATCCATTTCATGTGATATTGCTTAATTATGAAAAAAATCTCACCATGTCATTGGAAGAAGTCACTGGAAAAGGATTTAGGGGAAAAAAACACTCTGAACAAAGCCTTATTAAATAATGAAAGAGCACTCTTATACAATATCATTTTCTCTTCCTGCATTTAATACAGCTTAAGCAGTGATGACACCCATAATACCCATCATCACATAATTCAGTTTTTTTTTTGTGTGGTTAAAATACCACTTATTTTTTAAATATTTATTGTTTGATAGATTAGTCATTGAGTGCAGTCAGATTAATTTACATGTAGGATTAATAAAAATGCTACCTTGCTTTGGCTGGGTTGGGTAGACCTGGTGGCGGCACAGAGGTGTAGTGGGTAGCACTGTCGCCTTGGACTTCCAAGGTCCGGCTTTGATTCTAGCCTCTGTGAGCCTGGAGTTTGCATGTTCTCCCCATGTTTGGTAGGTTTCCTCCCACAGTCCAAGGACAAACAAGATTAGGTTAATTGGCGTTCCCAAATTGCTCATAATGTGTGAATGTGGGTGTGCTCTGTAATGGATTGGCAACCAGGGCTGCCTCCTGGGACTCTGAGTGCAGGATTAAGCGCTATAGACAGTGAGTGAGTGAGTAGACCTGACCCTTTGTTCAGCCCTCATTTTTCCCAACAGGCACCCTGCATCCATATCAGGTGTGAGCATACAGCTAGTAGGCATCAGAAAAAACAAAAGCGCTCTTCGGTGGGAGAACTCTGTGTCAGTCTGTTCATTTGATGGTTAAATCAGGAGTGTTATTTTGTCCCAGATAGAAAAGGCGTCTTTGAGTTCTGCATATAAATGTAATGCGCATTTGTATACGCAATATTATTCTAGATAGATACAGTCATTATAATAACAAAATATATGTTAAGAACCAAATAAAACCACACATTATCTGTGAAACATTTGGACATTAGTACAGTGGAACCTCGGATTGCGAGTAACGTGGTTTACGAGTGTTCCGCAAACCGAGCAAAGATTTTTAATAATTTTTTATTTGGAAACCGAGCAAGTATTAGTTTACGAGCGCCGGGTATCATGCTTCACACATGCAACTCTTATTTTGACACCGAGCGTCACTCTCTCACCTTAAAAAGTGAGTCTGTTAATATATACGCTCATGCCAGTCTCAGAAAGATGTCTTTTTTTCCTGTTAAAACGGAGTTTACGTTGTGTGTGTGTTTGTTGTGAATCATAAAAAGCGAGGTGGGGAGAGGGAGGAGGAGTGTTACTGTGTAAAACGAGGCAAGGGAAGGGGCTAATTCCACACACGCACACACTGCGCCTGTGCGCACCAACGGAAACACTTATCTGTCAGGATTTATTTGTACTTTTTTTAAAGGTAAAGTGCAGATTAATTTGTTTTATTTTCATTTTATAGATTGTATTAATTATTTTTATGTATTTATTTTTTTGGGGCTGTGGAACGAATAATTAGAGTTTTCATTATTTCTTATGGGAAATGATGATTTGGTTTACGAGTGTTTTGGAATATGAGCCCACTTCCGGAACGAATTATGCTCGTAATCCAAGGTTCCACTGTAATTAAATACCCAGTTGGTTTTTGCTGTATCAGCTGTGTGCCAATTTCACCAACAAGCACTACAATCTCTATTGCTATTGTCTATGTACCAGAACAAGACGTATACAGAATAATTATCAGATCCATATTATGAAGCAACCGTTAGCATAAATAATCAACAATATACACTAATCACAAATGACATTGAAACCACTTGCCTAATATGGTATAGATCAACCTTGTGCCACTAACACAGCTCTGACCCATCGAGGGATGGCCCCCGCAAAACCTCAGACGCTGTGCCGTGGTATCAGGCACCAAGACATTAGCAGCAAATCCTTTAAGTCCTGTAAGATGCGAGTTGGAGCTTTCATTGATCAGACTTGTTTGTCCAGCAGATCCTACAGATGTTTGATCAGGATGTGATCTGGGAAATTTGGAGGCTGAGTCAACACTCAGAACTCTCTGTTTTTATTCCCCAAAGCATTCATGAGCAATTTGTTTGCAGTGAGGCAGAGAGCATTATTCTGCTAAATGAGGCTGCTGGTGTTAGGAAATACTTTTGCCATTAAGCAGTGTACATGGTGTGTAACAATGTTTAGGTAGGTGTGAAAGTAACATCCACATGAATGCCAGGACCCACGAGGAATAAATTGAAGATGAGAACAGAGGTGGCAAATAATATAACATTTTTGCTCTTTCTTTCATGATGTTAAGCCATTAATAAAAATTATATTCAATTATATGACCTCTACATGTGTTCCCCAGGGGTGAGGTGTTGGAGTTGTAGTTCTTGCAGGTGGAGGTGGTTGAACAGACAGGTTAAGGGCCTTACTCAAGGGCCCATCGGTAACCTGTGGGAGCTGAGGCTCAAACTACAAACCGTCTGGTCAACCTTCAACTCAGAGCTTTGACACACTCAGAAACGCCACCACCACGTTCCCTAATGAGAGAAACGACATGTTACTGTTGTCCTCTTTTACTAAATGTTTCATCGACTTGCTTAGAAACATTTATTAAGACAAAAGCCCAATAAGCCCCACGCCCAAAGTCAGCGGATTTGAATTAAGTGCTCCTTCAGTGCTATGTATTTAATGTTGAGAAGCACAGAGAGCTCATATGATCTCCTGTGATGTCTGTGAAAAGGAGGGTACTATGTGAGCAGCTGCCACCAAGGTCTAAGCAGAATAACATAGGGGTTATGGAGCAGCATTAATATCTTCTAATAACCCATCAACCACATTGTTTGGGATTATCCAGCACTGTTTACTCCAGTCACCACACACTCCCCTCCCGACCACACTCAGCATAGCGAGGTGCATGAGCTGGATTCAAACCAGCGACTTCTGAGTTCAGCAGCAAGGCCTTTACAACAAAGCCACCAAATCCCACATTGGTGTCTTAGCTCCTTTATGTTTGACACACTAATGCCTGCTTCTTGCTTAATTAATTTGTTCCCCCCCCCTGAGTCTCATGTAAACCTTCAGCATAGACACTTTAGATGGACAAGTCTGAAGCTACAGGACACAGCCTGAGAAACATCATGTTGTGAAGCACTGTGTGTCCTGACACTTTTCTATCATAGTCAGCAATAACTCTTTCAGCTTTTTGTGCAACATTAGCTCTTCTGGATTGGACCAGATGGGATAGACTTCATGCCGCTTGTCCTTTCTTGAAACACTTTTGGTAGGCACTGCATACCAGGAAAACACCAAAATACCTGCTGTGTTGGAGATGCTCTGACCCAGTCATGTTGTCCTCATAATTTGGCCCTTGTCAAAGTTACTCAGATGCATTAGACACTGTAACTAAATGATTGATGTTATTAACTACACCCGTCTGAGTGTGCTGGCTGATGAGTGTATGCTGCCATTTGCTTTGTTCTTCTTGATTCGTTAAAATATTTAATAGTGAACTTGGACTTAGCCCAACATGGCCCATTTCTACGGGCATAGTACTGTTTGCCGAACTCAAAGTGAAATTGATACTTCAGGTTTGTTCTCGATCTGCTTTCAGTTTAAACGTCAGTTCATACTTTGAATGTGTTCTGCAACCCATAAGGCATATCTTTCATAGAGCATGCGTTTCAGTCAAATCAGGTTGAATCATATTTACACTGCAGTCTTCACTAGGGATTGGAATTTGGTTCACACTCCAAGTTGGAAGCTGCGGTCTGACTGATTTGTCTTTTTTTTTTTCCTGCAGAAAGCGAGCATGGATTGAATACAGAATGCGAACGTGCTGTTGTGTTTCAGGTGTAATTAGACATTCCAGCACTTTATTGGTTTTGCTTGAATCATTTTTTATTTTTGTTTGTATTTTTAAATATTTTTCCTCTTCAATTCGGTCTTTTCAATTCTGGCCAACTAGCTAACTCATCCCTCTCTCCAATACAAATGAGGGGGCAAGCATATGCTTCCTCTGAGATATATGAAGCCAACCTCTACAATTTCTCGAACTACTGCTCATGCAGCATCACAAGTCAGCATAACACAATTGAAGGAAAGTGCTATCAGCTCTATTTTGCATGCATGACCTCACAGGTACCTACAATATTACCAGAGAGAGAGAGAGAGAGAGAGAGAATAATCCATTCTTGCCTCTGTGAGAACAATTTTTGCACTTTAGATTCCCAACCATGATGATTGTGGCTTTGTCAGGTTTCAAACCTGCAATGTCTGGACAATAGGGTCTGTACACACCTCTATTGTGCGAATCAGCAGTTATGCTTTTTCTGCTTTTATTTTTCTCCCCATAGAATAAATTGTGCAAACCAAACCATAAGTGGTAGATATGTGATTTTCAGTCAATAGGTAATAGGCCCTCCTGCTACTCAGGCAAGCTGAGATGGGTCTAATTAGCTCTATGGCATAACATGATATGTTGTAGGCCATATCTCTGAGGTCTAGAGACAAATAAAAAATTGTTACCAATCTGATTTTAATCTAATGTTAATTCTAAATCAATCTGCAGTTTGGACCATTAAGTCCCATCTGCCTGGATTTCAAGCTCATTCGCCTTATGTGCCAAACGTAGTTTTGTAAACTAGCCCTAGGATTTTTGCCATGTTGTCAGAAAATCGGTTGGTTTCATGGATTTCCATGGCTTGAAAGGCATATTCAGAGCAAGATTCTCTGGGCAAATGCAAGTCCAGATAAGGTTGATTAAGATTGCATTTATGTGCAAATCTGTTAAAACGATTTTTTTAATGATAAAAAAAAAAAATTAGGTGGCACAGTGGGTTAGTGGTTAGCACTGTCGCCTTGCACCTCCAGGGTCCAGGTTCGATTCCTCAGACAGACTGAATGTAATAAACCCACAGCATAGGCTTACTGACCACACTGATCTGAACACAAGACGCATAAGGCACAGACGTGACTGTGGGCTTAAATGCTTCATTCTGCCGTGGTGGAAGGGAGTCTTCCTGACTGGCTCCTCTTAAAGCGGAGGCGCAAGCTCTCCAAATAGTTTTGGGCCAGTAAACGGGCTGAATATATCAAAGTTAAAGTTGCAATGCCCTTAAAAGCATCTTAATGTTAACTGCCAAAAAGACAGAGTGTATTAATTTTTCTAAATTTTCAGAGATGACTGTACAAGTAGTAGAGCAAGAGCAAAGTGCACTGTCGTCCGTTTCATCCTCGAAATATGTAAAAGCATGATGATTACATTTACTTTTATTCATTTGGCAGTCACTTTCGTCCAAAGCAACTTACAAAGCAAGAGGGAATATAGTCCAAAAAATCCAGCTGTTAAAGGAGCTGACAGGAATATAAATGCTGCAGACCGAAAATGAAATCGACTTGTAAGAAACTGTAAGTGTCAGAGAGTCGGAAGAACAAAGAGTTATGATTAAATGCTATGAGATGTTACAGAAGCTACAGGACGTATAGGACACACGGGGCAGGCAGTTGGATGGAGTCCTGAGAATGATGAGGCTGCTAATGGGTGATTATGGAAATGCCAAAATACAGCAACTGCAATAACCTGCCATCTCAGGATTGAACTCCATCCAACTAGCTTGTTTACAGTTTTATTTTTTGTCTCTGTGTGGTGAAATAGTTTGACAGATGTCTGACGATGACAGATGGCACTTGGGTCATCCTAGGTTGCTTAATATTTTTTAAGGTGCACGTTAGGAAGTAGCTGGGTAAAAAATAAATAAAATCAAAACAATCAATGGAATTGACCCATTTTGTTGAGCTACAGTTGATCCCCTCGACAGTAAAGGTATTAATATTAGGGCTGTACTGGAAGTAATGCAATAGTGGGTATAACTTGGTTGGACACGTTGACTCTTTGTCTATTGTAATTCTCCTTTCTGTTCTTCCACCACTGCGTTCTTGGCTACATAATGTTTACAGAGATGACATCACTGCCCAGAGCAATATGCACAGATGGATAAGTAAAGTGCTCAGTGGGAGACCATCAATTATGACCAATGACATGAAAGTGGGTACACAACAGAGTACGCCGAAATTTTTCAATAAGGATTCAAGAGTTCAACACAATCGCAAATGCATCGCAAATAATTCCGTATGATGTAAAAGATTAACTTGGTTGGATGTCATTTTAACTCTTAACCATTGACTATCAATTTATGGCTATACATAAGAGCCACACATTTGAATATGTTTTTTTTTTTTGTTTGTTCTTTTCTACCCTATTTTTCACATCCTAAGGTCTACCTGCAGAAAAGCTTTACAGGTTCCTCATCCAGAGTACAGACTGTCGGTTGATGACCCTGTACCAATGACTCCAAGATAAACCGCTGCAGTATTGAACGTTTAGGTGGAAAAAAGAAAATACATGCATATAACAAATGTTGTCTAAAAATGAGCAAATGATGTTGAAAATGGAGCCATGTGCATGCTGAATGTGGTGGCGCGAAAGGCCTGCAGAGCCTCGTCACCTCATCTGCATTCACTATGATCAGTCTCTAGACTTTGCATATGATGAGGGTTGCCAAGGTAACCCCTCCCTGGAAGTAACTGAAAAGTACAGCAAGATTCCTGATCCTGTATGAAAAGAGATAGAGAGGAAGTGTTCAATAAAACACAAAAAAAAAATCATCAAAGAACAAGAAGTTAGGATAAAAGAAACTTTGAACCTGTTTGATTACCTGTTTTGATAATGTCTGGGTGGCTTTAGAGGAATTTCTTTGCGGTTCTTGGATTTTGCCCACGGCCTAATAAATTATTATACATGAGTCACTAGATTTCAGAAACCTTTACACTGATGACTAACCTCAGATTAGTTATTTATTAATTTATTCTCGCTTACTTGCATTAACGCTGCACAGGCCAGCACTCGCGTTTAATTCTCCAGCAAGAATGCTGTTCAAATAAGTATTCATAACGAGAGTCACAAAATATTATACGTTTTATACAGCTCATGCATAATGAGGTTAGCACCAACTTCAAATAAATATTGCTATAAAATGTGGACTGGAGATGTAACGAGAGAATGCAAAATATTCCACGGGAGACGTTCTGCTCTTCATTGCCTCTGGTCAGCTCTTTACGGCTACCAACATATTTTCGTAAGCATTTTATTCCCGTTAGAGTCTCCCTAAGAGAAGTCCACAATGCATGCTTAACATAATAATAATGTTCAATTACTGAACACGCTGATCTGTAACCTACTGATTGAGGCCACTTATGAGAAATTAGCTGGGCAACAGGGAGTGAATAATCAACCCATAGAGGGGCAAACACATATGGTTTCTGATTTAGGATCATTATTTCCACTAGGCAATTAAAAACAACTAAGGGAAATGCGAGCTGATCTACCTCATTTACACCCAGTTAAAAAAAAAAAAAAAAAAAAATATATATATATATATATATATATAGAGAGAGAGAATTCTGAGGAAGATTCTCAGTCATTCCACTATAGTGACACCTAAAGCCTAAATGTCTTAGTGGTTCCACTTGTGGTGTGTGAAGGGCTTGTATTTAGCAGGCCAATCATGCTCATCAATCGAGAGGAATAAACAATTAACACAACAGTTTATGTCTGGTTGATTTAGCTGCCAGCTGATGCATGCAGCCAGTCTATAAGGACCTTCAGATGAGCAGTGTTCACATCTGAGACCTGAATCGTGTGTCTCATGTACTGTATGTCTTAATCCTGTCCTCTATAGAACAAAGGGGCTTTTTTTAAGACCACATGCAACCTTTACAAAGGTGTAAACAAATTGAAATTCTTATTTTATATATATATATATATATATATATATATTTATATATATAATCATTAACCCATCATCCACACACAGTATGAACTGTTCCCGGTATCTCTCAGGTGCACTGAACAGCAGTACACTATAGCTTGAAATGAAATGCTCAGCAGCAGGTAATTTGTCCACATATTTCTATTTCATTATGCAAGAGAGGCGTTTAAACAAAAGCCCTCCACAATAAGCACATAAACAAACGATACTGTGTCAGATGGAAATAAATGTTTATATGGCACACTGCAGAGGGCATGTGACGAATCCTACCCGATGCAGAAAACTGACTGTATTCAATAAAACAGTTGTTGTGTCCGTTTTTCATTGCTCGAGCAAATGAATAGATTTTATATAACAAAAGTAAACAGGAATAGTGAGACAAACAGTGAAAAAAGGAAACGTTTGTCTCTCACGTACTGTTAGTGTCCTGGATCCTAGGTAAGCTGTGGTAAAAACGAAGAAGCAACCCAATTCCTACCACAGCACTATTATTACTTGTCTGAATAATGAGCTGGAGTGCAGTCATTGATTAGTGATTAGAGGGTCCTAGTCAATAAGGCAGGAATGCTTTTCCCCCCCACTGGTAAATCCATCTAACTGGCAGGCCTTTTTGGTGGAGCCTGCTTAACTTGCATGTAATCAGTGGGATCAATGGGAAAATAAACTTGATTAGGCTGATGATTGGCTTAAACTGTGCATCCAAAACCAAATCAATCCATCTTTATCCAGGACTCTGCATAGCACTCATTAAAATAGCATAGTTTTAGTCTTACAGACATGGGTTTTACTGCTACTATGCCTGGAGCCCATCCTAGTGGACTTGGGGTTCTAGGTGGGGTTACATTCTGGAGGGGGTGCCAATCCATCGTAGGGCAGACCAACCCGCACACATTCACTCACAGGTTGCCAATTAGCCGAAACTGCATGTCTTGGGAGGAAACTAGAGTACCAAAGGGAAACCCACCAAGCAGTGGGAGCTCATGCAAATGACACAGCCATGAAGGCAGGACTTGAACCTTTGACCATATGTGAAGACCACCATGCTGCCCCCGGACTACTCATGGGAAATAAAATAGTGTCGTAAAGCTGGTTAGTTATGTAACTTCGGTATTGGTTATAAATCCCTAATTCTAATACAAATTTATTTCAATTTTTTTTTTACTGTACACATGTAAAATGAAAGCATTTAAATTACAACATAAGCACTGGCGCTGTCAACCAGTTTCCTCAAATGGCTGTGGATGGAATGCAGAGTCTTCTAAAGAAAGTGGTTTAGGATATGGCTGAGAACCTCCTGAATCCGTACCTCCAGGTCCTCCAGTGTGCAAGGCTTTGTCCTCCTACTTTGCGTAGCTCCCAAAGGAAAAAGAAAATCTGAGAGTGAGATCTGGACTTCTTGGAGGTCGTGCTGAAAGCTAACCATGCATGCACAGTAGAAGCAAAATTGGGTGGTGCTCCAGTAATACTACAAGTTCTATAGCCATTCATTATTGCCTAGTTGATTTTCACCCACCCTGAACACTGAGCACACACACACTGGTAACATATGATACCTCAGCTTCCTTGCTAGAGGAAATGGGGAATATTCAGAATAACAAGAAGCCAGGGAGTTCATGCGCTGTACAGTACAGAAATCCATTTCATCTCTGCTAACTCAGAGGAAATGTGTGCAAAACCTGGATAACTCAGTAAAGCACATGGTGAAGCTGAAGTACAAGCAGAAGTAGTACTCATCCTGGAGTCGTACAATTTGAAAGAAAGTCTCTAAAAGAGGTCTTAGTCACTGGGTTACCACTTCGGGGTGCAAATGTTACTCATGTAGAGAAAATTCCTTAATTTCCTGATT
Source organism: Clarias fuscus (assembly GCA_030347435.1). Classification (NCBI taxonomy): domain Eukaryota; kingdom Metazoa; phylum Chordata; class Actinopteri; order Siluriformes; family Clariidae; genus Clarias; species Clarias fuscus. Next base: position 7,702,094 of record CM059220.1, on the reverse strand, counting down.
ATACTTACATACTCCAAGTTTTACCATTTATAATGATGATAATGTCCATTTATGGTCAACACAACCAGTGTGTTTAATAGCAGGTTCTTCTATCACCCAACTGATGCGAGAGGTTATTATTAGGAGACAGGCCCAATATTCTGTGGATTTTTATTACTACTATTAGGCCAACCAAAATCTCATTCAATGTCTTATTACCACAAGAGCAGATCCAATTTACTCTCTAGTATCAGTTAAAAAAATGTCTATGCAAATGTCATATATTCAAGAAAAAGGCTAAGAACTGAAGCATGCAAAGATACATATTGATACATACTGAAATTCCCAAATGCCATTTAAAGCGTAACCATCGTGTAATACTTGATTTAGTGAGAGTCTTATCAGGATGAGCTTTAAACGCTGTCAATTTGAGGGTTAGAACCGAAGTGCAACTCTCTACTCTATGAATTAACAGGATAATATAAAATAATAAGGTTAGCACTTAAAAGTGAGAGAAGCGGAGGTAAAGCCAAGCTTGAACAAGCTCTTCAACAAACTCCATTGCTAGCCTGTTCCTTTAAATTAAAGGGTCAATGGAACCTGTACGATCCAAAATCAGACACAGAAGAACAAAACGCAGAATAAAAATGTCCAAAAAAGGTCTATAAAGCTTTCGAATGTCTTATGGTTTCCTGCATAAAAGAAAGGAGTCACACAGAAGCCAGAGGAAGGATCACATTGAAGGCTTGAGGAAGAAACTAATTTCTACTGAACAGTTCAAATACAAAAACGTCACTTAGATGTTTCATTGCAAGACTTCCTCCTGGTATTAAATGAAATGGCACGTCAACTTTGTCTGGAAAACACTGATACGGCTGGTCATTTGTGTGGGGTGATTTGATTTGGATTCAGGCGAGCACATTCGCTTAATCACAGCAGGGTCTGATGGAGCCAGGGAGGAAGAAATGAACACACTCTCAAAAAAAGATGGATTCAATTTTGCTCATGGCAAAGTCTGAATGAATATATCATTCCTCTATTAAAATCGCAATAGCCATGAAAGACCTGTACAAAGCGAGATGAAGGTTTCAAAAGGAGCATCAGTGAGAAATAGGACAGTCAGTGCTGAGCAATTTAAGTGGACCCTAGTTGGGGTTGTGGGTGTTCATTTACTGGGTGGTAGCTCTGGACACAACCTTGTTCCAACTGCCTGTACCCATCACGTCCTGAACAAACACTGGCACACGCGATAGACTAAAACAAGACAGCGTCTTCCCTGCAGCGACATTCTTAAACGCTTACATCATGATTCAAAAAAGTGCATTATGGGAGAATGTTAAACTGCTCAGTGCTGTATTTCTCCAGAAGGCTTCACAAAAAATATCTTTTTGCTTAGCTAACAACTTAAACTGAATGGCTGATGCGGTAGCAAGCTGTGGTGAATGCAAATGAAATGAAAAGAAACATCGGCTAATTGTCAAGCGTGTCACATTGTTTATTAATGAGAGGGTTTTAACTTAGGCTTAAATGGGGTATTGATTTACACAGCGCTTTAATGTAGCAGAATAAACCTGAACGTAATGCAGCTTTGGAGTTTGGGAATATCAGAAATAAAACCGTGCTATTTGGAGGAGGCAACTATAGGCACTTTGCAAATTATTTGAACTTTTTGCTCATGTGGGCTAAAGTCTTGTTTGAATGATCTTTGTTTTGTGGTATTGCACTACTTGATCGCATCCCATAACTCCACAATTGCTGATACCTACACGATCAAAAAAGCTTGATATTAAATGTAAATAAGAAGGTGCGGCACTGTTCAGCCATAACATAAGCTCTTGTATGCCGGTGGGGACCAAAGGCAAGTCCGTCTGGTCTGATCCCATGGAAATGCCAATTGAGCACAAACTGTCAAAAAAGTCAATGCTGGCCACATCAGAGAGACACCAGTTAATTCAGTGCATCACAGTCTACCATGATTGGGGCTTAGCTGGACAAGAGGTCAAAGGTTGGTGATCTGGCCTCCAAATTCCACAGATTTCTATGGAAAGCACTGCACAAACAAGTCTGCTCCATGAAGGTCCAACCCTCCACGCAAACCACCTCAGCACACCTCATACTCCCAGAGGAAAAAGATGATGACCTGAGAGGACGGAGCGGCCCTGATGGCACAAGGGGGACCCACAAAACATTTGGCTTCGTGTAAGGGCTGATCAATGTTTGTGCAAGTGTGTGTGGATGGATGTATGCACAGATAGACCCGTAAATCAACAAATGCCTGCTTCTCCTTTCAATCACTCTATTTTTCATGGAGTTTTTCCTTGCTACCCTTGCCTCCATCATGTTCATTAGGGACTAAGTGATAAAGCTAAAATGCATACATTTTCCAGATTATATCCAAAATTTAAATTTTTCCTGTAAATCTGCTCTGCAGCAGCATTAAGTGTTAAAAGCACTATACAAATACATTTGAATTGTATGTAACTAAATTATACAAAATATGGTAACTGGCTTGAATCTTCTAAAGTAAATCTAGCTGCACTTGATTAATTTACAACCTATGATTGCATTATTGTCTTTAATGTGAACTAACTTGCAAAGGAAATGTACAGAATAAGAATGAACGAGGGAAAGTCTAAGCCCAATTCCATTAGAACCAGAACCAAGGCAGAGAACACAATCTTAAATATTGTGTTTTCATCATACAGTTGGATCAGCACAGTCTTGGCAGCCATGTTTAAAAATACATACAATGAGTTTATTTAAGTCAGTAGTGAATTTGGAACAGTCATTGGTATGATAATCCAAGGTTACAGCATTACAGTTTCTATACAAAGATATGACAATGGGAGTTAGATGTGTACACTCCAAAAAGAAGAAGAAGAAGAAGAAGAAAAATTCAATAAAAGTACAAAGAAGTACTTTACAATCCCTGTCATTTAAAATCCTAAAAAGCCCTTTTTGGATAGAAAAATGCTAGTTTAATTTGCCCCAATATTAATACAATCATTATAAAATACACTTCCAGAAGAAAAAAAAATATAAAATAAAAATTCATATATACAAATATCTGTACACATATGTGTATATATTGAAAAAAGGACTGGAGAAGGTATAAAGCATTCTGATTATGTGATGATCCCTAAGCTTTGGAGTGGTTGGTCAGGTCTGGATCATAATGTCAGACATGTGGAAGGAAGGGGGAAAAAAAAAAGCAAGACCAAAAATCTCAACTAAATCAGCTGACTAATAAAATAACAATTATTCTAATGCTGTAAAACTCCTGCATACTGAAACTGGACAGGTCCTGATTTGTTCATTTTTTTCACCACTACCCTGATCACTTTAATAAGTCGAAGAAGACGTGTGAAATAGATCAGGTAATGTACCTGGCACTACCACAGCTGAGGCTTTGATTTATAATTGGTACTTGGAAGTAGAAAAAAAAAAAAAGTCCCTAGACAAACCAGCTCTTTCAGTGTGAAGATGATGAGGGAGTTGCTACGAACTCTTAGTTTTCTCACACTGTCAGGACGTTCAATTCGAAATCACCCAAGCCCAGCGTCTGGGGAAGTGCCGGAGTTTCTCTCTGATACACTGCCATTCTCACTGGACAATCCCCGAGTCAGTGGACGTCTGCTTCCTTGTGGCTTTCGGAGGAGGAGGGGGTGGGGTTTTACTCGGCAGTGGAGGGGGCAGATGCTACAGCGAGGGAAAACAGAGAGACGGAGACATAACAGAGTTAGAATTGCATGGGTCACATGTAATAAGCACTTTATTTCAAACACTATACCTGCTGTTTCTGAGGCATGATGTTTCATCCCAGCACAGAATGTTCCCAGAACACCATTTAGAACATAATTGTACGTGTTGGACATTTTAAATGGAAATAAATGTCATCTTGCTGTCGTAATCAGAACAGTAAGCTCGCTCAAAACCCAGAAAATTACTGACATACTTTTGCTGGTAATGTTCATGCTGTCATTTAAAGATGTAGCTTTCTAAACAATATTTAACTGGCAAGTACAAGTCCGGATTTAACAGGATACAGGGACTTCCAAGGAAGTTAAACTTGTCAGAGGTCACAGAAAGCAACCTAGTAATAAATACCTTCATGCCACATCGATTCGTTAAGCAGCATGTGACTATGGTTCACAAATGGTACTGATTTCCTATACACGAGATCTTACACCACCTGTTGCCTACTTGTGGGGAACGTTAAAGGAGAGTGTGTTCAACTGCGAAGAACCGCCAAGAACGGTGCCTACATTACGCGATCAAATCATCTCCTTTTGCAACAACCTTTGTTCCTTGAATCCGGGGTGAGAATCGGCGTCAACGATATTAACACTTTCTACAGCGTGGCGGTGCGCGCACACACAGTACACATACCGAGGTAAATCAACATGTTAATAGAGTGTCTGTTCGTTTCTTTATATACTCACGGATGACAACAAGGTAATACTGTTCATCTTTTAATTTCAGTACTGTATATTTTGGTGCGTACTGTACCTATGCACTAGAGTACTGTTAGACTTTATTGTTAACTGTTGCAAGGTAGAGATGGATTAGTTTATGATAGGCTCAGATTTAGGATTAGGACTAATTTGACTATAATGGTGTCTTGTGTTTGAGTTTGTGTTGGGCTGACATAAGACAACTTTTGCATGTAAATCACAGGTGTCTACTGAAGGTCATGACACGTCCTCTATACACATACATCAAGACAACATGTCAACTACCAGCTATGTAGACAGCAATTACAACGTTCAGGGCTGCTACAGTGAGAATTACATATACAAGTAAAAGGCACCAGACATTGAATATAAAAAGGAAAAACACAGTAGAAAGAGGAGTGTAAATCTCCATCAGAGATGCTAACAATCAGACGACTTGATCGTGTATCATTAGCCACAAGATGGTTTATTTCATTTACTGTGAGAGGAAGGAGGAATAGACTATCCAATAATCATCAACACTAAACAGTAATAGATGGACAGGGGCGGTCCAGTTGAAAAGAGATGAGAATATGAAAGTGGAGCTTAATAAGGTAGAGCAGAGGTAAGGAAAGATTGATGAACAGACCATATTAGAAAAGAAAATCAAGTACCACTGAGTTAAGAAGGCATGGTGAGGAATGAAAATTAAGCAGCAATTTGTGCATTTATTTAGTGTCAGACCGTGAGCATTTACATTTTTTTCTAAAACAATATTAAACCCTGTGTTGTTTCAGAATGACGTGATTGCTGTGATCATGTGTTTTACCCGCTGATGTAGAGGAGGTGGTGTGGTTGGGCTGGCCAGCTCGGGGTTTTCCATCAGGTTTCCATAATCACCCATACCGCTTTTGATTGGCAGAGGAGGTGGAGTCTCACCATAGCCCATCCCATTCAGTTCTAAAGCTAACATAGAAAAAGTTGTACAAATATATAGCGTTTATAACGACTCTATTACAAAACTAAAGTAGCACCCATGTGTAGCATGCACCGGATAGGCAGGTGTTATTTTCATATTCACACAGAAATAAAACTGAAGATGATGACACACAAAGCAACAACTAGATCTGCAGACTGAGGGCCGTACTCACACAGAGGGAGTTAAGCTACAGCTTTTTAAAGGAAATGAGTGGAGAACAATGAGCTTTATGAAAGATGCTGTCTCTATCACCTCTATGGTTTTTTTTTTTGCCTGAGCCCAAAAACAGAAATGTATTTGAAACAAAACTGGGTTATGTCTCCAGCATGCTCAGAAGATTCTATTCAGGTAAGTTCTATGTGAAGATCATAACTAGGGCAAAAAAAGTGATGTACTGTGCATAGCGCATCAAATAACAATAACAAATCAAGCTGTCCTGCTCGCTTGTTTGAGCAAAACGTTATTAAAGACACTATTCAATGAAACTTACTGGAGGAAGCAACCATGCTGAAGGCCAGCTTGACCCTTGGAGTGATGGGGGGAGGGAGAGAAGAAGCAGTCTGGGAAACAGCAGGTGCCGGGGACACGGAGAGCCTCTTATCTCCCAACACGTTCATCACTTGACTCTTTGGTCTCTGGGGACGCAGTGGACTGATCTAAAATAGGATGGGGAAATAAAGGATTGAAAATTAAACTCACACAATGAAGACAATTCTAGAAAATGACTAGTCTTGATGAACCCATCATCACATTTTTATTCTTCCATCAGAAAAACACATTAGTCATTAAATCAGGGGCTCTCAAGCTTTTTGCAACCATGAACACTTAAAAAAAAAATCAGATTCATTTTATGATTAAAAAATCAGACTCATTATTTAAATATGTATAACAGTGCTTTGCCTATTTACGTACGTTAGGTTATATGCATACCTGTTTTTGAGTTATTAAATCAAACTAATTAAACTCCATTGATCTCTTACACAGTGGGTATGGGGGGCATTACAGGGGGCATTTTTATGGCATTACATTATCGAAAGTTATGCGTCTTAAAAACCCCCCAATCTGCCTTTTCTTTAAAACTTACCCACTGCGCACACTTACACCAGTCTCAAAACATCATGTGCGCTAATTAGTCTAAAAAAAAACACCTGTTTAAAGCTGTACATGCCCACGTTAGAAGCTGTGCATGGCTGCGTGATCATGACTACACTCTGATGCACTCAGAGTGCACTCAAGACTTTAAAAGCATTTGCTACACTAAAATTTGTATATTTCTACAGGTGGTGATCAGGTACCGTTCCCATGCTGGCATTCTGTTGATTTATTTAATTTTAACTGAGCACTCCCACATTAAGGCTGTTACTACCAGTCGAGGAGGGCCGAAGACCATCACATGTTTCCTCTGAGCCACGTGACGCCAGGGATCTGCTCGCTCACCCACGTTTGGGAGCAGGGTGAGACACTTGGAGGACAGCGCTATTCGTTGCTTACAGATGGCCGTGATTGCCTGTAGAGCTGTGATTGATGTGAGAACTCCAATCAGCTCTCTCTACAACCCCAGCTGTGGGAGGCTACATCATCACCCGGGACTCGCGCATGCGATATCGAGATCACTTTACCGCTGCGACACTTGGGGGCCAATAGTAATAAATAACTTTGATAAGAATGTGTTCCGTTTCTCTCCTCTTTAACCAAATACCAAAAACACAGACCCACTGGTGAGGCTTTACGGACTCTCCTGAGGGTGAACCGCTGCAGTAAAGAATGATGAGACCTATGAATAAACCAAGTTAAACTGCGCAAGATCAGCGATCAAGATAAATATGTTCATTTTCTTTCTTTATCTTAAGCTCCATCGCACACATGTTGTGCACAAGAATGCGTCAGCAAACTAATTCCGGGCGCTTTAGAACGAAGAAAAAAAAAGAAAAAAAAAAAAAAAAGAAAAAGGCTTAAAAAATGTGCTTGTGTGTGTTTTCTCACCGTCTCGGACAGGATGACCGCCTCAGTGGGCGGCATGGGGATGTCAGTAGCCTTCAAATCCTTGTCGAAGATCTCTTGGTGCTTGCTGTTTCTTTTTTCCTTCTTCTTCTCCTTCCGGTCTTTTTCAGGTTCATCCCGGTCCAGCTTGTCTTGAGACTTAAAGTGCTGCTTCTTTGGCAAGAGTGGCTCCAGGGCGAAACTAGACAAAGAAAAAAAAGGGGACATTATAATATACTGGCTGGTGTGGTTTCAGAAAAAAAAAAAAGAATGGAAGATGTTGGATAAGAAATCAAAATGGTATAAGAGTAAATCTGTGGGAAATGGGGAATCAAAAAAAATTTGATGGAAAAAATAAAAATCTCAGTATGGAGGTCAAAGCAATTTTTAATATCATACTGACATCTGCAAAATGGAGAGCAAATGGAAATGTGCCTCTGACCTTTGGTGTTTTATTGACAGAGATGCTGCAAATAGGGATATGGAATATTTGGAAATTACATGGTAATTACAGAAGGAAAATAAATGGATGGGACAACATGCCAGATTTGTTGTGCTGTGGTGTGCATTCATTTTTCTGGAATCATTTAAGGCAAAACATTTCCAGCCCGATGAGCATGATTTCTCCAAAGACGGCACCTCAAAATACAGAGCATGAGACTCACTGATTGAAAGTATTGATAAGAACGGAACTGATATAGATCACATGTTATGGTTTTAACAATCAAGAGACCGCAACCCAAATTAAAAGATTCTGGAGCATCATCTTAAATTAGTATTAGAATGTTTTGCAAAAAAAAAAAAAAAAAAAAAAAAAAAACAATGGATTATTTACATCACTTTAGTAGTGCTTTGGAATCTTGCCAGTGAAGATGTTCTGGTGACTCGCACTGGTCCACCACTGTGTGATACTGAGCTACATTTTTGAATGAATAAACTTTCCCTGAAGTAGATCTACCAGACTTTTATCACCATCAGCGAGTCCATTGATCTATTTCAGACTGTCAATCAGCACAGTAAATTCGTTAAACACGTATCAGTACAAAAAGCAGGTACTCTTCAAGCTGGACCATTAAACCTGGCACAACTCCTACAGCAACCTCGTCCCCAGTGGACATCAAAGACATATTTTATACCAAACAAAACACTAAAATTTTTATATAAATATTATTTTATTATAATTAAAAAAAAAATACTCTGTAGAATTAACATGTCCATGGAATAAACAATGATATTTGCCATGTCAACAGACTCCACAGGAATTTGTTTCAGTGCCCTTCTCACACACACAAATGCTGCCTCTCATAATTGGTATTTTAAAGTACTTGTGCCAGTTTGAGCGAATCAGACCGCTTCAACCAGACGGATTAACCGATCAAATGAAAGAGCATGCGGTGTGATGCCCTTTGCAATTAAATACCAGTGGAGGACATCACTGATGAGATCACTCTCTCCAAACATGGGCTAATTAATCCTTCAGGCTAGCATCGCCGTGCATGCTATGCAAGAGCAGCAACAACCTCTCAATACATCTCTCACACACACTTTAATCATCCACACATACTTTTCCTAATCATAAATCCATAGATACAGAAATACTAAGGGGATCCACTCATACTGACATCTAGAACTCCCTCTAGTGAACTGACATCTAGAGCTCTATTTCTCTCTCTCTCACACACACACACACCTCACTAACCCTGTTTCTTTTCATAAAAGCACTGATTCATTTTAATGCACTTTGTAGTCCATTTAAGAGAGCGAATGCTTTTGTTTGATGACCATCGCTGATTTAGAGAAAGGCAACGGGTGGTGGGAAATTAAAAGCTTTGCGGTACAAAACGGAGGGAAGTCACACAGTGAGGAATTCTGAGAAGCTTTTCAGGTCTACATTAGTACATGAATGAAAAAGCACACTCCAGCTGCTAAGTGTATCGTGACATTATCGTAAGGAATTTCTCGGCACATTTTTTAATGTTAAAACATAACCTTCCAGAATGGAGTATAGAAATCTTGTTCTACAAGAAGAGAATTGCTTCTAATATATTAAATACTTCGGTGTGCACTGAATGGGTTAAATTTTTTATTAGTGCACTATGTAACGGCAAAAGTGTATTAGTTCAGTAGTAGCACAATACACAGATGTCCAGAAGCACTGTAACGTGGGGGTATTGTACAGCTCTCGATATAATGCACTTTGAATACATGATTTAAGCAGCTATAACTGGATCACAGCAGGGGAAACGTTTAATATGTTATTCAGCTTGCTTAAGCTGTTTCTGATTGGCTATGGCTTTCAGCACGAGATGTATGGCAATTTAAGCAGCTGCTGCATCTGGAACACCTGTGTGTGGGGTGAAGTGAGAAAGGAGTGGGGTAGTTTTACTGCTGACTTAAACATTACTACTTCACTGGACTGATTTGTAAAAATCATGTAATTGATATATTATATGATTTATATTTTAACCTGTTTCCTAACACATACACATCCCTGTGTTATGTAGAGATAGAGGAAAATGGATTGAGTGTGAGCGAGAAAGAGAGCAAAAGGCATTGGCATTCAGAAGGGAGACAGACAGGTGGACCCATGGACAGAGAGAAGACAAAGTCAGAGACAGTGAGATAAATTCTAGACAGAGGGAGTGAAATGGATAGACCAAGGGAGGGATGGATGAAATGTGTGAGGGAGGGAGGGAGAGAGACAGACAGACAGACAAAGGGGGAGAAATGGAATGAGAGACAGCTGGACAGGTGGAGCAAGAATGACACAGAAAGGAAAAGACAGATGGAGAGAAAGAGAGAGAGACACACACACGCATGCACCAAGAGAGAGCAAGGGCGAGGGAAAATGGACAGAGTGAGACCGACACAGCTAATAGAGATCGAGAGAGAGAGAGAAATGGACAGATGGGCAGATTGAGACAGAGTCAGACAGGTCATAGTGAGCGAGAGACAGTCAGGACAGAGAGTGTGAGAGAGACGGTCAGGAGAGAGAGACAGACAGGACAGAAGAGACAAACGTTCCAATTATAATTAACACTAAGTGGTAATGTAGAGTAAGTAATTAACCAGCTAGTATGTTTTCCAGCAGTTGAACAGGGAATTTACTCAGCAATATGCATAATAAGTTCTGTTTTAATCCTGTTCTAACATGAACATGGGGATAACATTATCGAGTGGTGATGAAAAGTGTGTGTGTGTGTTGTACCCATCAGATCCAGGTCTTGAGGGCGAGTTATCCGATGATAAGGAGGTGACAGATGCGACAGACAGCGGTCTCTGAGATGAGGGCATGGTGAAGGAGCGGACCATGGACCGTGGACGTGTGCCACGCCGCTCGTCGGCCATCGGGGGCTGAAACACACCATATGCACGGAGAGTTGTCATAGGGCTTTAACACTTCAAACGAGAGTAAAAAGGACCTTTGAGCTTTACAAACTATTGCAGCATGCGGTGCGGACAGAAATTCCAAATGAATCAAACTGAGTCACTGTTTAACTGAACAGAAAAAACACACACACACACAGGACAGAACAAAGATGAACGAAGAGAACAGATACAAGATGAATGTGCTGAACTCTGCTGATAAACGTGTACGTATGCTCAGGGACCGGGCCTGCATGCTCATTCACCCTGCTTGACTTTTATACAGTTTGAGACTCGACAGGAATTTTCCCCAGCTGTCGTAAAAAGGTGAGCCAAACTCCTCATGCATGACTGTCCACGAGCAGCCAGATACAGGACACACATGTCGTCGTCGTCCCCCCTCCATCCCTCTCACACACACGGTCCGTCCTTGAAGTGGCCTGTTAGTGCACACATTACATCCAGGCTCCACATGAGCCATGGTGGGACTGTGAGGTGACTGACCACCAGTGCTGTGAGCCTCAGAAACTGATCATCACAACCTGCTGGGAGCCATCACTACTACTCTAACCGTCTCCCCTTCCCCATGCTCCCTCTGGCTTATTAATTGTCCCTCTTTCTCTCTTAATCTCCCTCGTTCTCAGTTTCTCCCGTTATTAATGGATCGGCTTTAGGGAACTCAGCAGGCATGTCTGCGAATGAGGGGAGTTAGGGGACAAATACAGACAGAAGGACCAAGAGGCAGTTACAGAAAAGAGGACTATTTATGTGGGCTAAGAAGTGGAGTGGAGTGGTTTTTATTCTTCTTATTATTTTTGTGTAATATTCCAGAGTATGATAATTAATGGCGGCAAGAGGGGGGGGGGGTGGGGGGGGGGGAACACAATTGTGAAAAATATGCAAGCAGGGGACCAAGCTACGTTTACACTGCATGCCTAATTATTCAGCCAGTCAGCTATGTTCACATGTCATGTATTTGAACAGCTGCTTGTGCTGGTACTTGTTCTGATGTTAGTCCGCTCATTTTTTATGCAGAAATGATAATTTCCAGCGAACTTGCAACCTTCAACTAGCAATCTTTTATACACAATGTGAAGCCCCAGCTCAACTATAAGCACTTGAATGTAGACTAATTGTGCACTTGGGTGAAAAAAGTTAAGCATATTTTCTTTTAATGCATAAGCGCTGCTTGTTGGAATCTTCAGCCTCCAGTCTGATGCAGTATAAGAATTTATTTTGGAAGTGGATAAAATCACTACGGGTTAAGCTCATCGTAAATATGACTGTAAATGCAAATCAGGTCAAAGTGGGAATCCAAGTCTGATGTCCCTGTGTGTATTCTGGCTCTCTGTGTTTTTCCTTCTCCCTCCCTCACCAGCTATGATTACATGCAGTCTAATATCCATAAATAACCTAGCTGAGAGCTCACATGGGCGCACACATGCTTCAATCAGAACAGATTAAACCAGTCGAGGCCAATCTGAACGAAAAATAAATCTGATTGAACGAGGTAGGTAATCCTTTCTATAATCAATTAAATTGAATAACAACCATGTTCGTGTCTGATTACTTTGACTATCGGAATTAGTGCATGTGTATTGGTCATGATGTGCTCCCCTGTGCTGTAATAATCAATCACTGTTAATGCTTTAAGATAATAAACAGATTTAAATCTGTTTAAAAAAGCTGCTAACATTTTGAAGCCGAGGCAGGATGATCACTGACCTGAATTTACTCGCGTTAGACAAAACCTCTGCATGATAACTTTGCCACTCTCTATCTCTCCCAGATGAGAAACAGATTTAACTCAGAGATGGGAATACCGTCAGAGCTTTAGAAGAGGACGCAAGCGACAATGCTGGCAAGTTTGAGCGCATGGCATCAGACTCCGTTAACAGCCGACAGCCCAGCTGTACATTTTTTTTTAGCTTTATAAAAAACAAACAAACAAATAAAACTTTGTAAATATTGTGTAGGCATTATGATTGTCTGTGTATGAGACGAGATTATCAGTTTGTGTAATATTCCATAGCTGTCAGGCATCAGATATTTGCACTCTGTAAATGCTAGATAATTGTGCCATGTCTAGCTGTCTGGAAACCCTCAGGATGCATTTACATTTGGAAATCCTGCCTCCTGTTTTTGATTAAATATAGAGAAAGGTGAAGTCTTTTTTTTTTTTAAATTTAAGCAAGTTTTTCTTCTTGTTTCGTTGGACACAGTACAGGTAAAATCTCTCTCGCTTATTATATTGGCTATGACACTATTTTCTCAGGTGGCAAAGCGTACTTTCCTCTATTTTTTCGCAAAGGGATTCTCATCAAAATGTCAAATATGGTCTTTTTCTGTTCGAACACATGCTTGACGTTATAACTTATTCTTGAGAGAAACAGAAAGGTTCATATTACTATAGTAACAATCAATGACTGCAGTCGATGCACATAAATCTTTCAGGACTAAACACAACGTGCGTACCTCAGTAGAATGCAAGTGCATGAGGCACAATGCTGGATTTAGGACACTCTTATCTGCAATGTGACTATGGAAATCATATAGTCACAGTTCAATTAATTTATAACCTTTATATTTAGAGGAGTGAAAATATGACAGAATTCAACACAGCCTCTAGAAGGACCTTTAAACGACCTTTAATATATGAACTGTTGAGATAATATTTGAATTAATATGAACTTGCTCAGGAAGAATCCTATCAGTCAGACTTGAGCGTCAACTGATGGAGGGTTTTAAAAGGTGGACTGGAGAGAAATTCATTCAGTTTTATTTCGGTTCAAGTTCAGTTCAGTTCTTACCAGTGACTTCACACCATACTGTTTCTCCACCTTCTCTTTTAACTGCTTGAAGCACGCCTCCAGACGTTCATGGAAGGGTCGCAGGGCCTCGGTTACCTTCTCACCGTGAATACGGACACCTTCTGCCAAGTACGGGATCTAAAAAAATGGAGCGAATACACAAAAAGAGGAGTTTTACATATAGCTCAAAAACACTCTATGGATATATATTGTATAGGCTGTAAACTGCATTGTGTATGAGATTTTTTGTTGTTGTCATTTTTAGAAATTCATTCGGTCTCCAGTGTGCATGTCGTTTTTACATTTTTGTACTGGCCCGAGGCTTAAACAACATCTAGATTTTCCCCCTACTGTGAATGTTTGTAGGAAGATCCCCTCCCCTGGTTTATTGCTCAGCTCTGCTGTTCTCTGAAGGGGCAAGGCTCAGCAGTAGCTCATTTACACAGATGCTGAAATGCCACATTTGGAAAAGGAGTGAAATGGGGGAGTTTGAAGCATGAAATAAAGCATTGTCTGTGGGGTATTTCAGCTGGAACATTAACACTTATCTGTCAGGATTTATTTGTCCTTTTTTTAAAAAAAAAGGTAAAGTGCAGATTTTGTTTTATTTTCATTTTATAGATTGTATTAATTATTTTTATATATTTATTTTTTGGGACTGTGGAATGAATAATTTGAGCTTTCATTATTTCTTATGGGAAATGATGATTTGGTTTACAAGTGTTTTGGAACACGAGCCCACTTCCGGAACGAATTATGCTCGTAATCCAAGATTCCACTGTGTATGTATGTGTATATATATATATATATATATATATATATATATATATAAATAAAACTTTACTATTTACTATATTATATTAAACATTTACCATAGATAACCTGATACTATAATTCACAGCACCATTCTTAATGCCAGCCTATCTTTTTACCCACCACAATTACCCAAGGTTTCAGCATTTGTACCCAACACATACCAGGTCAACTTGCCCTAAAAAAGTGGAAAAGTTCAAAGCAAACTCTTCCTGAAGTTTATTTAGAGAACGACTGCAGGATTCATAATTGTGCTTTGCATATAGCTTCAGAAGTTGGGATCTGAGCTCTTTGCTTTACTGAGATTTGTTTAACAGACAGCATATGTGGCTACATTAGGATCTATCAGTGAATTGTGGCTCAGTATCAATGATCTAAATACTTGCTTCTCAGATGTGATTTGTTTCCCCTTGGGTTTGTCAGTCCTAAATTTTTTATTCCTCCAAAGAATGCATGTAGAAAGGAGAACAAAGACGTAAGCCTGTAGTTTAGCTCAGGCTCTTTTTGATCAACCCTGGGTTATGATGTTTTAAATTCACTAAAGTGTTTTGCACTGACATTTACCAGACACCATGCATAAACCGCATAAACACTAAATCCTGTTTCATTACAGCCCTGTACGTGTTTGATATGTCTCCTGAGTTACATTATAGACTCTGACACATAAAACAGGCCGAGCAATCTAACACAAGGTGAATATTTATTTGCAAGACAGATTGTAGGCCAGTGTGTGTGTTACTATGGATTTAACACAAGGCCTTATCCAGGAACATCAATCAAATGCAATATATACTATTTTCTGATTATTTTTTAAAGTACTCGGTTTTCACCCGAACAGCCTTTGCAATATCACAAAACACTATATATAAAAAATAGTCCTGCAGATGTCTAAATGGTTTTCACTAGAAATAAAGTTCTACACAACACTGAGCAAAACCAAATTTCTCACAAACCTAAAAAACAGAGAAGAATTGAGATTTTTGGTGAATATAAAGCACATGCCACATTAAGGAGAGACATGAGACAGAAAATGCAAACATCTGTGCCTAGGAGCTTATGCAATGCACGGCAATCAGCTGTCTGATCCCGTCTCAACACAGATCCTGACCTTAGACATAATTACATGTTATCCTCAGCCAAGCGCCAAACACTAAGTCGTGTTTGTTTCATGCTGCTTGACACATTGACTTTCTTAAACTGGTCAGTGAGCGAGGAGCGAGGCTGTTTACAAAACACCATGGTTTAATGGTGGGAAAATGATGGCCTGGACTATCTACTGTAGGTGTTTTTTTTTATTTGTACAGTTTAAACCTCATGCCAATTTATATATATATATATATATATATATATATATATATATATATATATATATATATATATATATATATATATATATAAAATCCATTCTAGTTATCTGAACCTTTTCATTTTAAAATACTCGGTAATAGACTGGCATCACGTCCAGGCTGTGTTCCTGCCTCATGCCAGTGATCCCAGGACAGACTCCTGATACACCTGGATAGACCGATTACTGGAGGTGGACGAATGAATAAATCATTTGTGGGCTTGCAGGGTTTCAATATTGCATTTATTTATTCGAGAGACGAATGTGTGGTTTGCTGAACACCAGGTATTTTTTTCCAATGTTTAAGTTGACTTAACTATTAAAGAACGTCATATACACACTTCCTGTCCAAATAAAAAAAAATGTACACCCTAATATTTCACAATGATATAATGTCACAATATTAATTTCCTTTATTAAGATCTTGTGTTGATAATGGGAGAGTTGGACTGCTGTGTAAAGGCTTCTCCAGCACATCCCAAAAATTCTTACTGGGGTTAAGGTCTGGATTCTGTGTTGGCCAATCCATGTGTGAAAATGATGTCTCATGCTCCCTGAACCACTCTTTCACAATTTGAGCCTGATGAATCCTGGCATCTTCATTTTGACAGATGCCTTCACGACCCAGGTTTGGGAAAACCTGGTCATTCAGTATATTCAGGTCATCAGATGACCTTTTTTTAAATATAGCGTTTATATAGCGTTGCTGAACCTAGACCTGACCAACAGAAGAACCCCAGATCATAACACTGTGCCGACAAACTTGCACCCATCATAAATACTGCTTACTGTACATCACTTCATCTGCCTCTCTTCTTAACCTGATGCACCCATCACTCTGGAACAGGGTAAATCTGAACTCATCAAAAAGCATGACTTTTTCCCCCCATGCTCCACAGTCCAATATTTATGCTCCCTATGAATACTGATGCCTTTTTTAAAGACCAGTCTCACAGATAAGTGGTTTTCTTAAGGCTACACAGATGTTTAGTCCCAATCCCTTGAGTTCACTTCGCATTTTTTTTGTGTGTGGAAATGCTCTTAATTTCACTATTAAACACAGCCGTGAGAATTTTTTAAATAATTTGATTTCTCATTGGGTTCATTCAGGATGTTTTTCTAACCATTTCTTCCTTGAAGATGATGGTTCATGACTATTCTTTCAAGGTTTTAATCATTCATTCTTCAGTACTTAAACAAATCCCCTTATTTAAAAAAAAAAAAAAAAAAATTGATGGAGGGCAATATTTGACCCGTCTGAAATTTGACCCTTTGAGAAATGAGAAGTTATTCATTGTGTTCGTTGGGGTTAAATAACTTGTTGTCAGCTGAACCATATTAATCACTGCAGTAATTATCCAGTGGAAGGCTCTGAACTATTGGTGACGACTTTTTATGGGCTGGGCAGTATATAATTCAAATTTTATTTGTGATGGTCATACACAGTACGATATGCAGTGAAATGCTTATATGACCGGCCATGACCTTAGATTAAAAAAAATAAATAAAAATTACAAGAAGTAAATAGTGAATAAAATAAGAGGAAGTGTAAGGATATATATATATCCGAATAGACTCCCATTATCAAACATCTATTTTTTTTCACCAGTTCTATTCTGCTGTCGCTAGTAGTAATTTAGTTTAACAGGTTACAAAAAATCTGGAGTATTCCTTTAAACCTTCAACACCTCCAAAACCCTTTTATTTCATTCTGTTTTAATGCTCCACATTAAAATACCAACTGAATGGGCGAAATGGTTTGAGATTTCCTTTAAAAATTCTGTAAGCATAGCAAAGCACAGATCATACAATATTAAAATGCTTTGAGAAATAGATGTAAGTGGTAAATATATGCCTGTGCAAGCATTTCCACATTCACAAGGCATAGCAGTGCAGCTTCAGGATTAGCTTGGCTCTTAACCCAGAAATGCTGAATGCATGCAAATAAAGAGAAATCTGAACCTGTATCAGGACCCAGAACTTAATATTCTTGGGGGAGTAAAAAGTACCATCCTGACAGAATCATTTTCATACAGGGAAATGGAGTGAAAGTGGGGTCCGTGAATATACAGTAGTCATCATCAATCTGCTTTGAAACACGGAGTTCAACAGAATGGACAGATGCAGGAGTACTTCTTAATATACTCTGATTAAATATGTACTCTATTCTACGAAATGAAATATGGAGGTGCATGTTATATATTTTGTTTCTCTTTTGCTCACTTTTAAGGCTGTGTGAATTAGACCATCAACTGAGCATGACTCTTACATGTATACATACGAGTGTAAAGGTAAGTTACATTTTTGGTTTTTAAACAAGTGAGTGTTACTGTAGTTAACGACATAGGAGGAAAATAAAGAAGCTAGCATACCGTTTCCCCAAAAATGTATTAGCTTCTGATTACACATGAGCCTGCCGATGGAAAATTGTACTAACTGGTGCTCCAGATGATTGCCAGGTCAATTTTCCCAAGATTGTGACTCTGGCTCATGTTCACCCCCTTCAACCTTTTCCTAACTAATTATCTCTGAATTAACATGTGGAGTGAGCTCCAGTCTGATAATAAGCACATCACAATGAGCAGCAAGCTAAGGGATCTTATTCAGAGCATCATACACAGAACGAAAAAGTGCTAATTCTAATAGCCATGTCATACTCCTGACCTACATACAAATGGACAAAATTGTTGGTACCCTTCGGTCAATGAAAGAAAAACTCACAATGGTCACATAAACTTTAATCTGACAAAAGTAATAATTAAAAAAAATTCTATGAATGTTAACCAATGAAAGTCAGACACTGCTTTTCAACCATGCTTCAATGGAATTATTTAAAAAAATGAACTCATGGAACAGGCCTGGACAAAAATGATGGTACCTCTAGAAAATACTGAAGATAATGTGACCAAAGGGACATGTTAATTCAAGGTGTGTACACTAATTAGCATCACAGGTGTCTACAATCTTGTAATCAGTCAGTGGGCCTATATATAGGGCTCCAGGTAGTCACTGTGTTGTTTGGTGACATGGTATGTACCACACTCAACATGGACCAGAGGAAGCAAAGGAAAGAGTTGTCTCAGGAGATTCAAAAGAAAATTATAGACAAGCATGTTAAAGGTAAAGGCTGTAAGACCATTTCCAAGCAGCTAGATGTTCCTGTGACTACAGTTGCACATATTATTCAGAAATTTAAGACCCATGGGACTGTAGCCAACCTCCCTGGACGTGGCTGCAGGAGGAAAATTGATAATCCGAATGGTAACAAAAGAGCACAGAAAGACTTCTAAAGAGATCCAAGGTGAACTTCATGCTCAAGGAACATCAGTGTCAGATCGCACCATCCGTCGTTGTTTGAGCCAAAGTGGACTACATGGGAGACGACCAAGGAGGACACCATTGTTGAAAACAAATCATAAAAAATGGAATATGGAATATGCCAAACTACATGTTGACAAGCCACAAAGCTTCTGGGAGAATGTCCTATGGACAGATGAGACAAAAATTGAACTTTTTGCCAAGGCACATCAGCTCTATGTTCACAGATGGAAAAATTAAGCATATCAAGAAAAGAACACTGTCCCTACTGTGAAACATGGAGGAGGCTCTGTTATGCTCTGGGGCTGCTTTGCTGCATCTGGCACAGGATGTCTTGAATCTGTGCAGGGTACAATGAAATCTCAAGACTATCAAGGGATTCTAGAGAGAAATGTGCTGGCCAGTGTCAGAAAGCTGGGTCTCAGTCGCAGGTCATGGGTCTTGCAACAGGACAATGACCCAAAACACAGCTAAAAACACCCAAGAATGGCTAAGAGGAAAACATTGGACTATTCTAAAGTGGCCTTCTATGAGCCCTGACCTCAATCCTATTGAGCATCTTTGGAAGGAGCTGAAACATGCTGTCTGGAAAAGGCACCCTTCAAACCGGAAACAACTGGAGCAGCTTGCTCATGAGGAGTGGGCCAAAATACCTGCAGAGAGGTGCAGAAGTCTCATTGACAGTTACACGAATCGTTTGATTGCAGTGATTGCCTCAAAAGGTTGTGCAACAAACTATTAAGTAAGGGGTACCGTCATTTTTGTCCAGGCCTGTTCCATGAGTTTCATTTTTTTTTATAATTCCGTTGAAGCATGGTTTAAAAGCAATGTCTGACTTTCATTGGTTAACATTGATAGAATTCTTATTTATTATTACTTTTGTCAGATTAAAGTTATTTCTGTGACCATTGTGAGTTTTTCTTTCATTGACCGAAGGGTACCAACAATTTTGTCCATGTGTGTAAACCACAGCCTGTGAACCTCCCTGACTGCTGTCCTTGCACTGTCATTTCTGATGGACATTCGCTCAAATCCTTTTCGCCCATCGCTCATTCCCAAAGCTCCCTATCTAGGCCTATCTTGATTGGCTGGTGCAGGATGAGAGGATTGGATCTCGGGCTCGTGTCACTTTATGAAAGCGAGGCAGGCAGCTTTACTCGTGGTCCAGAGTTCAAAGTCCAGAGAAAATTCAAGGTCCTGAGTGCTGAGTCGTGTCTGAGTGGCGGTCGCATAATGTGGAAGCGGCGGTTTGTGGTCGGGGCGGTGCTACGCTCCCCAAGGACCTTAAGGGCGTTTAGACAATGCCAATGTTTGATCACCGCATAGAAAAGAGTGACCAAAGGACTGCGCGAGCTGCCACAGCACTATCATCTGGCCGCGCCAATGGATAGCTGGGTGGGGACGGCTGGCCGTGACAACGAGAGGAGATATTGAAAAGCTTGCAGGAGCCACAGTTCATGAGGATCCACTCAATTACTCTAATGCTGCCAACCTTCACTGGCCTGGACAAGTGAGTGGGGTGATGCCCCGCGCCCCAGGTACTTCAAAGGTGAGCATATATTAAAGGTGAGTGGACTGAATACCACTGTTGTACCAGCATGAGCACGATATGTTCAGTTGCACTCACTGCTAAGGCCCCCATCCCTAGCCGGGAAAGCCACCCAGACGTTATCACAAGGACTCGTCGGAGACTGCACCAATGGATGGCTGGGCGGAGTCGGCTGACCCTGAAACACTTGTCGGCAGGAGCTGATGCCCACGCGGATGCACTCTGACCGGGTGCCTTTCTGCCAGCTGGACACTGCCTCTGGACACACACCTGCCTACCCTCACTACTTCAATCCTCCTCCTTTCTTTCTCCCACCTTTAATTCCCTTTACCTATTATTCCTAATAAAACTAACCTATTTCCATAAGATCTCGGGTCTGTGGTCCTGCCCGAATCAAAGATCTTACAACGTTCACTCAATACCTCAGCCTGTGCTTGTTACAGACTGCCTGCCACTTCACAAAATGGCCTCTACATGTCATTTTCCTCTCTTGCGCATCTATAAAGGCAGCGAGTACTTCAGCGCCTATTACACAGTCAGGAGGGTCATGAGTTGAGGGTAAGTGTGTGTGACATGTGCCCTAGAGCAGATAACAACCTGCACAAGGGGAGCGCTCACAAAATCGATCTCACGCCCAGCACTAAACAAGCTAAAGACGCATGATACAAAAGAAAGAATGTTTAAAAACAAAAAGTAACATTTAGTATTATTATTAGAGATCAGACGTAGACAAATCATAAATTCGATAAGCAGAACATGAGGTAAGAGAAAACTACAATCTGCTCGAACAGTGTAAGCGAACAGTATTTAAAGCTAGTAACATAATACATGGATGAACTAAAGGAAACGTATTTACCTGTAATGTATGAACCACATGCGATAACAACTGACGTATACAACTTTCTAGAAATCATTTATTCATATTGCATTAGAAATGTATTTACAGTTGCGTAGAATGTATGAAACCTTACAATGCCTGCTATCAGGATATATGGAGAGATATGAAGATAAGAAGAATACTTTGTACATATTACTGTAAAAGACATTACCTTGTGACTTTATAATGTAAAACAATGTATTATGTTATACTACTGTATATTTGCATACGATATTATGGTTGCAGTACTTGTATAGTATAAACATTAGTGTTTAAAGACTTCTAATGAACAGATATTATAAATGCATTACGCATCCTGAAATCTCTAACAACTTTCTAGAAATAACCGGGGCCTTTATGGTTTCTACTGTACACCATTATGCTGAATAAACGCACGCATACAAACGCGCATGCTTCGATTGGATTTCTACACGCATGCTTCATTCCGACTGCCGCTGCCTCTAACTCGGCTCAACGCCTGACCATGTGTACACAAAACAATTACCAGGACTTGGTAAATGAGCCCGATTGCTGCAATTATTTATATTTATAGGTGTGATGAAAAATTACACTAAAGCATATGCTGCTCTGGCTGAACATTTGCGAGAACATTTGCGAGAACATATGCTGGAGCATCTTCCAGATACTTTCTTTTTAACTGTGTTATGCGGTATGAGCTCTCGTGGCATTTCGTTGTGTTTGATACTTTATTGTAAATTAAGATTTACAATCTTGCTGCAACCTGCTATTCCATATATAAAAACAAGCAAACATTTTAAAGTATTCACAATGTGTGGAAATGATTACCTTTATCTAAAGGAAACAGCTGTAAATTAGTTAATACAGAAATGCTGAGAATTGATAAAGTAGTGAAGCAGTGTTTCACCTATAATAGTAAAGGGCCATGGTGGGCAGCCATGCCAACGAGTCTCCCCCGCCATGCCTACATGACCGTCCAATATACGCCACATTAAATGTGCGGAACTACAGAAGTAGTTTTGCTACGATGTTGCTCTGATTAGCGACATCGCTGAACTTATTCTCCTACAGGGTATACATGCTATACTCTACAGTTCATGTATGACTAATGAATGCAGTGTCGTGTAGAACTGGCTTGTACAGGCAACGTTAAAGAGTGATGGAATAAAGCAGAGTGGAATTCCTTATCCAGGCTTTGGCTTACTGGCTTCCTTACCTCGTTATGAACCACCTTGATGGGGAAAAGACCTTACATTCCTCATTCATATTTTATTTATGTAATGTGAAAATGTAATACCAATCCATGTTTTAAAAGAGGACAGAGAAGTTACGACATGCTTGTTCTATTAGAATACGTGCAGTCTTGTACAGGGGTAGTGTGGCAACATGCAGACTGGTGGCTTGTCCAAATAAAAGCTGGTTAAGTGTCTTAAAAATAAGTCGCTAAATCAATCATAAGCAGCAAGCATATTTTGTTCTAGGCGACTTTTCTTGGTTTATATTATGCAATTGAAGTCACTGAAAGCTGTTATGTGTAAGTTATTAGAAAACCAAAATGTCTATTGTCAGTAATAAGTGCAGCTATTACTGCACCGATTTTCTCCCTAATTTAGTCGCGTCCCACATTAAGGCTACTACTACCATTCAGCAGGGAGGGCCGAAGACTATCACGTGTTTCCTCTGAACCATGTGACGCCAGCCGGCCGCCTCTTTTCGAACTCTTCGCTCACGCACCGTTGGGGGCGGCGTAACACACTCTGAGGACAGCGCTATCCGCTCCCTCCGCGTGCGTGAGCTCACAGACGCCCCTGACTGGCTGTAGAGCCGTGATTAATGTGGGAGCACTAAGTACCTCTCATCCCTCCCCTCTAAGAGAGCTCGGCCAATCAGCTCTCTCTAAACCTCCGGCTGAGACAGGGTACAGCATCACCCGGGAATCGAACTCGCGATCTCCGGATGATAGGGCGAGCACTTTACCACTGCGCCACTCGGAGGCCCGGTGAAAATTACTTTTATACATCAAAATACATCTGTTCACTTTCAAGGTGTCCTGATGAAACGAGTGTCACTACAGCTCTCTGCAAGTCAATTAATAATAAAATGGACAGTAATAATAAGAAATATTATAATTACTATTATTACAGTATAACATTTCTTATTCACATGTTTTTATTAAATGAAAAATAAGAAAGCTAAATGTAAATAAGCAAAAATAGTGCAACCAAACCAGATGATGTCTTTTAGGCTGAACAATGATGCAAATATTATCCCATTAAATATTAATAGTATGGCAGTTTAATGATCATGCTCAGAAAAAAAAAACCCTGTATATTAACTTCCAGCTGGCACGATGAGTTTATCATCAGATGATCTTGATTTGTGAATTTGCTTTAAAAAATTATTTTACAGCTTTATCTGTGCTATGCATCATCAAGGATTAGGAGCTTTTGCTAATATTTTTATAATAATTTTCCTCACAGATTAGTCAATGTAAAAACTATAGTAGTCAGCACTTACTGTGGTCCGCAGTAAAGATTATAATAAACACTATATAAAAGCCTTTACACTTGAAATCAACATTCCAATCTCTTATCTTGACATTTTCTATAGTGTGTTATTGGCCTTATGGGTCCTTCGGAGGGAAAAAAAAAGCCTCATTCAAATAGTGCTTGTGGAAAAAATGTCTCTCATGAAGAGTATCATCACCATTCTATGCAGTGTATTTTATGGCTCTTTAGTATTTAGTAGTCACCGAATGGGTCTCTGGATGGCTTTATCTGTCTGGTGTTGGTTTTGGGACATGAAGCGCTGTAAAAAGGACGTACCTGCCAGGCGATCAGGTCCTTCAGCTTGTCAATCTTCTCCTGGTCCTCAGGGTGCTCCTGGGTGTACTTCTCATTGAAGAATGCCTGCAGAAGACAAGAGCGGATGCGGCAGCGTTGATTTCATTAGAATTACATGGACTGTTCCGAAAGTAATGCAAAAACTGACATAACCTTTTTCTTTTTTGGATTTTCCCCCCCGATTTTCTCCCTAATTTAGTCGTGTCCAATTCCTCCCCGTCACTAGGGGGCTCCCACATTAAGGCTACCACTACCACTCAGCCGGGAGGGCCGAAGACTATCGCGTGTTTCCTCCGAACCACGTGACGCCAGCCGGCCGCATCTTTTCGAACTGCTCGCTCGCGCACCGTTGGGAGCGTCGTAACACACTCGGAGTACAGCGCTATCTGCTCCTTCTGTTGTGCAAGCTCACAGACGACCCTGATTGGCTGTAGAGCCGTGATTAATGTGGGAGCACTAAGTACCTCTCATCCCTCCCCTCTGAGAGAGCTCGGCCAATCGGCTCTCTCTAGACCTCCGGCTGCGAGAGGTGACCGCATCACCCGGGATTCGAACTGGTGATCTCCGGATGATAGGGCGATCGCTATACCACTGCGCAACTCGGAGGCACCTTTTTCTTATTAACTGACACCGGTTGTTCAGTGTGTATATGTTGGTAGAGCAACTCTTCCTCCATGTAAAGGTACAATCCGCTTTGTCGCACTGATAGTCTCCCACTGAGCTAAAAATTTTTTTACAGCGATCAGAGATGACACCATTGGCAAGAGCAACGTGCACAGATGGATGAAGAAGTTTAAAGAAGCAGAAACAATCACTGAATTCAAACCACACTGTGCGAGACCATCAGCTGTGACAAACTTACACATATATGATGTAAAGAAAAAAAGAGAATAAAAAAACAACATATCACGTCATTACAAAAACATAATCCACAGCGGAGGGCTGTTAGAAATCTGAAGTTGATTATTTTCCTAAAACGGCACATGCTGAAGCGGGGTATTCATTTAGCATACCAAAGTGATTTTCAAGCAATTACAGTCTGTTTATAGTTCAATGTGATGGGACCATAAACAAGCTTTCACTTACATTACAAAAGGCATAAACAGCTGCTTTCTTAGTATCCTCATTCTCTCTTTCGCTCTCGCTGGAAGTTAATATGTTTTTAAATAGGCATTCACAAAGCTTCAACAAAGCCCGTGTTAAATACTTCTTTTTAAAGCTCGTTTTCTAACAAGAATAGTCATCATCATATCAAACTCTGACTTTGTTGTTACAGTAGAAACAATAACGTCATATAACTAGTGCACTAATATTAACCTTTGATTTGAATTACACCTTGAACCATCACTTAGAGTTGTGGTATCAAAGGTCATACAATAGTTCTACATTATGAACGCACGCTTTATATGTAGAGGTGTAACTTTAATAGACATACAGCGCACGACTAGTAACACCTATAAACATTCTATAATTTAGGGGCAGTGGTGACTCAGGCAACTAAGGCTCTAGGTTGTTGAGCTGAGCATCCGGGTTCAAGCCCTGCGGTCGGTGGGTGGCCACACCCTGTACTACACCAAGGCGATGGTCTTTTTTTCCCCCGAAACAGGTGAGTGATTATACTTTTTTGATGTCTTTCGTGGGGAACTAATAAAATAAATCTGATCTGAACTTTCTTTCTACTTGGGGGAGACGCATTACAGAAAAACGCCGAAGGGGGTCTTGAGGATTTTCTGCATGCTTCATACTGTGCATGCTTCTAAAGGAAGAAGAGAAAAAAACCTCCTAAATATTACATCATATAGGCTTCTACAGAGTGTAGCCCAAGCAAAATTGCTTCCTGATACTATATAATATCACTACTGCAGTGAGGCAATCTTACCCAGGAGTCGAGCTATTATTCTCATCTTATAGTAAAACATGTTAAAGAAAAGAGACCCCTAAGTTTCCTAACCTGCCTGGGACAATAAAATTGGCTCAGTTTTGTTTCAGTGTTATGTCGAGTCCTAAAGTGCTTATTACATAAGAAGTCATAAGCGTGTGCAGTGTGCCTTGATGGCCGATCTGTCCGCCTATCAGATTTAACGACACATAAGTTGGCCAGGATTTTGATTACGGGATTAATAGATTAATAGTTTGCTGAATGTAAAAGCAGTAAGAGATTTTACACTTAATTGGGTGAAGAAACACATTTGGTGATTGTGCCAGTGTGTCAGTAGAGAGGTTAAATTTACACGATAGCTCAATATCCATTTCTATGCATGAGTTTGTATAAGATTTTAAACCTGAAATTGGGTGCAGTTCTAAGCCATTTAGAAGCCCATTAGAGGCGATTTGTGCACATGTATTTTATAAATTCAAGCACAATCACTATAAATGCTGGAGATTTATTTTTTCTAAAAAAAAAAGAAAAAAAAAGGGAAAAGTCTTGTTTTTTTTTTTTTTTTTAGTGAGTGATGAAAAAAAACAGAGAAATAAACAATCAACAGAGTGCATGCAGAGCTTTTTGCTCCTTCCGTGATGGCACTTCAGATTTTATATTTGCATTCATTTGATTCCTGCAGCACCTGTGTGATTAGTTCCATCGGAGACATTACGCAGGTATCTAAACAAATGATTTAGATTTGCTGCTTCAACTAACAAGACAATTATTCTCAATGAGTCATTCCTCCAAAGCTAAAATACATTCGTAGATCAACAGCTTTCATAGCATTGGACGTTTATTACACTGTTATTTCTCAGCATTTAACATTTAACACCAGTTACCTCGCACTGTTGAACGAAATGCTTTGTGCTTTCTTACTGGTAAAAAAACAAAACAAACCAATAAAAACGTGGTTCTCACCTTTTCATAGTTAGCAAAGCCACCCATGACCGCGGGGTCGACAATGCCATTAAGCAGCATGGACAGGGGGTTGATGGGAAGGTTGGGGTCACTGAGATGGCGCTGGACCATGTTGTTGATCTTCTCATTGGTCAGTTGCATGGTCTCCATGGCGTTCTCCAGAGGGCTAATCTCTTCCTGTAGACACAGCGATATTCTGGTTCATACAACCGACCAAGCAATCTCACTGGACAAGAAGCACTGCATGAGTGCTGATATCGAGTACAACAGCACTGGGATGTTTAACTATATGCTTCACAGGTGCTCTAGTAATTGTTAACAGCTGAACAAGGGTGCTACTTTGTGTATGCACCCTACATTGCATACTAGCTTTCCTTTTTATGCGCTTTGGGATTCAACACTGGAATAGTTGGCTGAGGCTACTGATAATGAAACAATATCACGAGAGGGAGTTCTGTTGTACTGCGTATTAGCAGCCTCTGACACTTCGACCTGCGGCTTCTTGCCTACAGCCGTGCCGATATTCAGTACAACAGCACTCCCTTTCATGTGATATTGTTTCATTAAATAATAAAGGTTGGAAATCAAATGAGTTTAAACAAGCAGTTACACCAGATCAAAGATCCTTTAAAGATAAAGGGGAAAAAAATGTTAGGAAGACTTGGTGTGTTGTAATTTTAATATCTAATTCCATGCACAGTTAGGAGCACTGCTTACAAATTCATAAAAATAAAAACAACAACAACAAAAAAAACTGAGTTTAAGAAAGCTGGGTTAATCACTGGAAACATAACGGTTGTGTTTTCAAATTTCTTGAATTTTAACATGACTAAAGTTTTGTTAAAGGAGAAAAAGTTACCCAGGGGTTCTATAAGGATTCATCAGATAATTAATAATGCACAATAACTCGCTTTCTAAAAATACATAATAAAAATCTATATCATATCTCTACCTCAAACTTTACAATATAACCTTTATTGACCCGTTCTTAGTTTTATAAGAGAGTAGCTTCATTCTTTCAACTAAAAGTACCGAGATGCTAAGAAAAGTAAGGCCGGAGGTCAGGGGTGACGACTGTAGGTTAATAATTAGTAGTTCACTTTCCCTGCAAAATAGACGATTTCTGTCAGTTCTACAGTTTTAGGAGCTAAATTTCAAGTATCTGCAGTTTAGGTTTCGGTTGTTAAAGATCACTTGGATGAACGGAGCTCAAAGCAAATGCTCAAATGTATAGATTTGGTAACTTAATGGTTGCATTTGATGTTCTGTTTAAAGGTGAATCTCATGTGCTTGTGCGTTGACCAAAAAGTCTTTCAAAGAAAACAATTAAGATGCTGAAAAATCTGCAGAAATGTCACCTTTAAAAAAAATAAATAAATCAGCATACTAAACCATACACATGATGTAGTACCTCCTTATTCAATCCTGTAAAAGAACCTACAAGAAAAATGTCACATCTAAGCCAGTTTGAACTCAACATAAATAAATAAATCCATAATCAATCCTCTCCTTGTGTCTCTGATACGGCTTTACAGAGGTGATCTGTTCATCAGGATCTTTACTGCCGGGACCGGATATTTACTGCAGATTGTCCCTTACTCGTTCACCGTCTGTGAGAAGGATGTCACACTACACTGTGACAGCCTGAAGCCGAGACCGCAACAAATCTGTCTATTCCTGGCCACAACACACAGCTCTGCAAACAGCTAATGAGAACATCGTGGGGATTATCAGAATAAACAGCGACATCTGAATATGGATAGAAATATGCAAATGCACACATGATGAAGACGAAAGGAGGGTGAGAGAGAGAAACGAATCTGTTTTTGTGAAAATAAGAATCAAGCGACAAGAAAAGATGTAATCTGGGCACCGGATGAGTGAAACTAGATCAGTTTGAGCTACACACGCGCACACACCCCACACACACACACACACACACACACACACACACAGGGATGGGGGGGAATCTGAAGATTTAGAGGGCGAGGAAGTCAGGGAGATAGCGAGAGATTTGTGTGAGAGAAGCACTCAAGCTGAGAAACTAACGAAGCTGCATTGTCAAAGATTTTCTAAACTCCTGATCAAGGCCGGAGTTATTACAGAACACAATCCAGGCTAATTAATCGGCACAAAAGTGTTCACTTCAGCACAAAAATGGAGAATCAGTGAGGACATGGAGAACTGTTGGATATTGCTAACAGGCCACTTTCTCAAACTGATAAAACAGCTTTTCCTCTCTCTCTCTCTCTCTCTCTCTCTCTCTCTAATTTATTAGAATCCTCAATTGCACTTTAAATTAAAGACAAGCAAAATAACTCGTACAAACCTACTGCACAATTAGTCATGCTGTGAGATTACGTTTCTAATCCACGTCTTCTGGCGTTTGCAGTGCTTTCAAACCCACTGAGAATAACACTTTATATTTTGATCTAATAATCAATACCAATTTCTGTCTCCAAACAGACCTTATTCCAACGCTCCTTACTTGAGAAACAAAAAGTAGAAGAAAAAAATTAATCGAGGGAAACGATAATCAGAGAACACGGTGGATCGTTGTACTCACTGCAGAGACGGAGATGACTTCAAACCAGCGCAGGATCCCAGGGAGCTTGTAGGCTGTGACATATGTAGTCCTTTCGATCCACATATTCTATTAGACAGAGCGAAATTGACAAAAATGAACACAACAGAAGCAGAAAAAAAAAGGTAATTGGTAAAAATGATAGAGTCAGAGAAATGGCTGCATAGGAGAGACCACTTAGAAAATGCAGTTATTGTTCTTAAACTCCTTCTGAACCTTCAGATGGCTGGACAAATTTGGCTGGACATTTATTCTAAATTTGTTTAGTTTTTTCTTTTCTTAGATGAATGTTCAGTGATTTCGAAAGTGAACGAATGTAAAGCACCAGCAGATCAATTGTCTGTTACAAAAGGTCCACATGTGTCCACATAGTCTGCCCTTCCGAAGACATGAACATTTTCTTTTTTTTTATTTGCTTTTTCAATGTAATATTGTAATATTTACTTCTTTTTTTTTTTTGGCTCGGGATTGTTTTAGCACTCATCTAAGATATGTTTTTCTTTTCTTTCCCCAGATTTTCTCCCTAATTTAGTCGTGTCCAATTCCTTCCCATCACTAGGGGGCTCCCACATTAAGGCTACTAATACCACTCAGCCGGGAAGGCCGAAGACTATCGCGTGTTTCCTCCGAACCACGTGACGCCAGCCGACCGCATCTTTTCGAACACGCACCGTTGGGGGCGGCGTAACACACTCGGAGGACAGAGCTATCCGCCCCTTCCGCTCGCGTGAGCTCACAGACGCCCCTGATTAATGTGAGAGCACTAAGCACCTCTCATTCCTCCCCTCTGAGAGAGCTCGGCCAATCAGCTCTCTCTAGACCTCCGGCTGCGATAGGTTACAGCATCACCCGGGAATCGGACTCGCGATCTCTGAATGATAGGGCGAGCGCTTTACCTCTGCGCCACTCGGAGGCCCTAAGATATGTTTCAATGGGCTACACAGTCCGCGGTCACACTGATTGATCTATATATGATGCAGATGTGTGTTCACTGAATAAGGAAATGCAGCCATCAATCATCATGCAAGTTTCACCATGGATGATTTTGAAGTGCATGAAACTCAGACACTCCTTGTGTACTAACACGTTAACTAGTTAAAATCTGCATGTATGGATAATTGGAAATGGATGCTGTGCTGATTAAATGTGAGGGGTGTTCAAGTCAAACTGGGACTTCTGCTTAACGCAGAATAACAAAACAGTTATGAGAATAAAAGCTCTCTTTATTTCTCTGTATAATCCTCCGCTACACCAATGCACTTATCCCAGCATTTCACTAGTGCTTGGATACCATCAAGGTAGAAAGTATTCACAGTATGCCGGAGCCATGATCGGACTGCCTGCTTCACGTCTGAAACTGGCCTCTCAAGAACTCCTTTAAGAGCTCAAACTTGTGGGAATGGCTTGAAGCGAGGTCAGGACTATACAGGGGATGTGGCAATAACTGCCAGCTGAGTTCCTGTAATGTGCAAGTGGTGTTGGTGTACAGTTCCTACAGACAGATGCTCCTCTTCTGCAAGTTGGATCAGGCATTCCACTTGTCCAAGTGAACAAATCGGTGGACTCCGAGACACCCCGACCGGTATCGTTATTCACGCATGTGTGGCCTTGCACCATTCACAAGTGAAAGAATCTTCTGTAAATGCCAATCACTTTCACGCCGTCTTTCATCCAAAATTTCAACTCCCATTTTGACTTGAATGCCCCTCATGAACACATTTATTTTAAAACCCACATAAGCAATACATAATACCTGTTAAAATAATAGCTCATGACTGTTGAGAGGTGGTTTGCTCATTGCAGAATACCTATTCTGTCATCAAACGACAATGGCATTATTCTAAGCAAAATCATTCTATGCAAAAATCTCCAACGACATCAGTATATTGTACATCACATTCCGTTCCTCAAGCATATACCGAACCTGTACTTACAGCAAATTCGTTATCCGGGTCTTTCTCGCCTTTGCGGATGGGTCTGGAGTACTGAAACTTAATGACCTCATTGATGGTGTAAAAGCTGTAAGAGAGAGAGCAGGGCGACCGTTAGTGAGTCACTGATCTCTCTCTAGTGAGACAGCATGACACTGGGGCAGTTCTCAGATGAATGTGATAGGATTGCGTAGTAGTGTATAAGCTGTCATAGCGGCTACAGGAATTTCCTGTCTGCTGGAATAAGGAGCAGGGCGAACGCTTGAGGCGATACGATGGATGGGCTTCATTTATTTATGAAAAGCTGGAAAAGACTGGAAGAAGGAAGATGGGCATGCAGTAACCAGAAGTATGACAGACACTCAAGACTTTAAAAAGAACTGACAACAACTTCTCACTCTGGATTTCTCTTATATACATACACACACCTCCACTGACAATGAGGTACAAAGAAACTGCTTTTTTTTTCCTCCTCCTCACACACTCTGCCTGAAAATAAACGCCATCTGGTCTCAGAGGCTTTTGAATTAGATTTTGTAATTACTGTGCAATATGAATAAAATATCAAACCGAAAAGTCAGCAGCATTTCAATGCCAGCTAGATCAAAGTACATCTGGGATATGTACAGGCTTTTCATTCATCTAGGAGAGTGTGTTTGACTAGAACAAGAAATATGTCACCCTGATGGAACGAATACAGAGACGGAAAGGCAAAGAGACAGATACAGAGATCTGAGAAAGAAAAAGGAGAAGAAGAAGAAAAAAAAACACTAAGGACTAAACTTTAAAAGAAATACAATTTCTCAGAGAGCTACTTCAATGCTAATAAAGTAGCACGACAGTAACACGAGATCCTCAAGTTTTTGATCATTTGGCTAGTAACTACTTCTTGTTCATGATTCCGTATGATCACTAGATATTTAAAAAGTTGAAGTGCTAAAGTAAAGTGAAGTTGAAACAGTTCACGTGATCAGCATGCCTGCGTCGAAGATTAGCGGCTATCAGGGTGTTCAATTCACTATTCTGGGTTCCCAGAACAAGAACAAGCATGTTTCTTATTCTCTCTTGCTGTTGACGCCTCATGAAATACATTTGGTTAATAGAAAAGGGTTTTTGTTCCTGTTGCACTACTACCAAAGTGCCTCAAGATTGTGTTCTGGCTGCTGTGAACTGTTTTTACTAAGAATGTCAAGTGTGTTGTGAAGCTAATTGACGATCTCTATGGCACATGGAAATAGACACGAATATTCTTTATAATACAGAAATGGTTTTATAACTCAAAGGGAGCGTTCTCACATTCCCAAATTTGATCCCAAATGGTATGATCTCGGTGGAATACACCGTGCCAAGGTGTGAGAGACATTCTACAGTAGGCGACGAAGAAACACTGTAGTAGATTTTAAGTTATTCAAAGGTATTGGTTTGTAGACTTTGTTTATGGTTACTTTCTTTTCATATTGGACTGTGGTCTAAATATATGCAGAATTGTTTTCACTTTTATACTCTTTATTGATGCATGAATTAGGGAGCGGTGGTGGCTTAGCGTGTAAAAAGTCTCCAAGTTAGTGATTGGAAGGTCGACGGTTCGAGTCCCAGCTCTGCCAGGTTGTGCCAAAGCACTTAACCCTGTCTTGCTCCTGGGTCGCTGCTTAATGGCCGACCCTGCGCTTTGACCTCAGCCTACTTAAACTAATTTCACTGTTCAGTAATGTATACGTGACGAATAAGAGCTGAACTTATGAAGACAATAGTAAAAGCGAAAAATATCAGCCAAAGACTACGCTTTATTTGTTGATTCCACAAACACGATGCAGAGATATTATTAGGACAAAGATTAAGTCCTGTTCAATTTCTACAGTCGCAATTAATTAATGCACATAATTTGCAATGCTTTTGAGCTCAATCACATTAGTTACTAATTAATTGGACTGACTAATGTAGTTATGATTTGTTCACCCTCGATCATGTTTCTGTATCTGAAGCAACGTGAAGGATGACGATTTTTATGACAATGTAAAACAAATGAGAACTCAGTTTTGTTTTATAAATGTGGCATAGTAAAAAGTTCTGTACTTCTGCTTGATAGCCAAGAATGCAGGGAAGGGAAGTAAAACATTGCATTGCATCAATGGTTAGAATCTCCCCAACTGACATGCTCGCGGTGAACGAGAATCATTGTGTTTTGACGGAATATTCAAACTGATGCGTTGTCAGAAATTTTGTCCAACAAAGAATTGTCGACTAATTTTAAATCAAGTGGCTCCTTTTTCCTTTTAGTTGGACGGGATATTAATGACGAAGCATGCTTTAATGTGTGAACTTTAAGAATGCTGCTCTGTGAAGATGAACAATGAAGATGAGGATGATGATACCTGACGATCTGCTCACACACGGGCTTGTTTTGGAATTTGGGAGGAAGCTCGAGCATTGGCTTCACTGTGAAACACTGAATATCTACACACAGAGTTAAGAAAAAGGTAACACACGTTTACATTTGAGATATGAGATTTAAGCATTTTGGGCAAAGATTTAAAATAAAAGTCCTTAAGACACACAATAAATAAATAAAAAAATAAAATAAAATAATAATAATTACCCAAATGTTATTTTTTTATAGCTAAAATACCATTTAAATTGTTTAAGTATTACAGAAAACTCTAGAATAATGCATTGAATGATTAGGATTTAATGGACATTTTAATGTGTTTTCATTGCTTTTTATTTTATAAAAGTTATTTAAAGCAAATTAAATATATATGAGTATTTTGAACAAAAATACAGTATGACTTGATGTTGCATCTGCTTTGACCTTAATGAGCTTCATGGCTTAGTATATTAAAAATAACAAGCGAGACAGAACCTTGTAATGTCATTAATCTAAATGTCAGTTAGATGTTTGGTTTTATCACAGAGATACAAAAAATAAATCAAATAGCAACAATAAAAAAGAATCCTAAATTCATACTGAAATCTCAATCTTTTTTCTGTTTTACTTGAAACTTCCACATGTTCAGGTTTATTCTTTCAGTCAGGAGTTATATTCTATTTTACTAATATGTATTGCTGTTATACTGTATGTTATACTGTAGAAAACATGGCTCTTTCAGATAACTGCAAGAATGTTTAATGCTTCTTAGATTCCGGTAATGTCTCATAGGCAAACACGCTGCTGTAGGATTCGACAATCCTACAGCAGCGTGTTTGAACCTTTAAACATCATCTCAGTCGGAGCTTCCTAATTGGATTTATAGCTTCTAAAACACAGCTATAAAACAAAGGAACACGATTATGTAGTCAGCACGATGGAAGGATACACTGGCCAGAGGAAAGGCGGAGCTCGTCGTTGGGGGCCGTAGTGGTCTTCATCTTCTCAGCGTTGGGGAACTGCGTGAGCAGCCTCGCCTCAAAATCCTCCCTCCGCTCGTACTCCTTCCCTCGGTAGATAAACATCTTATTCTATATAACACGAACACAAAACCTGATTAACATACACAACATAACCCCAGGACAGACCTCAGTACTTTTGTAACCAATCAGATCAGCACATTTAATGACATCATTGTTACTCATGTGATCACTAAATAAGGTCTACTAATAAAATGCAGAGCTAAAAGCAATGTTTCTTGTGTGGAAGCGCTCATGCGGTGCTGCTTGGCACCTCAGCAGGGTGTTAGCAGGGTGAAGGTGAGCAGTTTAATAAATGACTATAAATTACACTAAACAAGCATTTTGTTTTTTTACTTAAGAAATAATGAACAAATTAATATTACAGAAACTAGGTTTTAAAAGGTAAACTTATTCATTAGTACTTAAACACTTTATTGCTTTGATGTTGTTCAGAGCTATTTCATAGTATCTTTAGTTTACTCATACACATACCCAATGTGCATAAAATGTTTAACAATGCAGTTTACACAATAACCTCCAATCTTCTGGGATTTTTTTTTTACTGGGTTAAAATGATATCTATGATAATTTTCTCATTTAGCAACATTTTGAGGCCGTCTGTGAGGTCAGGTGTTGGCGGGCGAGGAGGCTTGGGATACAGTCTTGTGCGGTTGAGATCGAGAACGGTCAGGTGTCCACAAACCTTTGGCTCTCGGATTGCGAGTAACTCGGTTTACGAGTGTTCCGCAAGACAAGCAATGATTTTTATTAAATTTTGACAAAATGAGCACGCCTTGGTTTACGAGTGCCGAGTTTTTTGACACCGACACACACACTCTCTCTCGCCTTTACACCCCCCCCTCCCCGGCTTCACACAAACACACACACTCTGCTCTACACAGAAACTCATTTGTTTTGTTTTTTTACTTTACAGTAGTGATTGCGTTAGTCTGCGCTCTGTCATTACAGAGATTTCTTTATTTCCCATTAAAACAGTGTTTCCATTGTGTGTGTGTTTGTTGTGGAACTTAAAAAGCGAGGTGGGGGGGGGGGGGGGGGGGGGGGGGGGAGGAGGAGTTTTACTGTGTAAGACGAGGTGAGGGAAGGGGCTAATTCGACACACACACACACACACACACACACACACACACACACACACACACACAAATACACAGCGCCTGCGCGCACAAACGGAAACACTTATCTGTTGGGATTTATTTTAACTTTTTTTTAAAGGTAAAGTGCAGGCTAATTTGTTTTATTTTTACTTTATATATTGTATTAATTATTTTTCTGTATTTATTTTTTTGGGCGGTGGAACGAATTATTAGAGTTTTTTATTATTTCTTATGGGAAGGTTTGTTTTGGTTTACGAGTGTTTTGGAATACGAGCCCACTTCCGGAACGAATTATGCTCGTAATACTAGGTCCCACTGTACTTCCTACACTCTAGGACAGGGGTCGAGGGCGCATGTGGCTCTTATCTCTCTGCTGCGGCTCCCTGTGGCTTTGGAAATAAATAATGAGTATTTAATTAAAACGTATAATATTTTATTTTGTTAGTTTTTTTATGTATTTCTAAATTTGAAGATTACGGTGATCTTGTGACATTAAAATAAAACGTGTAAATTTTTTGTTGCTCAAAATATGTGTCATAACCGCCGATTTGCAACACCGCTTGACGGCTGACTGCACTCTTCAGTACGTGCGATAAAATGATGCCGGCACACAGAAGCAGACAGCATTTTTTTTGCTGCAGGTGGATCATTTAAAGTTCGGGCTTTTATTTTATAAACTCAAGAAGGATTTAAATAGACATTGAGTATTTTATTTGAAAGTAACCTTCAACCCAGCGTCTTTTGTTCCGGAGTTCAAAATGTTTTTTTTGCAGAAATAAGATTCTGTTTTCTCTGTAGCAGTTCATTGATTTCATAAATGCGACACACTATAGTTTTTTTTTTTTTAAATAAATAGCATAAAGGTAAAAAAGATATATGCGCTGTTATCTTCATTTTAGATGTCAAAAGGGTTTTGTGGCTCCCGGTGTTTTCTTTTCTGTGGGAAACAGCTCCAAAAGGTTGCCGACCCCTGTTCTAGGACAATACTGGATTTTTTTCAAAACTATGAAATAACACATATGGCATTAGGTAATTAAGTAACAACAACATTCAGTAGTTATTTTAAAACATGAAGATAAGCTGTTCTGGAATAATTCTTGCAAGAACAGTATTGTCAAGTGCATTTGCTTCCCAGGAAAGCAAGACCATAAACTATCTCTGCTGCAGAGGAGAAGTTCATTTAGAGTCACCAGAAATCACCAATTAACAAACAGCTCCTCAGATTAGAGCTGTTATGAAGGATTTAGAGAGCATACTGTTCAAAGGAGATTATTGTGTATTTTGGATGCGATAAACACTGCAATGTGTACGGTTACTGTTAACTCAGGATTGATACACACATGCATTTTGTGATGTAATTTATGCATATATTATATAACTGTCAACTAGCCTAGTCACAGAGCGACCAACATTTTTAGTGGGATGTTGTTGGGTTAGAGCAGACATAAAGCACTGTAACCTGGTCAGCCAAATTGTTCAGGTTCAAATGCAACTGTTAACCATATCAATGCAAACACATTTTCCACACATTTACACTGCAAATTTGACCAATCCATAGTTCAAATGCACACCTATAGCATAAATCTATTCCAAACGTGTGGGGAAGCAGTTCAAGCTCTTTAGATCGATGTGCATTGATTCTAGACACTAGAAGTGCTTCTTTCTCTACACTATTATAATTTCACAATGTGTTAAAGGTGTGATAGCTTGCACTTGGTGTGCAAGAGCTCAATAAAAAAAGAAACAAAAGAGAGATGAGCTCTATACTCAAGACAAACGCCCGAGGACAGCTGTAGTGTAATTATTTAAATCCTAAAACTCAAATTGTGGTTGCCAGCACTTTCAGCAAAAATACGTTTTAAAATGCATCACAGTAATCTGCAATTCAAAGAGAGCGTGATGCTACTGCTGTCTCTTGGCAGCTCTCTCTGGAAGGCAAGGTCACTACAAGCTCAACAGCAACAGTGGCGTTTTAGGAAATTGGTTTCCTGAATGCGCTCCAAACTCCAAACATGCTCGTCTGGCGAGTTGGAACAGCCAATACAAAGAGTTGCTGGAATGCAAGCTACTCTGAACCCAAGTCACACACAGCAGACACACACACCAATATCCGACACGAGCCCGGCTGGCACGGTGGACACGAGAAGGACTCAAATTATCTCAACAAGCACCTGATCAACACAAACACTGGACAGAATGGAAGCTGCAGTTTGGGAACTAGTCATGCCTTATGGAAGAGGAATGATTTATAAGATGGTTCCAAGACCATTAGCATCAGTTATGGCATTTTTACAAACGTCTTTAATATGAATGCTAAATAGATATGGATGCACCCTCAAAAAAGGCAAAACATAATCCATGTGAAGTGAACGAGAAGTTAAAAGTACCATATACCAGTGTACTATATACTATTTGTCTATCTGGATGATTTTCTGTTGACATATACAGTGTACACATGCATACGTACTATTTTATATATATTGATGATAGTGTAATAGAGAGAAAAAACATTGGCTCAGTTGTGATCACACGACGCTCTGCGTCAAAACAAGAAGCGCATGCGTGATACATGATACTCGGTACTTCTAAAACCAAGACTTGCTCATTTTCCAAGTCAAAATTTATTCAAAATCTTTGCTTGTCACACTCGCAAACCACGGTTCCACTGAATGCAAAATGCATTCTGCTTGACCAGTGTGAAGATATATGTTATGAAAATACTTAAGACTATTAAGTATTTTTACTATTATTACTTACAAATAAATAAAAAAATGAACTCTTCTACCTTAACTGCAGTTGCCAGAGACCTGAAAGTTAGCCTGCAGTGCTTAGCTGTGATAATGCACGCATAATAAATTAGCAACAAGATCAATCTGGTATAAACTGTTCGTGCAATATAATTTTTCATGTGAATTTCCTTTACTTACAATTACCGGCTTTTGTGTTTTAAAATGATTACTAGATGCCTTGAGACCTTCTTGTTAAGGTTTATCATGTAAACTTGAACATTGCTACTACATACAGCCTTAATAATGCACAACCATCATCTGGAGGCACATCATCAATAAAGACGCAGATGAATTTTCCTGTGACGCGGATTTTACATCATGTCCAGATGTAAAGGGAGCAGTTGATCTGAAGGAGTTGTGACAGGCTGAAAACGTACAATTAGCTTCCACCCTTTAGACGCAGCTTTCAGAATCCATCAAACGCACTGCGGCTCTCCCTCAGACAGCCATATGTTCCCTTGCTCAGTGTGTGCATCAGGACAGAATTGAGGTGTAAGCAAGCAGTGAAAAAGCTAGCTCAGCTTCTACGAACCACCTGAACTCTCAAATACGTCAGTCCTCCAATTAGGCGAGTGCACTGCGGAGATGAAAAATGTCTGAGGTGAGTTACAAATCTGCTTGGTGTGAGAAGATGGCAACCGGCAGCACGTCTCTTCTACATGCGCATGTTCGAGCCGGCAGCTATTCAGGTCACGGTGGAGTTAGATGCTACGCCTCTCAGGGCTCCATGTGCATACCAAAGAGCCCCTTTGAGGGAGGAAATTGCAAGCGCAACACGTTTTTCTATTTTCCCGCTGCAGGGGAGGTCTTTTTACAGAGACACACAGCAACACAGACACTTCTTCTCCCAGCCTGGCTCAGTGTGCAATGCTAAAACATGAGCAGTAGCAAATTACCGCCACGGGGACGCTACAACGAGTGGCAAATTCTGTCTTTCAATTTGGCACAGAGGATATGCTTTGGAAACACAATCTCTGTATGTGGAATTAGTCTGCTATTTTGCTTTTTACCTTAGCATAGCGCTAGTTCTGCAAATTAATGGATTAGACACAGACAGGCGATACAGATTTGGTGTTTTGGTTCATTTTCGATGTGGTTTCAGAAGTCAGTTTACAGTTTTGTCTACCTGTAAAGACTTACTCATAACAGACAAAACATTAGTCTAAACATTAACTCAAAAAGGTCATACTGCGTCTAAATACAAGCGCTAAAGGCTTCTGGATGACAATTGACTTTTCTTAGCTTCCATTATTCTAACAAATTCATAGAACTGATAAAGATAAGAGCAGAATAGAACCATCAGCACATAACCAAGTTAATAAAAGCCATTTTTAAATCTTGTCAAGAAGCTCCAGTCTGTGAGGAATCTTAATGAGAGCCCACAACCTCATAAATTAAAGGGCAGAGGAATAAGAGGCAAAGCTGCACATGGTACATATGCTTTCTTTACATACGGTTTTTAGGAGTCTTGAGCTCCTCTAGGTAATGCGGCGCTTACACTCACAAAGGAAAAGAGCATGTGCGGAAATTTAATTTGAGGTTTAAGTAAATAAGGACGAGTAAGGGTAGAAAAAGTTAGTCATCTTGCAGCAACACTTTATAAAATTGCTCTTAAATTAATTTGCTCTCTCTTTTTTTTTTTTTTTTAGAGAAAGAATAACAAGTAAATCTGCTGTTACACAGGTGAACTGATTGATGAAATTTTATATTGAAGGCGCATACAAGAACATATAAGGGCAGGTGCATGTTATGTAAGGTGCAAATCAGGCACAATTACTGGAGAAATGGCACCAAAGGAAGGTAGTAAGAAGAAGAAACCACAGCAATGGTGAAATCAAAGTTCGTTGTAATCAATGTGTGATCTTCCACAGTGTGAGCATTTGCAATATAGGTAAATTAAAAGCACAAGAGAGACTTGTTGGCGACGTGATGATACCTACTCCCAGCCACTCATGCAGTAGATGACTTCATAAGTAGACAAATGAAGTCCTGTTGCCTAAAATCAATTTAGTTCGGAGAAAACAAAGTGGCTTTATTGGAGCTATTGATTACCTCTAATAATTAAGCATGCCAGTCAGCAAGGGAGCGGCAGCAACCCCAAAGTGTGACCATCAGCACTGGTTTAAAAAGCTTTCTCATCACATTCATCTGTTTTAACTGAGCCACATTGCCAAGAAACAGACGCTCAACAAGGTGAGTAATAAGGAATGATGCATTTTTTATATAAATGAATACTGTTGACACAGCTGGCCAGTTCTGCCATATTCTAAAAAAAAAAAAAAAAAACGACTGAAAAAAGACCATTTCTGTCCTCTCAAATCAGTTCTCATTTACATGATAATGAAATGGAATTTTCCATATATTCCCCAATTTTACACTGATTATTCCCATGTTCCTGTGTTCTCGCCATGGCAAGCCTGGGCAAAGTCGGTTATTACGATCTTTTCTCCATTAAGGAAGTACAGAAGAGTGCCTGAGCACCCAGCTGCTAGGACTCAATCTCAGGCGAGTGGAAAATATCCTCATATCGCATGACAGCCAGGGTGCGGAACACGTGAGAATGGCAATTCTCATACTAAGTGCTTGAAAGAGAGAGGAAAAAAAGGGGGGGGGGGGGTGTATAAGGTACTCCATGAAATCTCTCCATAGAGAGGATATAAAACTCAGAGACTCTGCCATCATGCCCTGAGCTGACCAGGGACATAGCAGGGCAGATGGAGCAAGGCTAATTGATTTGCAGTGTACCGGACAGTTTAAAGCTCCATATGTTACAGTCAAGAGAAAGGAAAATGTGTGCCAACAGGCTGAACTGGACGAGCGAATTGCTCTTAGTGTATATCTATATCCAGGTCTTTCTGAAAGCTGATAAGTAAAAAAAAAATCTATGCTGTATGAACTGCTATACTGATGAGATTGAATGAGTTTTTGGCAATTATATCAAGTATAAGGATCTATTTAAAACAAATAATTGCTGTTTAATTATCACTTCGCCTTTGATGCATGTTTAATGGCTCAACGCAATGTGAGAAGCCTAGACTTGGCTAGACATCATTAATGACTAATCGCTGCAGAGCATATTTGTCTTAATGGATGAATGAATAAATGAATGAAGATATTTCTGGGTTTCAGTCATGGGATCTATATTTATAAGCCATCCTGGTGTTTTTAGCAGAGATGAACAGATATCTGGGTCTTCCTGACAGATTTACTCTGGAGCTCATCTCCAGCCCTGGATAACATGTTCATGATAATGATGTCATGTCAGAGTCATGCTGCAGTTAAATTGTACGGATTTGCATCAACGTCAAGCTGTAGAACTAACAACATTTGAATGAGAGGCAAAATGTTAATATGGTTCAATACTGAGAGCAGTTCTTAAGATAATGAAATCCCATATGAAATAATATAAATGCAGATAGTCCATTGGCATCAACCCAAAACAATATTACCAATATTATCCATTTCCAACACAATCAATGAAAACATTTAGAAACTTCTCAATCTTAATGAAACTGAAAGTGGCTCTTTTTTCCCCCCTTTTTTGGGGGGTTATATGCTTTATAACATTCTTGGGACCCATTGTGCGATGTCTTCATTAAATCTTGCACAAAATGCAAAATGCAAAAAAAAAAAAACAGACAAAAAATATGCAAATTTGTCTACCTTTCCACTGATGCAAACAAGTTCTGAATGGCTCCCGGACATTAGCGCACCTTAGCCAGCGTTCAGTTCGCTTGAATGCCAAGCAGAGGTCACCAAATATTTTCCATCACTGACGGTTTTTAAAATGTTTTTTTTTTTTTTTTTTAGATCGTTTTGGTAGATTACGCTGTGGCGATCTATTGTAATTTGTAACTGCAATACCCATGCCTGTCCAGTTGATGGCGACTTCGCTTATTAATTAACAATCATCTTGTATCGTCTCGTCAAAAACCACCGCAAAAATATCACAGCAACTGAGTGTGAGAACTTTCTTCCAACGGCCAAATAGTTGTTATTGTTCATAAAGGTGAAAAAAGAGGAAGTGATGCACTGAACGACCACCAAGAGCCATTACGGGGCAACTAGTGACGGAAGTTTAAATAATTTTCGTGACTCGGTTCTTTAAATCTTGTTCACCAAAATTAACAAATCTTTTTTTTTTAGTCATTTAGTTCATTTCATTCTTTTGATCAGAAATGAAATCAATTTTGGCTATAGTTCCAGTGCTGAAAATATTACAATGCAGCTAAGGACATATTATGATAAACAGAATGAGCAGCTCACCATCATATCTTTGTCGTTCCTTCTTTTCAATCTATTGCACTGCAGAGCGTCTTTAGGAGTCACGAGACAAAGGAACGAACGACTCGGGATTAGAAGACTCGTTGAGAACCGTTCAATTCTGTTTCCTGTGTATTGCACTGCATAGCATCTATGGGAGTCACGTGAAAAAAGACCGAATGATTCGGACCAAAAGACTTAAAGGTAACTACTCATTTCTGTTTCCTGTACATAACCGACGGAGGTTTTGCAACGCTTTGCGCATGCGAATCGCTAGGGGCAACCAAGCAGTAGCAAGGAGGCCAGGAGAGAGTACTGGGTTCAGTGGGAGTGGGAGTTTACGTGGCCGAGGAGGAAGGCAGCAAAATGTTCTGCGACATCCGTAGAAATGCAAACATGAATAACGGGGATTTGTCCGGGGGGTGCAGAACATCGATTGCAATATTTTGTTAGGTTAGTTAAGTTAATTTATGTAAGCTGCGTTGTTTACATCGGCAATTCTGGCAAAAATTGTTGTGTTTTAATTGCCCCCACCGTCAGTACGGAAAAAACAAACGTGAAATTGTTAAATGAAATTTCAAACAGTTTTTGTTTGTTTGGTCTGTTCATAAATAATTTAGGTGATCTGCTCATCCTGTAAGTTCATGATTAAAATGCGAATAAAAAACATGAAAATTAAAATGACGTGAATAACAGATTCTGACGGAATTTTTACGACCCTGTCCGATTTATAGTAGGATATAGACCTGGGTTTTATTTTCACAAAAAGAGCTCAGAATTGTCCCTTGTTGAGAAAGCAATAAAAGAAAAGGTTAATTAATTAACTTGTGCTCTTTCTCTCTCTCACACACACACACACACACGTATATACACATATTACTCTATACAAATCACTTTTTAAGCACTGTTAATTTCTTAACATGTCATCTGAGCATCTTCTGTTAATGGAAAATTGAATGTTTGCAAAAGAACTCCCAATCTTGTCGGTTAAAATTACTTTTTTTTATTTTATTTTCCTGTCTCATCATTTGTCCTCAGGGTGCAAATGTTTGTGCAGAAAAGTAATCATGAATAAATTACCTAAAAGCAGTACATAATATTTGATTAATACTCTGCTGCAACAAATCCCAGTGTAGATAAGGTAGGTAATAGGGTCACAAAAACAAACAGCACAAATGTTTTATAGTTAAAGGGGACCAATTATGTAAAATTCATTTTCAGATCATTCTGGACAGTCACATGGGGTTCTCTACTGTGTGCACATCAAAAAAAAAAAAAAAAAAAAGAGAAAAACATCCCCTTTTTTCCTCCCCTTTAAACAAATTTTCTTGCTGACGGCACGGTGGCTTAGCGGTTAGCACTGTCGCCTTGCACCTCCAGGGTCCGGGTTCAATTCCCGGCCATGTTGGATTCCATGCCTCTGTGTGCATGGAGTTTGCACGTTTTTCCAGTGCTTACTGAGTTTCCTCTGGGTATTCTAATGCAGATTAGTCTAAGTGGCTTCCCAAATTGCCCATAG
The DNA here is from genome assembly GCA_030347435.1 of Clarias fuscus. Taxonomy (NCBI): domain Eukaryota; kingdom Metazoa; phylum Chordata; class Actinopteri; order Siluriformes; family Clariidae; genus Clarias; species Clarias fuscus. The sequence continues at coordinate 7,657,390 of CM059220.1, read as the reverse complement.
TGTGTGTGTGTGTGTGTGTGTGTGTGTGTGTGTGTGTGTGTGTGTGTGTGTGTGTGTGTATGTATATGTGTCCTGGCGATAGATTGGCACCCTGTCCAGTGTGTACTCTGCCTTGTGCCCTAAGTCTCCTGAGAGTCTCCGACCCCGAATACAGCGATATAGACGATGAGTGAGTTTTTCTTTCTTCTGTCATTTAAAAAATATAACTCTTCAGATTCCTATTTCTCAGAAACACACACATTTTAAACAAAATGGGTTTTAGAAAACTACAACATGGTGACCCCTGAGCAAAGTTGAGGCCAGAGTTTTTTTTGTTGTTGTTGCCAGGAATGTATGTGTGTGTGTGTGTGTGTGTGTGTGAGTGTGTGTGACATCAGAGAAAAGAGGGATCTGAAGAGCTGTATGACAAAAACAAGAAAAACAATATTAAAAAAACTGAAAAAAAGGAGGGGATGTGTTTCTCACAGAGTATGAAAATGAATTTTACATAATTGGTCCCCTTTAACTATAAAACATTTGTGCTGTTTGTTTTTGTGACCCTATTACCTACCTTATCTACACTGAGATTTGTTGCAGCAGAGTATTAATCAATAAGTTTATTTTTTTTTTTACTGCTTTTAGGTAATTTATTCATGATTACTTTTCTGCACAAACATTTGCACCCTGAGGACAAAATGATGAAAAAAAAAAAAAAAAAAAACAAAGTCATTTTAACTGACAAGACTGGGCGGTCTGTTGCACATATTCAATCTTCACTTAACAGAAGAGATCAACATGCTCAGATGTTAAGAAATTTACAGTGCTTATAAAAAGTGTTTTGATTCACAACATTTAGAGAATATACAGTATGCATCTCTGGAAGCATTCAGTAGAATCTTGTGTGTTTTTTTTTAAAATGAAAACCCAGTCTGACTTAAAGTCTCGCAGTGAACTGTAAAAGTAACTCACCCTGAGGAACGAAGGGAATCCCAGACCATAATAACCCACGGCGAAGTAGTCTGGTTTTGGCCTGATCACCTTCACTATGTTCTCATAGAACTGTGCCTGCTTCCTCTGAGACAGAGAGAGAGAGAGAGAGAGGGAGGAGGGTATAAGTGTAAATTACATATTTTACATATTCATTCTTCACTTACACGTTTAATATGCATGCTACGTAGCGGTGAAATTCACACAGGCAGAACATATAGACGCACCAGTAAAGCGCTGAGCTGCTCAAAGTCAAACATCTCGTTTTCGTACTGCTCGGCAAGCTGCTTTCCCAGCATGATGGCCTCCTCCCACATCTGTACAACATGACACACAGACGCACAAAACCACACATGATGATGATGACGATGGTCAAAAAAAAAAAAAAAAAAGATAATAATAAGAAGATGTAGAGCGCAAGAAAGAAAGACATTGAGAAAATTGTACAAAAAATACAGAAATTTATATACATTAAGTCTCATACATATGAACGAGTTCTGTTCCGAGAGCTCGTTCTTAAATCCAATTTGTTCGTAAGTCCAACAAACATTTTCTAGCTTTTAGGATACTACCACGCTTAGCTGTACACAGTATATTACAGAACAGTGTTCTTTAGAATCGTGCCGATGGTTGAATGAGCGATGTCTGCCATCTTTTCAACCCGCTCCATTCTTTCAATTATTTAAAATTGCATTTTATTTGCCATTTATTATTACTTGGCTCTTCTTAGCAATACTTGCAGAGGATGCACACAGCATGCACGTGACAATATACACTGTTCATGTGATCTAACTTCCATAATTGACCATGCACAGACGCGTGTTCATATCTTCGAAGGTTTGTAACTCGAATGTTCGTTCGTATTGTGCATAACTGCTAATAATGTAATCTTTAGGCAATGTTAAAATTATATAGGAGGTGCTTGGGTCAAAAATGAATGGTGTACTGAAACAGCACTAATATGTAATATTATGCACTTAACACACAATATTCAAACAACTGTCTAAAATTGGAAAAAAAGAAGAAAAAAAAAAATAAACTGAAGAGATGGGGGGAAAAAATCAATTCAGTTTTTCAAAATCAATTCCTTCTCTGCAATTCATGCATCACCAAACCAGATTTTTAAAAACTTTTAATTTATAAATTTTTGTATTTGAGGTTGTAAAATGGAAAAAGAAAAAAAAAAAAAAATCAGAATCTTAAATATTTCAGAATATTTAAAAAATCATGATACTCGTAGAGTTGTGATTCAATTCGGATTGGCACTTGGGTATCGTGATAATATCGTATTGCATGATCTCTCGTGTCCTATCCATAATAAACTGTGTATTATTAATGGCCTAAAACAGCATTAACATCTAAAGAGCTAAGCAAAATATAGAATGTTACAGGTTTTACAATGTACATCTTAAAATAAAAAGCCTCTTGATTTGACTTTAGTCTTCTGTAATACTGGACGCACATACACGTCTACATGCACGTACAGTATATTCGAAGCCGTTGTGCTGTTTTGGTGCTTGAGAGCTTTTCTTTAATCAATCTGATGACGTATGAGCTTTCAGATTGGGGTTGACGGATTATCACTATTACAGTTGCTCCTAATGATGTGAGAGCAGTCAAATACTTAATACAGAGACTGTGAGGGCGTGCGAGAGACTCTGTTGACGATGGATGTTGGTGCTTGGTCCCTCAGCTTCTACTCTCCCTTAATATCTATTCATCTCTCTGGCCATCCGGCGACGTTCCAACAGGAGGAGCTACATTTAAAATAGCTTTGCTGGAAAAGGGTGTACTCAGTCCCTGACAGTGTGTGAAGCCGAGCTCGCCAGGATGTCGAACCCTTACTCGAGGACAAGCTGCTCTTCAACATTTCTCGCCCCCGCAAGCCCCCACCTACACACACAGGCCTGTAAGAGGTCTCAGTAGGGAATTCTAATTATGAGACTGGCAACGGCAGGGAAATACTCTGCTACCACACACACACACACAATTTGTGTCCCCAAGCCACATAATGAGCTTCAGAATAGGGGGAAGAGCTACTGCGATTCTGTGACCGTACCGTTAAACGAAGATCTCTCCGTGTCTCCTGACATGCCTCCAACTCCCTGAACAATATTCAGAGCTCCGACGTGAAACAAAAACCTAATGGAGAGCGAACAAATTGGGCCAGGCACAAGCACCGAGGTCCACTCCTGTGGTTTTAATATCCCCTGCAACTCCTCCAGGATTACGCTCTCTACTCACCTCAAAAAATGAATACATCACTTTAAATGCTTTCTGCTGCCCTTGGAGCGGGGATGCATGTGTGTGGAGAGTGTATGTGGTCTCCAGAATACTCAGAGCAGCAGGAAAAAGTGGTTGCGTCGACAATTCACTGTTTACTATATAAAGTTTATTAGGTAACGCTGCTGTTCCTGATACACCTGATACGGCATCACCATGTTGCCGTCACTGCTGCGTTGAGAAATGCTGACCACTCAGATGATATCTGCACGGAGACGGTTTTATTGATTGATGGGGTAGGTGAGACTGTCTCACTTGACACATAACAGAATGCTATCTTGTTCGATCTTGCGTAAGACACGAAAAGATCCCCGTTAATTACCCAGAGGTGCACGCTCATCCACGGAGTCGTGCACTTGGTTCTCTGGACCACTTCCACCCTTTGTTCACAAACATCGCTTGCCCGTGCGTCCTCCATCCCAGGCTTTAATTAAATACCTACAAAGTGCACCAATAGCTGACAGAATGGACACTCAGGGTAAGTGGATCTTTGGAGAATTGAAATTATGCAGGGCTGGTGTGTTAGGGTGTTTGTACATTTGCAGGGTTGAGTCAAGTTGAACCCCCTCTGTGCAGGCTGTAAGGATGTGAGATGTGAGAAAACACTGCAGCCCCAGTCAGGTGTGAATCAAAACAATTAGTCCGAGAGTGTCTGAGCAGGCTGGTCTCGGTACGCCTCTGAGTGAATCCTACTGTGATTCGATTGCATTGAGTAAGCATGAACAATTTCGAGTTTTGGAGAATGTTTTGTGTTTGATCTGAATAGATGAACTAAGTTGTGATGAGCAAATAAAACTTTTTTTTTTTTTTAAACACACCCCTCAGCCCACATTCATTTGCTGTGTGTTTGATTTAATAATTACCAGGTTGAACCCAACCTCTTTGTTTCTTTCTTTCTTTTTGTAAAAAAAAAGAAAAAAAAAATACAATAAATTAATGTGCGTCTAGTTTCTGTTTAATAAGGTCATAATTGAATAAACAATATAAAAGCTTTGTAAGCTTTACAGGTTAACTTATAGGAGGGGCGTTCAAGTCAAACCAGGACTTTTGATCGTGCAGAGTAATAGAACAGTTACGAGAGGAAAAACTAGCTTCATTTCTCTAAATAATCCCATGCTACAGTAATGCACTTATCTCAGTGTTTCACTAGTGGTTGGATACCACCAAAGAAGAAAGTTTTCTCAGTATGTCAGAGCCATGATCAGACTGTCTGCTTCACGTCTGAAACGCTGGACTCCCAGGAACTCCTTTAATGGCTTGGAGTGAGTGGTGTGGACTATATGGGGAATGTGGCAATAACTCCCAGCCGATTTCCTATAAATGTTTGTTTTCCGTAAGTTGTCGACAAGTCGATTTGCCGTGCTCCGTGCCACACCGGCTGGGGTCGTCATTCACAGACATACTGCCTTCTTTAAAACGTTTGCACCACTTAAATGTTGCACTTCGAATAAGAGTCTCATCACCATACCGTGCTTCTTCACAAGTCCCGGTTTGACTTGAACATCCCGTCGTAAACAAAAATTCAGTTTTAAAGCTTCACCTTTGAATCCTGGTTATTAACTGTTTATTACCTTTCCCTTGTCGAAGTAGGTGATGATCTCCTGGTAGAGCTGGTCCTTGAGCTGGCCTTGGGTGCTTGCCTGGTATCCATCTCTCTGAGTCAGGTGAGCTGCACAGGCTTCGTCTGACCACTGAGGAAACATCACACAACACCTTAAAACACTTCACCGTATTTCAGTCATATATGTTACATTTGTAATCTCTTAGTAACACACCACTAGGACTAGATGCTGCTGATTTGATTGCTACACAATCGCAACGAGGCCTTATCACATACTGATTTAGACAGAATCTCATAGTATTACCTGAGATTACACCTGCTTTAATAAACAACCCAGAAAAATAGGAAGAAAGATCAATATTATCACACACTGTTTTATGCTGACGCTAAAGTATCTCACTGACGCACCTAGACTCGCGCGCACGCGCAGACAGACAGACGCGCACGCAGACAGACAGACGCGCGCGGAGACAGACGCGCGCGCAGACAGACAGCCAGACGCGCGCGCAGACAGACAGCCAGACGCGCGCGCAGACAGACAGCCAGACGCGCGCGCAGACAGACAGCCAGACGCGCGCGCAGACAGCCAGACGCACGCACGCACACAGACAGACAGACAGACAGACACGCGCGCACACACACAGACAGACAGACACGCACACAGAATAACGAGCATCCTGCACAGCCAGGTCCAGTCAGGTGACCAGCAGGTGAAGACAGCCATTTGCTGGTGTGTGTACATGCTGGTTTGTGCTCAGGGCCTTGTCAGAACTGATTCACTGCAGTGTAAATGTAATTGATATTTCATGTAACACAACACAGGGTAAACCTCCCCAGGAAAGAAACATCTCTGGCAAACAAGAGGCTCATGGGAAACAGCCAGCTGTGCAACATGCCAAGCTACAGGCAAATTTGTGTTCCAAAAGTCTCTGCATGCAGAACAGGACATGTTAATCACTTAAGTGTATAAAATACTGCACGCTCTCAAACGCAAAAGGGGAAACCTGCTTGTACTGTGAGCTCAGAACCAGCGATGTAGTCTGAGTGCAACATTTATGGATTTAAAAAAAAAAAAACGTGTTATTGTTTGAAATTTGTAAAATGTCTCATCCTACTTCTGGTTGCCATGTCGACATATCTCTTTATATAAACGCATTGACTTTTAGAAAAATTTACTTTAACAGTGATTAACAGTGAATGAGCAGGTAATTTTAAGCACTCTTTTTTAGCTTTTTATATATATACATATATACACACACACACATATATATATATACATACATACATACATATATAAGCATAGTCTGAAGCTAAAAATGCATCTTCTGCATTTACTTTAGGCATACGTTTTTATATGTACACACAAACACACACACACACACACAAACACACACAAACCCATCTGAATTTATGAGATGGCATCAAGAGGCTGCAAGCATTCTCCACAAGCATTCTGCTATCTACGTGGTCAATTTATGAAGACAAGAGCGAAAAAGTACTCTGTGACAGCATCTGCTAAAATGTGTGCAGCCCACAAGGCATAATTCGGCATGCCTGTCGGGGATCAAGGCAAACCCTGGCACCTACAGATATACTGGGCTTCGAACGCCACTACCAAGGAGCATATAATGAAAACAAAATGCGAAACTGTATTTATGGGCTTCTACATGATGACAACGTACACAATACACGTCTGGGGGAGGGGGAGGGGGGGGGGTGATGAGGGGAATTGGGGACTCACTTCGGAATGTTTTTATATAACTTTAGTATAAATACATGAAAATCTCGATTCATGTGTTATTTTATTCACACCTAAATTCACACCATTTTTTTACATTTTCATTATCCAGGTCACAAAAGTTTAAACGGAATAATAGCCATTTTCTATATTTTTACATCATAAGCAATTACTATCCAGTAATTACTATAATATCCAGGAGCTAAATGTGTGTTACACAGCATTATTAATTTATTCTAACTGTGCATTGTTTGATTTATTTTTTTTCAACCATACATTTAAAGATTTGCACATTTCTTAGGTTCCTACTTTTCTTTACTGCAAAGAAGAAGAAAAAAAAACTACCTTGCGAGAATCACACTGGAGCTAAGACCTTCTTTAACATCTTTTATACTCTTGGTTTATTCCTATAATGCTGCTGTCATCTGTTATATTACCGAACCACATTTACTTTTTTTTTTAATATATACTTTTCACACTAAATACTTCTGGATTACAATCTGGATTTCTAGTGTAAATTTCACCTTTTGCATAATTCTACAGTACGTCTCAGTGTAAAGTTTCCAATATACATTTTTATCCTTAGGTTACAGTCATATATAAGCATTTCATTGCATGTCTTGCTATGTATGTATGTTTTGTACTATGTAAGACCTTTAAGATTTTTATTTGATGATAAAACATTACTGTGAAGAACTTAAAAAATATATAAAATTGTGAATCTCTAATAAAACAAGCAGGAGTTGCTATTATTTGCTTTATATGTTTAGCACTACTGCCAATGATCTCTCTGAATGCATAGAAATAAAATTTATAAAATAAAATAAAAAATTTTAATCTCTCATGTACAGTACATACTCAAACTCAATCTCTTCATATGCACCTTATTTATGTCCGTATGTCTTTACGTATTTTTCTAAAGCAAGGCTGGATGTTTTTTTTTTTTTACTGGAATGACTTGTAGGGTGTTTGAATAAGTAAACAAAAGGGGCTGTTCCATTGTGGGAATAAATCACGCCGTTAAGTGAGTGTTATTACAACCGCCCCCTGAACAGAGCTCAAAATACTGCTCACTGCAAATGCATAATGACACAGCTGCAGGGAGCATTTCAGAATTAGGAGATGGGGGGAAAAAAATATCAACAGTAATCCTTTCAAGCGCTCTTAGCTATGCAAGGAAAGTGGAGCACCATCACAGCTAAAAGGATGTGTGTGTGTGTTTGTGTGTGTGTTATTGCAGGTCAAAAAGATAGGTGTAGAAAAAATACTTAGCAGGATTTTATTTGTAATGGAAATAGTTGCTGGGGATACAAATTCCAATTATAATGTTATAATGCATAATTTTCACTATTTAATTGTATAATTTGTTGCATGCAGTTTAATGATGCAGCATCACATTTAAGAAATATAATATCATTTACAGTAATAATAAAAATGATTAAAATGACTATTAATGGTATTGCTCTGGCACAGTGAAGCTGGATTAAGCTGTATAAAGAAGACCTTCTCACATACACAGGATGTTGATCGTTACAGGTTTGAATTTGGAGTTATATAGTCCTGTGTAAGAAAATCTTGATCCACTTGCGATTTCTTCATACTTTGCTTCTAAAGTATGTTTTAATATTTCTCCAGACTTCCTGAAGGATTTGTTGGCACCCATTTTTTTTTTTTTACTCATTTTAGCATGAAAAACATAGAGAAGTGAGAACAGTGAGAAACAGGTGACGGACGATGAGGCTGTGGTTAGTACGCTGCTGATGCTGGGAGATGAGGTTGCTGCTGAGGCTGTTACAAAAACAACCAATTCTCAAACATCTTTAGCCACTTTGCAGCCTGTCGCAGTAAAACATTTGTTCTCATTTCTTTAATTCAATCTACATCATTTATTTCCTTTGGTTTGAAGACGTGAGGGGTGGCTCGTGACTTCCGCACAGTACTGTTTATTAAATATTGTGGCTCTTGAGAACAGAAAATCGTTCCACTAATTGTGAGGAGAGAGCAAAATTAGCCATGCTCTCTGAGTGGAAGTGAAGGCATAGTCTCTTTTTCCCCTGAAACAATCACAGTAACATTAGCCAATCAGGAGCATCTGTGATACTATCCAAGGGTGAGCCAAAAATCATCAGCATTCTGGTTGGACAATTTGTTTGAATTAACTTTTAGAAAAAACACACACATCATTTTTTTACAGAAGCTCCTTGCTTTTCAAAACACTTGTGAAAGTGCGATGGAGCGAGATCAGGACTATAGGGAGGATGCTTTAACACCTTAAAACAACATTTTTTGTCTGCATTTTCATGCAAGATCACAACGCCCTTGGAGAGCAGTCCTCCGTGTTGATTCTGAAGTTTTGGCTTTAGCTCTTCAATAATCATCTCACTATAATGAGCACTACTGACTGTTGAACCTTTTTCCAGATAATAGCACAACAGTGACTGTAGAGACAGTAGACTTATAGGGAAAGTGCTGATAAAACAGTGCCGTTTTGATATAAAACCTCTTCCCTGTGATGCAGATTTTGTAGCAGCCTGAAACGATGCGGCCGACTGACTTGACATGTCTCGGAGAAAGTGTTAGGGGTGTGATGGTGAGGAAATGGCTGGTGAGTGGAATGAAATTGGCAAATTAAAAAAAAAAAAGAAAAAAAAAGGGAATAGTCAGTTCCAGAATTATTGAACAGCTCTTCAAGCAGCAGTGTAATGTCATATCCGGTCCTGCACATACTGTAGCATACATGCTAAATCAACAGCGCTAACTCTTTTTCCATTCTTACAGATTTGCACATTGCAGTACTGCTAATGATGTCAAAAACACCATCACAATCATTGTAATTTTGTAAATACAAAGGTTAATGTTCACCAAATGTAATGCTTTGTTGCACAAAAACACACACACACACACATATTTGTACCTTGAGCAGCTTGGCATGCAGCAAAAGAGTATACGCAGCTTCAGTGTAGTTATCACACTCCTTATGCAGGTCACATAATTTATACAGGTACCTGAAACACACACACACACACACACGCACACACACACAGAGAGAGATTAATAAGGCACCTTCTGCTTCTACTATTAAACTAAACTTAATCCAAAAAAAAAAAGAAAAGAAAACCAGACAAATTTTATCCAGAGACAGTATTCCTCCCTGTATCGTACAGCAAACCTCAAACAGGAAATGAGAAAGGCGCATACCTGATGTACATCTCCTCCCTCTCAATCTCCTTGTAGAAATTCTGCATGAAAAAAAAGAAGGGAAAACCCAAGGTAACTCATTTCAATGAATGTTTTGAACAACAGTTTCTGACAAAAAGCCAGAAAACAGACAAAAAGCTCTATGCAGACACACACTGTAGGAGAATGTCATGTACTGTATACAGTATGACAGACACTTTGCGCAGAGACACTTGTGGCCAAAAAGTATTAAGACAACCATATGGCATGTATTATAATTCTCCCAGCGCACAAAACATATCATTTCGCTAATTAGTTCTAGCCAATTTGTTTCAAGGGGTGGGTTAATTAACTGAAAAACTAGCTAAAAACTGGCTCTGTGACAACGGCATTCAAGTTCTGAAGCCACGGCCTGGGTTATCTCCAGACCTAAAACTGTTGAACAATGGTGAAAAGCATTTACATTTATGGCATTTGGCAGACAGCCTTATCCAAAGCGACTTACATTCTACCTCTTTTTTTCTTTTTTACACTTGAGCAGTTGAAGGCCTTGCTCAAGGGCCCAACAGTAGCAGCTTGGTGGTGCTGGGGTTTGACCCTTTCTAATCTTGCCCTAAGAAGCCAGTAGCAGTACTGTACATACAGTATAAGTCGTTTAACAGTAAGAAGTTTTACTTTGTTCATTTCGGATGCTGTGTGCAGCCATGTGGATGTAATGTCACTACTGGAATAAAAAAAACTTGGAGAGGGGAATAATAATCCAAGTTGGTATGTTACATCATGAAAGACATTCTCCACATTTACTCTTTAAAGTAAAAAGGATTCAACGAAGTTGTGCAAAACAATTATAACAACGCAGTCACCAATAGGAACTCAGTTAAAATAATATACTGTAATTTTTTCTTTTTACAGGAACAAAAAATTTTTTGTTTTTTTTTGAAATTTTTTTTTAGGAAAGTAAAGTAAAGTGATACCTTGGGCTTACAAAATAAATCTCTTTAATTTATTTAAGTTCTTTAGGCGAAACTTCGTATTGCGAAACGCATTTTCCCATAGGAAATAATGTAAATGCAGATAATCTGTTCCATCCACCCAAAAATATTACCAATATTAATATTTTCCAACATTATAATTCTATTTTTTGCATACAAGAACAATCAAAACATTTAGAAGAGACATGTACTGTACTTGTGTTGAGTTTGTAGTGTTGAGCTGTTGAGCGTAAAATATGAAATAGACAGACATTAAACCTCACTTATCCTTAATTATCCTCTCGGCACCGGCTGTAAACTGAAAAAAAAAAAAAAAAGGCTCCCTTTTCTTCTTGCTGACGTGCTTCATAACATTCTTAGGACTCATGGTACCATGTCTTCACTAAATCTTTCACAACATGCCAAAAAAAAAAAAAAACATAAAAGAAATTGGTAACCCTGCTTTACTTGGCTTTCCACTGACACAAACACGTTTTGAACGGCTCCCGGACACATGCGCGACCCGATGTGTGGCACATCTGGCTCGGTCGTTCGTATGCTGAAAATGCTTTGTATGCTGAGGCAAATGTCTTGCAAAATTTTAGTTCTTAAGGCAAAAAAAGCGCAAGGCACTGTGCTCATATGCCGAGGTACCACTGTATCTACCCTCTATGCACATTCCTTATTTTTTGAGAAAATTATGGTCAGATTATCAGTTTACAAACTTGTACAAGTTTAAATGTTTACAAGTTAAATCCATAATATATGAACCGAAACGTCAAAACTGAGGCACGTACTTACCGTTACACCGCAATAAAACGCTCTTTGTTAGCTAAGCTTGTCCGCACGTTCATGAGAGAACGCTCAGGTGGATGAGAGAAAGAGCAGGGCGGCCCCCAGCCGAGGGCTACGCAGCGAATAAGCTTTCATCAGGATGTTGCTACACACACAGCTGTGTGCCTCTGTTTGAAGGAAGATGACCTTTACAGGCTCCCAGTAGACCTGCTACTGTTGACGGTTAGTCTTCCGGAAAACAAAGCAGTGTGTGATCTCAGAATACACACACGCGTGCGACACTACCCGGGTGTGGAAGCGTGTTTAAACACTGGCGCTGTCAAACTGCTTTCCTTATCAGCAGCTATCTGAATCAGTGCTGTGTGTCTGTGCTGCTATGTGCAGGGATCATCATGCATGAGAAGATTAATAAAATCTTAATTTGAAAAGTCATATTAAAAATAAATTACAATTTTTACATTTTGATTTTTAATGCCCTTTAAATAAAAGGGGTTAGGAAAGGTTGTAGCCAATCCGGTTGCCTTGTATAGTATTTTTGGATCCGCAGAGAACACCTTATTGTTTAGCATTGTGGCAGATATGAATAGCCCTTGAAGGTAACATGTCAATATTAATTTTTCTTTGTAAATTCAATTAAGCACATAATTTAAAGAACTACACATTACACAACTCTCTTTCTGTGCAACAATCCATTCCTAAGGCTCATATGCTGCTTCTGCGATCCCACTGAGCGAAATCGAATTAGTATCTTCCAAAGTTAGTGTATTTAATAAATACTTATCCTCGTTCCATTCAGCCATACAGCCAATTATGGGGAGAGAAGAGAGTCCAGTTTGTACTAAACAAACCGTAACTGCAACCGTAACATTATTGCGTGGAACAGGAGCGGTGCACTTTGACTTGCATTTACTACAGTATTTACCTGCATTGTACTCGTGGGCCGTGTGCAGAGCAGGAACACTTATGATGGCAGAGACCTATTGTAATGTATTTACATGCATCTCAATTTTGATTTAAAAACAGACATAAAAAATTCTATCCTTTTACATTATACGCCTAATTAAAGTTTACGAAGAAATAATGATATAATAAACAATAATACAATATATTGCCATTGAAATACAGAGATAACTATAACCAAGGGGACCTTTGCTGAAACTGTTTCATGCAACTTACCTGAACTATCCCTTCAAATTGAACTCACAATGTTAGCACACCTCTGTGTCAGGTTAACTACAAAGTCCTGCCTTCTGCGTTACAATTGGTTACAAGAATTTCATTAAAGACCATGTTTGGTTAGAAACCTTGAGCATGAAGACAAGACTTAAATCGATGTGTTTTTAATGCAGTTTAGCACATTTTAATGAACGTCTTATAATGAATGGCTATCAGTGTCAATAGAGATCTAGAACATGTGCATCATTTTTGTTAGTAATTTACTGAAAACTGACCTTTAAGCCTATTTTATATATATATATATATCAGAGGCAAGATTACTCGACTCTGGTTGTAGCTGATAATCTGAGCTAATGTTAGTGAGCAATCACGAGCTAATTTTTAACTTGCTTAAAAACTTGAAGTTATATCGTTACCCAGAATGAAGTAATTGTAAATATAATTAATTAAAAAGTGTAACAAAAGTAATAAAAAAAATGAAAGTATTTTTCAGCTATTTTTACTTTGCTAAATTAGACAAAGTACTAATTCGTCTGCAGGCAAACACTGCCTGTGCAACAAAACTGTTAGAAACCCACATTAGTTCTACAGCATTTCAAATGTTAAATTAAACTATAATTTAGACCATTTAAGATGATTACTTTGCTTTTAATGTGTTCTTGATGCCACTCTCGACAGGTGCTCTCTCCAAAAAAGTCCCGGAAAATAAATCCTGATGCATTCTCAACTCAGGATATGATGTGATACCTGATAATGAGATACCCGGTATGAACCCAATTCACGCCATGCCATCCCAGGTACCTGAGCCAACTAGCTAAACCCTTATAATAATAATAACCCAGCATTTTTTTTTGTCAAGCATGCAAAGACTTTTAATTTATTTGGCACTAATGTTTTAGAACCTGCAATAAAGTTAAAAGATTCCGAAAAACTCAAAACCATTTTCAATCCAGCGGCTGCATCCTGGCCCAAAAAAAGCTCACTGTTGCCAAATCAACTTTTGCCAGTGGTATATAAAAAAAATTCCTGTGAAAGTTGTGCTAAACTGGCCAGACGCAGCGCATCTGAGCAACTTAGGAACATTTTAATTAGTTCCTGGGGATTTAAAACTGGCTGTAACGCTAATTAAAACACCTAATCTAGCTAATTATAAATAGTAAGGTTATAGAGAAGGGCAGATGTTTGAGCTCACCAGCACGTTAACTGTACAGCTCATGCGGTTCTCCTTGCTCTCGTCGTGCATGATGGTCCTGTAGTCCAGCAACCTCTCCAGCAGACGCACCACCAGACTCACAAAGTTCTCTCCATTCTTTGCCAGGTATTTATGTTTCCTACAGTGCTCCAAGAGTCTACACCACACACACACACACACACACACACACACACACACACACACACACACACACACACACACACACACACAAATTAATCTGGCAATGGCATGAGAACAACAATACAGCAATTGCACTTGACAAGAAAAATTATGCCAAACAAATTTCCATGCGAAAGGCCTGAGCCTCATCTTCGGAGCTGCCAAAGCGTGTCTCCGACAGTGACACTGTGAGCGCGCTGTTAGATTACCGAGCTTTTGAGCCTGTGAACAATGTGAGCCTGTAATCGTGTCTTACATCTTTTGGAAGAGAATTTTGTACTGCTCGTCTCCGCGGCCTCCTTCCACCTCGTGATCCAGCTTCGTGATGATCTCGTTTTCAAACTGCAATTAAACACAGCAGCTGTAAATAATCACCGTGGCTAATTTTCCATTCCATTAGCACCATCCGCTTCCCTTTCTCTTCTATCCATAGCTTCTCTTTTTCAATCTCTCTCTCTCTCTCTCTGTTTGTAAGAGTAATCAGTGTTTAGCAGCTTAATCTTCATCTGCTCATCATCATTGGCAATGAAGCACTGAAACGGGGGGGGGGGGGGAGCACAGAGTTAAAGATAGAGAGAAATAAGGGAATAAAATGGTATATTGTAGAGCGAGAAAAAGAAAAAAAAATGTCAAAGAAGTAAGAGCTGCAGGTTAATTCATAGCAACTGCAGAGAAGCAGGAAGTCTGCCCCAGCAGTGCTACAGTGGCAGTGAGTAAGAGCTGCGGAAGCTGGAGATTTATCCTGGCTGCCGTACAGAGACGAAAGCACCTGCCCTCCTAAAGTAGGGTCAAACTGCGCACAGACAACTCATGCTTCTCTGAAGAGAATAAACAGGGCAGAGTTTAAAGAGTGGCGAGCCTGAGGCAGAACCGATGTTAACGTGGTGCTATTACACTAAGGGATTAGGAGTAGCATTTAAAGCGAAAAGTACTGCGCCCTCGAGATCAGAACGGATCCTCCTGAGCAAATCTAGCGGTTCGTCTCTTCTCTCGAGTTGGGATGAACTAAAGGCGGCGGAGTTATCTAAATAGGTACGGCACCTAGTGCATCACACAAGCCGAGCTCTCCTAAAAATAAACCCACACTGATAGAGGCAGGAAACTAAACTCGATTTCATCTGCAAACCTGACAGAGACTGCGTTTAGTGTAGAACGAGCACGTCACGTCCAACGTTCCTCCTGGGGAATTGATTTGACTTTTAAATCAACTCAAACACTAATGTAATGAATAATCTGGCTAATCAAGATGTCCATGAGATCTTAAAGTTTACCAGCTGGAAAGCTCAGTGCCAAAGCTCTCGATCAGACTGCTGTCTGAATCATACGCCACGTTCCCATCTAAATCCTGAAGTTTAACTCAGTTAAAAAGAAAAAAGTTTCTCACAGGAAATGACTCGTGTTCTATTTTTAAAATGTAAGGGGGAGAGAAAACGGAAACCTCAAACCAATTAAACAATGGTTCAACAACATTTAGACTGAAATCAGAGAAGCAGAATATCTCTTGCCTTCCCAGTTTTTACGCCTGTTAGACCACGTAACACGGATAATGACTAAACAGAGATACCATCAGGCTCCTCTTCACACTACCTGCTACTAATACTAATTCCAAACACCTGCAAAACGTTTACCGCCATATCACCACTGCGATCTAACTGCTGAAACAGACTATACGTGTTGTTCAACCGCAAGACAGGTTTTAAACCGGGTGTCTTTATTGCAACTTGACCGTATTTTAATTATGCGCCGCCGCGTTTGCTCATGAATCCACGCTGGTTGTTATAGTAACAGAAGAGATGGGCATTTAAAAAGACATGCAGGTAAAACTCAGGGTTCTGCATGTTTTCAGCAATATGCGTCGTAAAGCGTTTCCAAGGGTCCCAGGGTTAAGCCAAGGTTTCCTTCCCCAATGTCTGATCTGAAGAGGTGTCATGCACCTAATGATGCTGTCACGACATCGTCACTGCATCCAGAAATCCAATTTTATCTAAAACGTAGCTCGATTCATTACGGGCTGCCGATGTGCATGTTAGGTCTTCATGATTTCAGGTAAACATTTATTCCCTGAGGCTTTTGAATAATTTGAATATTCTCTGCTTTACACTTGACTTGACTTGACACATTACAGGGAATTTGGAAACATCGATTAGCCTAACCTGCAGGTTGTGGACTGTGGGTGGAAACCCGGGGGAAACCCACCAAGAAACTCCACACACACATACTGTAAACCAACCACTCAAAAGTTTGGGATCACTTGCTAACTCGCATGGTCTTGCATGATTTTTTTTTCTTTCTACATTGCAAAGCAATGCTGATGACATCCCAAGTATGCAATAAAATACATCAACTACTCATGATCTGTAAATCCTTCATAACGACTCTAATCTGAGGTGTGTTTGTTAATTGGTGATTTCTGAGGCTGGTGACTCCAAATGAACGTCTCCTCTGCAGCAGAGGTAAGTTTTGGTCTTGGTTTCCTGAGAAGGTCTTCATGAGAGACAGTTTCATCACGGTGCTTGATGGGTTTTGCAAACGCACTTGACACAATACTGTATTTGCAAGAACTGTTACAGAAAGGCTGACCTCAGTGGCTTAAAATAACAATTAACTGTTGTTGTTGTTACATAATTACCAGTAGTGAAAAGTAACAAATTACATTTACTCGCGTTACTGTAACGGAGTATTTTTTTTGTGTACTTCTACTTTTTAAAGTAGTTTTTATGTACTGTATGTTGCACTTTTAAGAGTTCCCGCCCTTCCCCCAGTGTGTGTGCTGCGGAGGTGTGTGTGAGAGAGCGTTTCGGGGGTGAACACTACTCCGTTCTCTCCTTCTCACGCGCAATTCTTTTACCCTTTTCTTTACCTTTACTTTATGTTTTGTATTATAATTTTGTGATGCTGAAAGAGGCCGATAAAGGTTTTGTTCTGAACGTTATTCTCGGCTCTGAGCTCTTTTTTCTCTCGGCTACCCGACGCAAAGCGTCACACCATATTTAAGAGACCACTTTGATTTCAAGCACAGGAAAGGCAACAGCTTTATTATGCAAAGGTGTTTCTTCAATTAAAAACGACTAGTTAGAGATTTATATCCGCTTGTCTTTTTTGAACTTCACTAGAATCCCCCATCCCACCCCCACTGTAAAAAAAAAAAAAAAAAAGTCACTCGGTAACTTTTACTCTGAGTAAATTTTTAATGAGCGACTTTTTATTTTTACTTGAATAGATTATTATAATGCTAACTTTACTTGTACTTCAGTAGAAATTTCCCTGAAGTAACAGTACTTGAGTACAAAAGCTTATTACTCTTTACACCTCTGATAATTACCCAATTCCATGTGTGTTATTTCATAGTTTTGAAATCTCCATATTGCTGTAGAATGTAGAAAATAAATCACTAAACAAAAACAAAGAAATTTGCAAGTGATCCCGAACTTTTGAGCGGTAGTGTACTTGAGACGGAATCAAACCCTCGATGCTGGGGGACACAGCGATAGTCTGATTTGTCTCCATTTGATACGCAACACACATGAAGAATTTCACTAATGCACTTAAAGTTACATCATTGAAATGAGAAGGCAATATTTCTCCCAAAGCTCGTGTTTGATTTTTGCCACGGGCCACATAGTGCTCACTGGAGACTGTGGGTTAAGCAGCTGTTATTTGTGGTTCTAAACTGACCTTTTGGAAACTGCGCGTGAAGTGGAACTCGCACTGCATCATGTCGAAGAAGATGGGGATAGTCGCTTTGCGCAGCTCGATCTCTGGCACAAGCGTCATCTCCAGAATGGGTCCCACCATCTCGGGGATGAACCTGATCTTGTGCGGACCTGGCAGCATTTCAAGAACACGTAACAACAAGAGAGCACATAACATGATGAAACATCTTGTACACTGGAAGCGATTATTGCATTCAGCGTTCAAAGCCTTTGTGCTTAGAGAGCTCAGATCAGGTTTTTTTTTTTACATTACGCACCCAGAGCACCGTCAGTATTTCATTTTATGAAATACAAGAATCTGCATATGGGGGATTTTGTTTAATAATCTTTCATGCTTTCTCTCATCAACTCTCACAGACTGGAGTTGCATCTTGTCCGTCTCAT
Organism: Clarias fuscus; assembly: GCA_030347435.1. NCBI lineage: Eukaryota > Metazoa > Chordata > Actinopteri > Siluriformes > Clariidae > Clarias > Clarias fuscus. The sequence goes on along the minus strand of CM059220.1, from coordinate 7,639,254 downwards.
CACTATCAAACACATGCAAAAAAAAAAAAAAAAAAAACCTAGCTCATGTTTAACACATTGCAAAATTATTATTTATACTGACATTATAAATGCAGATTATTAATGGGCACCAAAAAAGACCCACGACTGTAACCCCAAATTAGAAACCACGAACACACACACACACACACACACACACACACACACACACACACACACACACACACACACACACACACACTGACATATACACACACAGTAACTGAAGACAGAGGTGGAAATGAGACGTGGGATCTCCTTTAGAAATGAGCTCGAAATAGAGAGCTCAGCATGTTCTCAGCTATGAATATGATTAACCATCATCCCCCTTCTCCAATTAGCACCTACATATATAAACTATTCACAGACAGTATTCTTTTCAGAATAAGCCTGTGAATAATCTGCTGATTTCGGTTTAGGCGAAAATAAACCTGCAAGGTCAAAACGTTTCTGATAAAGAAAAAAAAAAAAATAAATAAAAAGAAAAACGAAAATCCTCGATAAGTACTTTGTGATCAATTAATTACTGATGTATTTATTTAGCTATTATCCTAACGTGAGTCATTAATTTAAATTTAAGTCTGTGTGTCATCTTTACATGACACATTTAAAAAAACAAACAAAAAAAAAACAACAGGAAGTAAAAGGTTTGTGATCAGACGTTGTGCACAACACACCCTTCAGATTCAAAATAACACCGTGTCATAACGGGTAACACAGATCCAAGATGACATTTACAGTCTTCCCGTAGACTCCACTCTGTTTTATGTAGATTTCGCAGCGAGACACTCACCCAGGTTGTACCACATGTCCCGGATCTCAAAGCCAATCTGGCGTCTCATGTCCTGATACCTGGAAGACACAGGGAAGCATTTCAGCATTTCAGACTCGGCTTTCTCATCCGAGGAGCTGAACAAGGAGACTAAATTATTTCTCTGCCTCAGAAGATTGCATACTCTCAGGACACAAAGAGCCTCAGGTGTGGTGGCACAAATGAAATAATACTTTACGAAATTAATGCCCGAAAGAATATGACATTGGCATAAAAAAAAAAAATTTTTTTTAATGTACTAGAGTTGTTGTTTTTTTTCCCCCCGTTACCTTTGGTATATGAGCACATGCAACTGTGAATAATATAAAACAGGATTAATGAACAATCCATAAGAAAGAACTTGAGCGCAGTGCAGAGTTACCTTTATAAAAATTTTTTTTTAATTTGGTCCAAATCCATTTGGGTTGAAAGGGACCATTGCAAAAAGCTTGTTCTGTTGCTCTGCCAAATGTTGCTGGTCTAAAGTCATGTATAGTGGTGTCACGGTTTAGGGATGCTCTGATATTGTCACCATGACAACAATTTAAGCATCTCTAGTACCTTTTACGTCTGGCATTTGAATAATATTGTTAGACACCCACACGCGCACACAAATATATCTAACGAAATGAGAATTAATGGGCTGAGGATAACAAATAGGCGTTGAAAGGACCCTATTGTTCATAGCTTTTATGCTTCACATTAACCACCTCATTAATACATTATGTCATGGTTTGTCTTCATAAAAATGCTAAACTCCAGAACGACTCTCACAAGCTTTGCAGTAGTTTTGTCAGTTGAAAATGAGTACCTGATCTCCAAATGAGCTCGATGTAGACCGTACTGTAAACTGTACTTAAAGCGCTGGGTTACGCAGCAATGGATTGCTGCAGTTCAGATTATGCAAACTTCTTGAATGCAGTTCATGCCTGCGAGGTTGCCAGATTTTTATTTCAGCAGAGGTAGGATCCGGACTAGCACATTTTAACTTAAGAACTTGCCTTTAAGTGCAATTTCACTCTTATGTTCTATGTCAATACGCCCCATGATGAATGACTCGAAGAAAAACACCCTCGTCTTCTGAAGCATCAGTGGCACTGGATTGATTCCTAATTACAAGAAAGCATGCCTCACATGTCTTTCAGCATTGGAAGTCAGCAGCAGACCATTTTCTATTCTTAAATGTGTATAATAAAAAAAATTCCAGTTAGAGAGGACTGTCATGACTTACTAAAGCTAAAACCTTGTCACTCATCGACTATATTCATCCGGTTAAGGAAATGCATCATAATTGGACATACCTGACGAGGGCTTATTCTGCACAACAACCGTAGCGATGCTTAATGTCTAGAAACACTCTTACAATGTTCTTTCATCAAAAAAAAAAATTGCATCTCTGGTTAAATTATCTGTAATGAGGCTCATTCAGTGACCTAGAACTGACAAGTGCTTAACATACACACATGAATACTGAAAGTGGATTGTGAATGGGCAGGGTCACATCCACCTTGCTGACAGATGTGAACACTCCACGCGAAACGCGCATACTGTAGTACTGCAGAAAATAATGGTTCAAAGACCGAGGAAGAGTTAAAGGTAAATGCGGCTCCTTCGGAATCGGCTTAACCCCGAACCACCGCAGCTACACACATAAGGGATCTGACACTAGATCAACACTCTTGGTCCAAAACACTCAATAAATCTGAGCCAGGCCTGCACTCTTGTTAATATCCTCTCATCACCATGCTGTCACGTAGTGACATTTCAGAGGACCTGAGGCACTCTCTTGAATTTGCATCCACCATTGATTGCTTTGCCAATAAGCTTGCAAAGTGGCATAATTTATGGTGACAAGGACAGGAGAAATCAAGGCCTTATTAACACAAAAGAGGACGGCATCTCCAGCTTGATCCGAGCCTAGGTCTCCTTATGCTCGAAGCGTTTAATGCTGACCGGAAACCGTATATCTGAACAGCAACGGTAAATTGATTGGCAGTAACTTCAGGCATTGTTAAAAAAAAAATTTTAATAAAAAAAAAGACCCAAAGGCATAGGTTCAATTTAGCTGGGTTGGCTCAACCTCTATGTAAATAACTTGAACCATTAAACGGACTTCTAAAATCACACTCCTGCCATGTTACTCAAATCCCACGCTATGACGTAAAAAATTTACCTCAAGCTTTATACAGAACACACTTTCTAAGACATGAGAGATTTGCTGTTTTGAAACCAGTGACTGGTTTTCTACAAAACGCTTCATACAATCTATGATATCAAGTTCAATCTTTATTTGTCACATATACATTACAGCACAGTGAAATTCTTTCTTTGCATATCCATAACTGGGTCAGAGCGCAGGGTCAGCCATGATACAGCGCCCCTGGGGCAGATAGGGATAGGGGTTAAGCCTTGCTCAAGGGCCCAACAATGGCAACCTGGTGGAGCTGGGGATGGAAACGCCGACCTTCCGGTCAATAATTCAGTGCCTTAACCTGAGTCAAGAGAATTGCAATAGTCAGGAGAAGAGTCACTGCGAGTCACAAGAGCTGTCTCGTCATGTCTCAAAACGCTTTCACATGGGATTTTATTTCATGTAGCAGAGAAGTTGAACATACTCTATACACCTGGAGTTAATTGAAAAAGTGGATTTGAACTAAACCAAGTGTCAAATTCTAAATGTAAATGTAAAAATATGAAGCTTCGAAAGTCATTGCAAAACTCCAGCCTGCTAGCTCAGTTTTTTTTTTTTTGCAACATACCTGTAACATACAGCACAATAATATTCAGAGAGAGGGGAAAAAACAGTGCTTGAACAGGCCACTGTGACCCAAGTAATGCAGCCTCACAGCCAGAGATGAGTAAAAACGGACAAAGTGCCCTTCACAGGAATATTGGCAATGAGAAATGCTACATTTATTCAAAGCCCTAGCACACACCTTGTTATAGAGCATACGTTTGAATCCCAGCATCACTTTCCAATCATCCTCAAGTCTCAACTTCTTAATTGATCCTGTCTCGACTGTAAGTCACTTTGGATAACAGCGTCACCCAAATGAGTAAAACCGCCCGTATTTTAGAGTTGGCTTGAGGGGAAATTCAGACAATGAAATGGTGTCAGGGTTGTGCGTCTAAGAGACAGACACTGAACTTTAATTAAGCTTATCAGAATCACAGCCAAACTGTTGGCTGACTGGCAGAAATATCGGCCTCGCAATAAATCCATTTGCACCGGGAGAAGCTCAGCCTCGTCTGTGAAGTCAGAGAGCTCAGAAGCTTAACGAAAGAAGCAATTTCTCATTTCTTTAAAAGAAAAAAAAAAAACCTGTGCATTCAGCCTCTTTAGCTGTGATGGCACCCGAGGCCAGATCTAATCTTATCACCTGAAAATGATGATTGATATATATATTTTTTTAAATATATATACTTCTATATACAAGTCTTACTTCTAATAATGTTTCACTTGGTTGTGAAAATCTATCTACTTTACCACAACCGCATGTGAGACCATTTCGTACATTCTGCACTAACAAAAAACACCAAGCTGACGTGTGGACCAACATGTCTATAAATATCCTAGTGTTATCCACACGGACCTGTCTGTTTAACAACTGAGAGAAACTTCGAGTCGTTTTCTGTTTAATAATCTGCTCGTCAATTCATTTCATGTGCTCAAAAAGCGTAAAGCTGCTGTTCAATGCAATCAGGCAAAATCATGCGGCTACAATAAAAAGTTGCCATACTGTGTCATTTCCATCCTGATTTTCTTATTACACTGGTATGAAATCGCTTGCATTGTGGTTTTCCGGTGGAATAATTTTGGAAAATGAAACCAGGCTCCGTTCATGACATAAATTAATTACTATATGCACCACGTCGTCTATTACATTATAGGATCATTTACATAAGGGTTATCAAAATACACTCGCACGGGTAAAGTCTCATGGGGTACTTTTAATTGCCTTCGGGAAAAGTCTGAAAACTTTTATATTAACCTTATATCATGTGCAGCTTGATGGAAAACACGTCTAGGTAAAGGTATGTAAATTTAGCGTGTTATTTTTCAAAAATGATATAATTAAATCTAAAAACTGACAAACAAAAGCTAGCTGATGTGTATGTAATAGTAATCACGTCACACGGTGTTTCACTGAGAATATAGTGCACTATACTGTACATCCATGTACGAATACCCTATTAAAATAGTACATGAAGTACTTGTAAATCTATTTGGAATATTGTTAAGTTAGAACTCACTTATATACAGAAAGTGATTCCTGCATAAACAGATCCAGTGGCATATGTATCTGTTCCGGAAGCGAGCTCTTAAGGTGAAATTTCATTTTGGAAAACGGACATCAATGTAGACATATAAATATTTGTGAGTGGCTGGAATCAATATTTCCAATTTCCAATAAACTTGATTCTCTTGTTTTTTTCAGTGCCTCAAACAAGTTTTGACAGCCTACCGAAAAAAAAACATAATACCAGCTCGGTTGCTTATATGCCGAAAAATGGTTCATATGCCACAAATACAAATTTCAGTTCTTAAGGCGAAAATTCACAAGGGAGGGTGCTCGTATGCTGAGATTCTCAAGTAAACCCTGGCTAAAATATACAAAAATCAGGCGTAATATTGAATCAACCTGCCTCATCTTTAAGTATGGGAATCACAATTTTATAAACATCCTGATTCAAATATATTTTTAGATTTCTTTACAATGTGGTAGGACACTGTTCTGTCTGCCAATGTGTAAATAGTTTAGAGTGCACCACCTGTAGGGTTATAAAGAAATGGCACCATTTTACCTCCTTAAATGCAATCATATACACTCACCTAAAGGATTATTAGGAACACTATACTAATACGGTGTTTGACCCCCTTTCACCTTCAGAACTGCCTTAATTCTGCGTGGCATTGATTCAACAAGGTGCTGAAAGCATTCTTTAGAAACGTTGGCCCATATTGATAGGACAGCATCTTGCAGTTGATGGAGATTTGTGGGATGCACATCCAGGGCACGAAGCTCCCGTTCCACCACATCCCAAAGATGCTCTATTGGGTTGAGATCTGGGGACTGTGGGGGCCATTTTAGTACAGTGAACTCATTGTCATGTAAAAGAAACCAATTTGAAATGATTCGAGCTTTGTGACATGGTACATTATCCTGCTGGAAGTAGCCATCAGAGGATGGGTACATGGTGGTCATAAAGGGATGGACATGGTCAGAAACAATGCTCAGGTAGGCCGTGGCATTTAAACGATGCCCAATTGGCACTAAGGGGCCTAAAGTGTGCCAAGAAATGATCCCCCACACCATTACACCACCACCACCAGCCTGAACAGTGGTAACAAGGCATGATGGATCCATGTTCTCATTCTGTTTACGCCAAATTCTGACTCTACCATTTGAATGCCTCAACAGAAATCGAGACTCATCAGACCAGGCAACATTTTTCCAGTCTTCAATTGTCCAATTTTGGTGAGCTCATGCAAATTGTAGCCTCTTTTTCCTATTTGTAGTGGAGATGAGTGGTACCCAGTGGGGTCTTCTGCTGTTGTAGCCCATCCGCCTCAAGGTTGTGCGTGTCGTGGCTTCACAAATGCTTTGCTGCATACCTCGGTTGTAACGAGTGTTATTTCAGTCAAAGTTGCTCTTCTATCAGCTTGAATCAGTCGGCCCATTCTCCTCTGACCTCTAGCATCAACAAGGCATTTTCGCCCACAGGACTGCCACATACTGGATGCTTTTCCCTTTTCACACCATTCTTTGTAAACCCTAGAAATGATTGTGCGTGAAAATCCCAGTAACTGAGCAACAACCATGCCGCGCTCAAAATTGCTGAAATCAGCTTTCTTTCCCATTCTGACATTCAGTTTGGAGTTCAGGAGATTGTCTCGATCAGGACCACACCTCTAAATGCACTGAAGCAAATGCCATGTGATTGGTTGATTAGATAATTGCATTAATGAGAAGTTGAACAGGTGTTCCTAATAATCCTTTAGGTGAGTGTACATATAAAATAAAATAATAATAATAAAAAAAAATCCACCCTGGAGTCAATGTAGGAATACATGAATTGCCACATAAAGGAATTGCGATACATGACTGAATCAATTCCCCTGCCAATCTTTACTAATACTGTGCAAAACCCCCTTTCCCCTACCAACCAATACAAATCAACCCAATTTTCTTATTTTTAAACACAAAAAATTACAAAGCTCCTTTGCAAAAATAAAAATTCTAGATATCCACTACCAGTCAAAGGTTTCACACACCTTCTAAATCAGCGGCTTTTCCCGATTTTTATTTCTTTCTACACTCTAAATCCAAGATATTCAATAATCTCCTCTGAACAGTTGATATTGAGATGTGTCTGCTACTTCTGCTCCGTAAATCCTTCATAACGGCTCTAATCTGAGGTGCTGGTTGTTAATTGGTGATTTCTGAGGCTGGTGACTCTAAATGAACGTCTCCTCTGCAGCAGAGGTATGTTTTGGTCTTGCTTTCCTGAGAAGGTCTTCATGAGAGACAGTTTCATCACGGTGCTTGATGGGTGTTGCAAATGCACTTGACACAATACTGTTCTTGCAAGAACTGTTCCAGAACAGCTGACATTCCTGTTTTACAATAAAAAATGACTAGGGTGTTGTTACTTAATTACATAATTCCATGTGTGTTATTTCATAGTTTTGAAAAATAAATTCAGGATTGTCCTATAATGTACTGTAGGAACTCTCAATTCAAACTTGGAATCCACCTTTTGACTGGTACTATAATTTTTTTGCAGTTACAGTACTCACTTGTGAAAGATTTTTGCACGCTTGTCACTCGAAAAGTTTTCCAGCTGCAAAGACTCCTGAGTAAGGAAGGCCACGGCCAGGTGGAAGTAGTTATTCCACAACTGCAAAATGAAAAAGAAGACAGAAGGCTTCAATTATTTACAAAGAAAAAAGGCACACTAAGAACTGTTTTGGATTTTTATTTTTTTTGCTGAGCAAACTGAACAGCGCAGGGTCTGGGCTTTATTTCCCGATCTATTTCTGTATTATAGCCCAGGTATCTAAAATTAACGCTCACCTGAAGCTCAAAGTTGGTCTGGTCCAGGAACTTCTTGTTCAGCACGGCTGCGTATTGATTGATGGCTCGCAAGAAGACTCTGAAAGATAAGAGACAGACCTCGTTTAGCTTCCACTAAGTGATGTGACACCACGACATGAGATGCTGATCACTGCTCCAGGTGACGAGTCTCTCCTCATTAGCGAAGCGGTAATAACCCTGTCTATGGCATTCAAAAACATTGTTTTAGCTCATTTCCTGTAATTACGGGGCCTGTCTCCGAGCTAGAGGTTCATAAACACAGCTTGTTAAACACACGGTGGCAAGAAAAAATAAATAAAGGAAAAGAAAACCATTGCTATCACAACTAGGTGAGAAAAAAGTGCTCTGACCTGAGCCACACAAAGGGTTGCGTTGCAAAAAGAGAGGACATAAAACACAGACGATAAACTTAATCACCAGGCTTTAACTGCTACGGTGGCAGGAGAACATTAGGAGACCATTAAGAGAACATTAAGACAACATTAGGAGGACTGCAAATTACAGCTGCATAGGAATTCGGGGTTTTTTTTTCTTTTCATTTTCTATTCATGGGCAAAAATGAAAAATAACCTAACATGCTAGTGTTAATGAAGGAAATTAGCTGTGCATGACAGATGATCACATGATACACGCAGTATCATATGATCATTTACACACATTGTAACTCCGGTCAACAAGACCTGTTGTGCAAAATTCACATTCTCTCACAGGCATTTCAAGAGCATTGACACACACTTGTACTGTAGGAATCTCTCATACCTGTGTCTTCTTAGGCATGGTAAAAGAACTAGAATATTGGATCTTTAAACTTATAATACATCACATAACTTTGGAAGAGTCTGGGTTTTGAAAACGCAATATTAACACTATTCAGCACATCGATTTTACGTTCATGAGAATTTCTACAGAATGAAATTTATTCCACTCAGAATGAAAAAAGTCAAACATTTTCCAATAATTTATGTAAAAGATAAAACCTTGAAACGATAGCATTAAAAGCAAGCATTTGAGCACTTTTACTCCTAATTAAACGACTCATTAATTAAGCTTCCAACATCATCTAATCATGTGCCATTTTAAGGCAGACACTGAATTCACAAAAAATGACCATCAAGACAAAAGCAGCAACTGCTACAGAAATATATAAATAGATTGGCCTTTGTGTTGCAGAATGACCAAAGAGTCATCTTGAGAGAGTTTGCAGTTACAGATGATCATCTACGGAGAATGTTGGTCACGCATAATCCTGTATAACGGTGTACAGCACATAGAGTTCCAGACATTAGCTCCTCAACAACCCTGCAACAAATATCTGTCTGAGCACGTGACCTTTTATCCGCTGATGATTTTCTTTAATTTGACAGAGCACATTTAAAGTCCTGACTTGTAACTGCGGATCAGCTCAAGTGATCATTACATGCTAAAATACCACTTGGCGATCAGTTCAGAAAGATGAGCTCCAGCATGACAGGACATAACCCGATCACCGCTCCTGACCCCTCTGCTTCATTATGAAACGTCTCTTTCAAAACAGCTTCGAAAGCAGAGCTCTGCTACTACAACACGAGGGGGAAACATCACTATCTAAGGACACGCAGAGATGATCCGCATGCCCTCTATGAAAAACGTGTCGCTAATGCCTGTGCTTTCATCCTCGATCCGCCATGTCATACTGTACACGCCACCTGTCCTCACTGGAGCTGAATAAAAATAGTTCACAGGATTTGACAATGTAAACAGAGCAGGAAGGCTGTAAAATCAGCCTGTATTTTGGCATGAAGGCTGGGATGATGGGATCGGGATGAATGTGAGACTGCTGAAAATAAACAAAGCACTGCTGTAAAAAACAAACACAAACAAAAAAACGCTTATTTATTTATGGCGTCAGGAAAACATACTCTTCTGCCTGGCTCATGAGGCAGAGACGGCAAAGTGTCTGCTGTTTAGTCTTTCGGGCGTACGGTACTTCTGTGGTCATGGCCGATTTTAGTAATTGTCGATAATATGAGTAAAGAAAACCTGGAATAAGAAAGCAACAGAATTGAAAAATTTGACTGTAAACTTTACAGCAAATGAAATTTTCTGATTCGCAAATCTTTAAAAACAACTCGTACACACCAATACTGCAAAACATAATAATCTGCATTACAGACACTGTACTGCCCTTTAATATAATAAACATGGAGGGGATGTTGTTACAGGAAAATAATCAACAAGAGGGTTCTGTGATGGAAACCGATGTGAAGTGGAGGAAACTCAGAATTTATGATTTTTAATTCTGGGTTTTTTATTTTTATTTTTTTTTTATTTATATTTTTTGTATTAAGTACAAGAGTGTTTGATTCCTCTTATATCACAGCAGTTCTGACATTCATTCATTAGTTCATTTATTCATTTAGGAATGTGTCATACTATTTTATCGAGCTACATACAGTACAAATTGTATTGACTTACTTATAATTTTGAATTATAATATTCTTTTTATTAAGTTAAATCATTCATTTTCGAATATGATGAGTATTAAGCGCTATACAAGTCTATGTGAACAGCCGTTACTATGGAAACAATAATATATTAGACTAAAGGAATTAGCTAATATAAAATAAACCCGTGGTTTGACTTGCAGTACACACCATGCTCGGAGCTGCTGTTTAGAACCGTTTTATGAATTATGCATGCTAATACGAACCCACTAAGCATTCATGCGTTCATACTCGATTTCCTAATTAGTGATTAAATAAGAGGTTAAAGCTTCTCTTCCTATTGGTGAAGATCTATAAAGAGCGCTGGTTGATTTATAGACAGGCAGAGCCTCGGGATGCAGGTTGATGAATGTTGACATGATTTACACGTTTTTCAGCTCTGTTTTTCAGTACTGTAAGGCCATGGTCCCTGCATCGACTCTCTTGTTCAGTTCAGTACTCAACTTTTGCTCCACTAATAAATAATCATCCGGTTTGATTAAGATCTGTGGGAACTCCCCACGACTGCCCTTTGTAGCTGATTGCTAGCAGTTGAGGTATTTGAAGTGTGAACTGGTAGGACAAGTGCTAGAGAGAATTGATTCTGTCAGGGGAAAGTTCATGTGAAAATTTAGAGAGAGCGAGCGAGATCAAGAGAGAGATCGAGAGACAGAGAGTGATCAACAAAGAGAGAGAGAGAGATCGAGAGAGAGAGAACACCATGCTGAAGTAGACAGAGAGGTTTGTACAACTAGCCTTGTCAAGAAATTCAGACAACTCGAATAAAATTTAAACTGAGCTGATGGACAGGTGACATTGTAGCCTGGGGAATTATTCCCTTTTCACTTCCTCTCGCAAATTCATAAAATATCTTTACCTGAATTATTTACAATTGTGCAAAATACCTAAATGGGAAAGTAAGACTAGGAAACATTTTTTAAATAATTAAATTTAATCACATGAATGACTCAAACGTTGGAACTTGAATAGCTGTTAAAGAAAAAAAAAATCTAATTTGTTCATTTATTTAATTCCTCATAAATCATAAAAAACATTTACTACCATTTACTAATAAACAGCTGAAGCTGATGCAAGGACGAGCTGACAAACCAAAAAAAAAAAAAAAAAAAAGAATTACCAATTGTTTGTTAAAATGCTTTCAGATATCAGGATATTAAGTGTTTGTTAAGTCAAACTTCGATTCTATGACACAAGTGAAAAGATCAGAAAATTTTGAATAAGTATTACATGAAGGCCAAATGCTAGAGATGATGTTCTCAGGGTCATAGAGGTAAACAAATAAAATGTTTTATTTACAGTTGTGGACGTAATGAAAAGTATTTTTTTTATTCTCCTCCCAAGGCAAGTAAACGCACATTGTCCAACAAAAGTTGAATTTCGACTACAGGACAGGGTTTTTTTTTTTTTCACGAAATGAATCATATCTTTTCTGTTCACATGACAGTTGTCAGAAAATATAAAGTGAGAAATCAGCAGTGCCGCTGCCTATGTGCCTTTAAGTGTGTGTATACAGTAGGTACTGTATGTATGTGTGTGTGTTTGTGCTGTAGTTTGCTCCTCATCATTCTTATTACGCCACTAATGAGGCTGTGTGGTATAATGCCTCTCTCAACTAGTTTCATTGCCAAGCTATTGATAGATATCCGATTATTCGCTGCACATCTTGTATCACCACCAGCTCAGCCATCACACTCCCGAAAAAGGCTTTATCTTCATGAATACGCCAGCGTGACTCTTAATACCACGTTTTAATAAACACATTTGTATGCCTCTTCTCACCAGGTGAAATATATATATATACTTCTGCACAGTGTACATGCTTCAAAGTCACACAATGTTCTGACTTCTTTCAGCAATCACTTTATTACCACAGAGCTCCTAACACATGTAAGACACATACTCGCATAATATCCAAGTAGAAAAATGTGTTTCTTTAACTCTCTCTCTCTCTCTCTCTGTGTGATAAACTACACTCATTGCTCTAACGCACTGCTCGACGCTACATCACTTCTGTCAGCCATCATGACACGGAGCATCACGCTGTGCAAGACCGGTCTATTCCTTCATCACCATCATTAGTCAATAGAAGTTCAGCAGGTCAAACTAATTTCTCTGCTAATGATCGCACAACTTCTATTCCCCTTTATTCTTGTACAACAAAGTGCCGTACAGTAAATAAATAAATAAATGAATGAATGAATGAATGAATAAAATCTTAATAATAATAAGATAACACTCTCTCTCTCTTTCTCCCTCACAAAGTGTAACTGTAACTGTACCCTAATACTCCTGATCACACACCCGGGCGTTTCAGTACTCTAACTAAAGCCAAGTAACCTGAAAACAATTTGCATGCATTAAAACCTTGGACTTGGCTTTCACCTACATGAAGCATGGTGCATAGTTTTTCCTCGACTGTAAAACATTATCCATATCTTTTTTTATTTTATACTTTGTGGTTGTCTTCGCATATTCAATCCTGCTTAGATTGGTCCAACTTCAATCCTACTGTCGGTCTGCGTTATTTCCAGTCACTCCTGGTGGTAAGTGTTTGATTTACGGCAAATACGACATCACTAGTGTTTTCTCATTCTCTTACGGTACATCAACTCCCTGAATCCTGTAAAGTAGGTTGCAGGAATCATGAAAGGGTCCTTCTGACACTAGCTGGCAAACAAAACACCATCCTCAAGGGACATTTCAATGATTAAAATAATGTTCAAAACGCATTTGTGCGTTTTTCTCATCAGGGATCAGAAGCTAATTAAGCATTATAACACGAGAGAGGACGCAGTCATCTGTAGGCACGAGGGTGCGGCCCAAATCCCGAAGATATCGCAAACAATATACAGCATAATAGTACGACCTCAAGTATGATACAATCCCTTATTCCATAAGGCCAAGCAGTGCCCTTGATCAGGAGTTATGAGGGATTTGGGATTCAGCCTTGTGTTTGAAGCTAGTTATCTTTGTAGTTTGAGTTAGCTGTCAACAGAACAACATGGACAGAGACGAATAAAAATGAATCAGAAGCAACGACTAAGGAGACAGTAAGATGTGTTTTCTTGCAGAATTTGCTCCCATGACTGGTTTTGAATGTGGTCTTTGGCAGGCTGCTGCTCTCTGCTCTCTCCAGTAGTCTGTACAGACCTACTTTCACCCATGCTTGCGACGCAGTTAGTGCAATTAACAGCTGTGACCAGGAGTGATTACACATAGTGTAAATGCCTCAGTGCTGTTATGCTCTACATCACTTGTGGAATAAATCTCAACCTGATCTCGCAGCCTGAATGATCTGAACTACAAGAGTCATTTTAATAATGATGATCTATGATTGTCATTTTTAAAAGTGTTACTCTCAATTGTTCAATGGCTCCATTATACTTGTTAAAGAATTTCAACACTTCTTCCAGAAAGTTCTTTCAGAAATTTCAATATGCTAACACACCTCAAAAACTGACACCTACATTTATTGCATAAAAAATAAAAGGTTTTCATGAGCGTTGTCAATTTTCAAAGCACATTTAACATTAGCGAAACAATTACCCATGATATATGAATAACTAGTTAGCAGTTTTTCTTAATTTCAGCCTAAATCATAGAGCTGCATTTTCAAGGCAAATCAAACAGTGTGTTAAACAAACAGACTGAACAGAGATAAACAGAATGCTTTCATATAATCAGAAGCTGGTTTCCTTTTGTTTTATACCATTACACTTAGACAATTTATTTACTGGAAAAAGGGAACAGAGAGGGAGAAATAAAAGGAAATAGACAGATAAAAAGAGAAAAATAGCCTGCAGTGAACTCTAATAGGTAGACAGCGACAGTAATCCACTCTGATGTTATGTAATAAAAGGTTAATAAATTAAGTGGTATGAAGCTTTCAGTACGAAGGACGGAACATGACTGTATCTGGGTCAGGACAACATGTCAAGATCATCTCCGATCAAAGCAAAGACGAGACGGAAGTGTACAAATCGTTTTAGCAAGACGTCAATGAGTTAAGTCTTCATGGGTGTATCTGTGTGTTAAAAAGAAATGAACTGATAAATAAAACGGTGTTCTCTTAATTCAGCATTAAATGATCACTTTTCTCTTAAAGTGCTTTCTCTTTAAGGTTTATCCATTCAAGCTGAAATTCAACCACTAAACATCAGGATAGCCTTGATATTTGAGATCAGTATGATCACAAATAACTCAATCCAATGACTCCAAGTATCCCAGCTGAAGATTTAAAACAGTTGATCCAGCAACGCCAACCAATAACTCAAACCACGCCCACCAATAACTCAAACCATTCCAACCTGATAACTAAAACCATTCCAACCTGATAACTCAAACCATTCCAACCAATAACTCAAACCACGCCCACCAATAACTCAAACCTTTCCAACCTGATAACTCAAACCACGCCAACCAATAACTCAAACCACTCCAACCAATAACTCAAACCACACCCACCAATAACTCAAACCATTCCGATAACTCAAAACCAACAACTCAAATGGCACAGAGGAATAACTCAAACCACACCAAACAATAACTCAAACAATGCTAACCAATGAAGCAAACCACGCAATTCGATAATCCAGACTCAGCAACTGAAACTAGAAAAACTTGATCCACTCTATGCAATCATGTTAGAAACCAATTTCCTGTTCTAAAAACTCAAACTGCCCAATGCAGTAACTCAAATCACTTTTGCTGGTATTCAGGAATGAAAAAGCCCACAAAGCACCAAAGTAAGTCATCTGAACCATAATATGTCCCGGAGTTTTATTGACACCCAGAGTACAATCAACAAAAAACTTTCTCAAGTAATGTTAATTAAACTTATAAACTTATAAAGAATAATTTAAAGGCAAAAGCCATTACCTCAAGATCTATTCAGAGTAGGAATTACTCATTACAAAGAATTGCACTCCATTTTTGAGTGCATATTAATAAGAATAATTTTTTTTACTGCTGCAAACAGAATGAACATCAGAAAAATTATACAAGTCTAGAATCTCTGAAGAAAATTATACAAACATCATAAACCGAACATCATTTGGGATTCAATTAGAAACATCAACATGGAGAAAAGAAATGCAGTAAAGCAACTTTTTTTTTTTTTGCCTCCAGCTAAAAATCCTTTCAAATCAATGTAAGCAGTGACTTCCACTAAAGGTTTGTTTATGAATACCATCTCTTTATACAACACAATTAGATGTAAAGGAATAAAAGTTGCATGTTACACATCAAGGGACACACTGAAGACAGTAGAGATGCCTTTGAGACATTTGAAAATGCACGGTGTAAAAGGACTACTCGTCTTAGTTGTGCTCTGGTGATCGGTCCACCTAAGACAGATGTTAATACCAGATGTGAACAGGGTCTTATATAACCTGCCTGGGGGCCGAACAGTGGAAAACCGACTGTCAGCTTCACCAGGAGACGCTATATTGGGAGTCACGCTGCATCCGAATGGTAAACCGTTTAACTGAAGGAGACCCAAATTAAAAATCGCTCCTTAATGTCGTTGGCAACGTTCCCCAAATTTGGTCCCAGAGACTGAATTATTGGCAAAGCACAGCCCCACCTGTTTCAACAGATAAAATGTTAATTACATCTTTGATTAGCTAATTTAGAGGATGTTTGCGATGCATGAGCTCAGAGCAGATCAGGCCTCTTGACTCTGGGTACACAGCAGGAATACAGAGTGTGACACTGCAATTAATGTCACCTAAAGTACAGCATGTAAAAGAAATGCAGAAAACTGGGAATCATCCTGAATCGAGCCTGTTGCATGTTTGAAACCTTTGTTGCAGCCTTGCATCACCAAGAAGACAGAAAGAAGCATGAGACAACATATTAAACTTTAATATTTAACTCTAGGACATATTTTTTGCTATAAATATTGATAACATGATACGAGGGCTGTACCAAACATAATGCAAATATGGGCTTTTCTTCTATTATGAAATTTATTTATTTTTTTCCAACTGCAAATGATTCATGAGTAACTCTCTCTCTATACAAAGGTACTACTCAACAATCAAGTCTCTGTCACAAGCGATGCATTTACATTGTCAATGAACCCAACTCTAGAATTCTTTTTTTTTTTTGGATTTTTCCCCGATTTTCTCCCTAATTTAGTCGTGTCCAATTCCTCCCCGTCACTAGGGGGCTCCCACATTAAGGCTACTACGGGAGGGCCGAAGACTATCACGTGTTTCCTCCGAACCACGTGACGCCAGCCGACCGCATCTTTTCGAACTGCTCGCTCGCGCACCGTTGGGGGGGGCGTAACACACTCGGAGGACAGCGCTATCTGCTCCCTCCGTTGCGCGAGCTCACAGACGCCCCTGATTGGCTGTAGAGCCGTGATTAATGTGGGAGCACTAAGTACCTCTCATCCCTCCCCTCTGAGAGAGCTCGGCCAATCAGCTCTCTCTAGACCTCCGGCTGCGAGAGGTTACACCACGCGGGATTCGAACTAGCGATCTCCGGATGATAGGGCGAGCGCTTTAACCACTGCGCCACTCGGAGGCCCCAACTCTAGAATTCTATATATTATTATACATCACCTTTGCCGCAGTCTCCCACTGCAAGGTTTCTCTTTGTGTAGAAGAAGAGTTACTCCACTAGCAATTGAACAACCTATGTCAGTTAATAAAACTTTATGCCCACTTTTGCATAACTTTCAGTACAGCCCTTATATCTTTGGTTATATCACCCACCCCTACTCCACCCCAGGAATCAAACTCTATATACAGTATAATAAACCCAATAAATCCATTACAGAGACTCAGAGGAGCAGGATCCTCTTAGCACTTTACACTAAAGCTTCAGAACCATGTTAATCTTCATCTTGCTTCATAGGCAGTCTTTAGATATGGAGAGCTTTTTTTATTTTTTTTAGTTCAGATGTAACAAATAAATTAAAGAGTGCTAGTTATGCCCAAGGCTTAGTTCATGCCTTCTGAAAACTCAAGCTGAATTCCTGGAGTCTGAGACAGGCCAAAACTTTTACACCCACTGCAATCAGAATGATTAATTACAGCAAGCGTTTAATACGTTATCGCATCTGAACTCATCAGTGAGCATTCTGAAATTAGACAATTACACCCACCACCTACACCCGCTGCAAGCAAAAAACCCCTGGAACAATCAACTTATTAAAAAATGAAAAGCATTAAATGTGAAGCACCACTAAGAGATAAAACAAAGGTTGTTAGAGTAAACATATGTGCTGCAGTCCGAGGTGAGAGGAATGTAAAATACCCAGACTGAGAGCCCAGTGTTATGTGCCAAAATCAAAAAGTTGAGTGAAAGTGATGTTATGAACAGTTATGTGCCGGATGTAATAATCCACTTTAAACAGGGAGTGTATTTAGCTGACGATGGCGTAAGATACCCAACCTTACAAAATGTTATTTCTTTTTATTAATAAGTAATACAGTGCTAAGCACTATGCCACAGTGTGCTATTATTTTTAATCATTTAAAAATAAAAAAAGAACTTATAATGAGGTGGTGAGCTTTTTATCTTCGAGGTTTGTTGTTCGGGATTTTGCTCAGATTTTCTCTTAAATTTAGTTGGAGCCACTCTCCCATCAAGTCAAAAAATAAAAAGTTCTATTACAGAGACTCAAGAGGAGCAGAATCCTTCTACTACTTTACACTAAAGTTTCAAACTATGCTAATCTTCATCTTGCTTCATAGGCAGTCTTTAAATATAATATAAGCTTTTAGGATTTTCTCCTAAATTTAGTAGGAGCCACTCTTCCGTCAAGGCAACTCCTAAAAGCCAGGGAGGGCGAAGACCGTCAGATGTTTCCTCTGAGACAGGTGACCCTGGCCGACTGTATCTTTTCGAACTGCTGCTCATGCAACATTCTGGACAGCTCAGAAAAAAAATCAAAAAGCCCATGAGTGGATAGAATCACTATATGATTGATGTTAGAGCGCGAGTATGCCACACTCAAGGGAGCATGGACAATGTGCTCTCTAGCCTCCTGCTACTGATAGCTGTAGCATCACAGAGGAATCAAACTTGCGATCTCTGGATGATCGGGTGAACAAGGTCCTGTTCGGGAGACAGGGGACGGTTATTTAACCCACATGAAAGACGTCTTGAGTGCCGGTTCTTTGTAAATTGAGAGCGAGGATACATAGTAGGCAGAATTTTTTCAAATTCTGTTTCAAGTCATTTTATAAGCTGAGAGATAAAAGGGTCCATTCTTAAGCAACTATAAAAATATCAATGATTAAATGTGTGACAAATCAAGAGTATAAAAACAGCTAGTTGAGCTTTTTGATAGGTGCTGAAAATGCAATGTATATTATCCTTTGTCATCACAGAAAGTGATAAACTGGCAGAAATCACATAAGCAAGTCATCTGTGATCATGTCGTCATGAAGTATTGTACGGTTTAACATTTTATCTTTTGGCTTATTTATAGTGATTATTCGTCCTGGTGCAAGCTGATGTTTTTGCCGCACTTCAACACAAAATGCAAAAGCCTGGCTGGTCTGGAAATACTGGTAATGAAATCATAACTGATAATATCATTATATCCCACAACCTAGCTCAGTATATTATTGTTATTTTTATTCTATATTGTTTATTTTAATCTCTCGTTTGTGTCAGACACTTAATATTTTTTACATTATGGCGAAGAGAGTAATATTAAAATGTTCTTCACCAGGCAGCGGCCCAAGAGAGCACTTTATGTCCAGTTGAATGTCTCTCTTGACCTTTTATGCTTTCAGTTGACTTTCGAGGTTTCCATCATGTAGACTTTTTTTTTTTAGTTTACTTTTCTTCTCTTCCCCTTTTTTTCTCCTCTCCCTCTTGAAAAACAACCAGGAATCGAGGACACAAACTCTCTAACAAATAAACGTTGACCTATAACGAAAGAAGATCTCAAAAGATGCACCCCTGATTCCAGTAACGCTGTAAGAGCTGACAAAGGTCAGGGGAAAAAGAAAAAAAAAAAAAGCTGAAGAGAGAATATACTGTATGAGGGGGAAAAAACTCTCCAGGGAATCAATGAGTGAAGGCTAAGGGAGGCATGAAGATGCTTTTAAAATAATAATAAACATGCTTTTGTACTTCATGTACAACTCAGTTTTATAGAAAAAAAAATAGAAATGCTCTCTACTCCATAGATTATTAGATTTTTGTCAAAAAAATAATTATGCATTTGATTTCTTTTCCACTTTTTTTTTTTAACTTACTTTTTTCAATTGTGCTCTGATGAATTATGGGCTTTACAAGTGGGAAATCTATTCCTCACTCCATTTGCATTTACACAAAAGAGATGCTGAACAGTACAAATGGCTGCTGACCAAGGGGCAACCTCGGGTTCTGAAAAATGAGTCCAACATGGAAGTGCCAAAAACGGACAGTTCCTCTAATGAACCGTCTCTAACAGTGAGTAAATCTCAATAGACCCACCTACTCGTCTATACCGCTTTATCCTGTATACAGTGGGGGCTGGAGCTTATCCCAGGAGTCTTGGGGCAAGAAGTGGGGTACACACTGGATGTGGTGCATCACAGGATACACACACACATTACGGACAATCTGGACACGCCAATTAGCCTAATCTGTATGTCTATGGACTGTGGGAGGAAACCCACCAAGCACAGGGAAAACATGCAAACTCCATGCACACGGACCCCAGGTGGGAACCGAACCCGGACCCTGGAGGTGCAAGACAACAGTGCTAACCACTAGGCCACATTAGATAGACTGATGACAACTGCACAGGGGGTGAATTTATATGTACCTCACCTGTTAAAAATGCATTAAGTCATAAAATTATACATTTTTAGGGGTGTTACTGATTTCCATGACGAGTGCACTACAGGTGTCATGCTAGTGGTTTCCTCTGCATCCCTTTAGCTAATCATCAGTTTAGTGGTATAGTTTAACTTCCCACAAGAAATGTAGTAGTTAGTAGATATGTGACAAAGTGTAGAGTAGGAATGACTTATGAATGAGATTAATCAAAAGCAAAGTAAAGTTAGCATATAAATAAATGTTAGCCACTTTAAGCAATTTAGCTTAGCTTACGCTAGCTTGTGGCGAGTATACGTGCTCCAACGAACAGCAATGCTCTGGCCAGCTGCCCCTTTCTGGATTAACCGGGGTACAGGCAGGGTCAGCTCCTGCCAAGACTCCCACAGCTGCAAAAGCTCCCACAGTTGAGCTTCACAGCCGCCCATCAGAAAACCTACGAGCGACATCATAGAAGGTTTGTCCAGTTCCTATACTGTCTATAGTGCTGTCCAGTACAAATGAGGCAAAGGATTTTTAAAAAAATGTATTAGAAACAAATCAGCCCTAGACGATGGAGAAAATGTTTACACAAGAAAGGGTTATTATTTTGTCTAGCTCTCTTAGACATTGATCACAAAGGGGATTTACAGAACTGTGGATGTGAACTTGAATCACTGATGAGAAAGCCAGACATAAGAGTCGCAAAGAATAACTCCTTGAGACAACATGAGGAAAAAACTTCAGATGAACCTGCAGGAGCTTCAGCATTTGTCACAGAGGATAAAATGAGCTGCTGCAGAGTCGGATGCGTAACGCGGACACGGCCTCACCCCGCGCTTGTGCAGAGGACGGGTGATTGGGATCTTCGTCTGACAAGTCAGCACTTGTTTGTCCAGGCCGGGGATGCTCTGAGGATGCATAAATAGACTCATCATGAGGCAGCGGTATGGATCATCTGGAGGCCAGGCAGAGCTGCTGATACTAATGCCTTAGCAAACGACACCGAGGAAAGCACGGGGGATGTGTAAAGCGGCACAGTGGAACGGAGGCTGTTGCTCCATTCCACATGACTACGTCCCTGAGATGAGAAACGGCTATGTAATTACTCTTATCATTCGTAGTAAGTTCATAATTAAAGCCTGCGCCACTTTCAATTTACTCTGCAGCAAGGGCTAATCGCTGCTGCTCTCTTCAACGGGATCACACTTCAAATGGAGGACAACCTAGAAATGGCATTTAAAATATAATTGCGTTAGTTGGGAAAAAATTAGAAAAAAAAGGAACTGAAGGACATAGTGTTTGGATCATGTCGTACAAAAAAAAAAAAAAAAAAAAAAAAAGCCTCCTCAGTTTATGGATCTGATCTGTCTGGAAGCAAAAGTCCTGTCTGATAGGTAGAACGTGATAACATCTCCTTTACAAGGCTCTAATGAGTGTAAAGCATCCAGCTCGCCTTAGCCATACTCTGACCCGTATTAACCTGGCTCCTCAGGATATAGACTGAGGATCTCCAAAAGATGTGCAGCAGGTGGGAGGAACACATGGCATGGGAAACAGACGGCGACGTACCGCCTGCAGCAGCTCAGTAGATGAATTCTAAATTGAGGGAGAATCGGCGGCATTTAGGCAAACAGCAAAAACCCCATAAGAGCTTCAAAAGGCTGCTGAGGGGTTTTAGGTAAAGAATGGCTGGTTGACAGATGAACACGCTAATACTTTAATTCTTAAGCATTAAACAAAAGAAAGAAGGGATTTCACCATAGATTAGCATAGTGGTAATGATGTATCACAAGCCCCAGAGTCTTAAAGAAAACGGTTCCTCTTTAGCAAATACATTACCCAGAAGCATTTTCCAGGGTGCCGGTAGACCCCGTTAAAAGCATTTCCTCAAGTCAGAGTCAAGTCAAGTCGCATTTTTTTTTTTGTTTGCCATTGCTTACTGAAGAGGTAGGTCATCAGTCTACAGCTGAACACAGACAATGACTCAAATGACGGACAGTCAGGGAAGCTGAAGTTCATTCCACCACCTGGGTGCCAAAACAAAAAGTCTTGATGCACGTCTTCCTTGTTACCTGAGAGATGATGGGTCGAGTTGAGCCGTGCTATAGCAACGGCAAAAACATGGTAAAACAAAAAGTATAATTCTCCACTAAAACAGCCGAAGGTAAACTATTTTTTTTTTTAAACACAAAACTATTATTAGGAAAGCTGAACAGAAGCTACACCTTGCCGAAGAGCATGGAACAGGTGTTGTGTATTAAAGCAGCTCTTCATATATTTAGGTATTAGATCCTAAGCAGAAATCGCCTTACGCCACGGCATCGTAAACAGCAGAAGTTAAAATACTGAGCTAAGACATGTGGGGAATAGTAATGAGACTCGAGAAGAGAAACACGGTTTGGAGAAAATGACGGATAAAATAAAGTGCGTATATACTCATGCTACTTGGAGGGCTGAACAAAACAAAACAAAAAGAAAAATCCAACTTTCAGAAAACGCAGACGAAAATAACAATGCATGAGGTCTAGATTTAGATCTTTTGAGTGAACCTTACAGACTGAAGGAAATTCACTCACTCATCTATACCGCTTACTCCTGTATACAGGACCCGTTGATAGAAAGCTAAATCTTGTATGTATACAAACGATGAAAAACCAAATGCTGGAAGGGTTTTAGAGTCTAGTGTAAGCTGTTGTATGTAATATGGTTTTGAGTGACACATCAGAGGTTACTCCCAGGGGGAGAAAAAAAAATCACTCCATATGCAGCAATAAATGTATTCCTTTTCTGTACACATGAAGTAAAAAAATTCAATGAAGTGACCCCGGGACAGACTGGCAGACGAAGAGCTGTAAAATTTAAGATGCAATCGAAACCTGAAATGCATTTTCATCCCTGCTTATCCACAGCATCCATGTGGTAAGGAGAATGGCAAAAGAGGGTACAAGGTGTTCTCTTCAACTATTGGCATGCTCCTAGTGCGATGTCTTTCTCCATGCAATGTCACAAGCATTAATCAAGACTGCAAATGGACAATAAGGAAAATGACATTTCTATTAGCAGTCTGACATCGCTGATGCATGATCCCATATCCCACCATATAAAAAAATGTTTAGTGCATTTATTTGAACTCTCCACTTTCATTTTAACTAAGATATTTATAACATGCTGCCACTGTGTTATACTGTATGTGTCATTTTCAGGATTAATCCAAGTCTGTATAACATCCATACAAAAAAAAAGAAAAAAGGATTGTATAAGAAAGACAAAGTAAACAAAAGACATGGAGAGATAAATGCGGAGACAAAGTCAGGTCCGGTGCTGTCGACCTGAGGGCTCTGTAGTACAGTCACATCTGTTTGTTCTCCTATTGAATCAATACTGACGAGAGTGCAAGTCATTGACCTGTGCTGTAATCTCTTCCGCTGTATCCTGTTCTCCTTTTACAATCCCTCTACTAATCTCAGCAAGCATTTCTCACTCTAATTAGCCCGGACTTATCCGGTCTGTCTGTACGAGTCAGTTTAGTATTGTCATCTGAAGTCAGGCTTAGTTCTTCGTGCAGTTCTGCCATCATTCATTTGCTAGTTGGACGTCAATCTCTCCCATCTGCCCTACCTAAGGGGGAGTGTGTATGCAGCCGCATGCTGCATCTTCAGGGAATGAAAAGTACGACTGGCCAAGCACGAGTGACAGCTGAGGGGCCTCGGATGAATTCGTATGATGGAGTTCCAAAGTTCAGGTCAGGATGTGAAATTCGATTTTCTGATGATCGGCGTCACTCGGTCCATGCCATCGGACGGAACTTGGCTGGTTTTTTTTATTATTAATATCTTTGGCTTCTTCCTTTTGTCTTTGTGGAAAGAAGATTACAGATGATGTTTGTGGAAAGGTTTTAAGGCAAACATTATAGAAAAATGCAGGTCCTACAGTAAATATCGCTGTAAATCACAGTAAATGCTGTAACCACAGGCAGTACTAAAAACAGTGCATTATAATAATGTAGCGGTAAGGTGCACATTTCCGCGCTCTACCAGATGTTCCATTTCTGAAGCAATGTACAATGTATAGACAAACGTCTAGCACTCCAAGGCTGAAACAAAGGATTCACGCTTACTTCTGAACTACACAGCACTATGCTGTAGACAGAATCAAAACAGCTAGTCAATATTCTTCATTTGTAGGACTATAGTGCTTGGACAAACTGCGTGGATAGAGTTTGGTAAAACTAAAGCAACATACTGTAACTAAGTAGGAGAAACTAAGTTTTACTCAGCATCCTGCAGAACCACCCACAGCGAGGACTGCTGAGGACTTTGAATGTTGCACCTGCTTCTTTTTTGGCATGTAAAACCCAGCAGCTTCAATTTTCATTTAAAAAGAAGTTGCTTATACACTCACCTAAAGGATTATTAGGAACACCTGTTCAATTTATCATTAATGCAATTATCTAATCAACCAGTCACAAGGCAGTTGCTTCAATGCATTTAGGGGTGTGGTCCTGGTCAAGACAATCTCCTGAACTCCAAACTGAATGTCAGAATGGGAAAGAAAGGTGATTTAAGCAATTTTGAGCGTGGCATGGTTACTGGTGCCAGATGGGCCGGTCTGAGTATTTCACAATCTGCTCAGTTACTGGGATTTTCACGCACAACCATTTCTAGGGTTTACAAAGAATGGTGTGAAAAGGGAAAAACATCCAGTATGCGGCAGTCCTGTGGGCGAAAATGCCTTGTTGATGCTAGAGGTCAGAGGAGAATGGGCCGACTGATTCAAGCTGATAGAAGAGCAACTTTGACTGAAATAACCACTCGTTACAACCGAGGTATGCAGCAAAGCATTTGTGAAGCCACGACACGCACAACCTTGAGGCGGATGGGCTACAACAGCAGAAGACCCCACCGGGTACCACTCATCTCCACTACAAATAGGAAAAAGAGGCTACAATTTCCACGAGCTCACCAAAATTGGACAGTTGTAGACTGGAAAAATGTTGCCTGGTCTGATGAGTCTCGATTTCTGTTGAGACATTCAAATGGTAGAGTCAGAATTTGGCGTAAACAGAATGAGAACATGGATCCATCATGCCTTGTTGCCACTGTGCAGGCTGGTGGTGGTAGTGTAATGGTGTGGGCAATCTTTTCTTGGCACACTTTAGGCCCCTTAGTGCCAATCGGGCATCGTTTAAATGCCACGGCCTACCTGAGCATTGTTTCTGACCATGTCCATCCCTTTACGACCACCATGTACCCATCCTCTGATGGCTACTTCCAGCAGGATAATGCACCATGTCACAAAGCTCGAATCAAATTGGTTTCTTTTACATGACAATGAGTTCACTGTACTAAAATGGCCCCCACAGTCACCAGATCTCAACCCAATAGAGCATCTTTGGGATGTGGTGGAACGGGAGCTTCGTGCCCTGGATGTGCATCCCACAAATCTCCACCAACTGCAAGATGCTGTCCTATCAATATGAGCCAACGTTTCTAAAGAATGCTTTCAGCACCTTGTTGAATCAATGCCATGTAGAATTAAGGCAGTTCTGAAGGTGAAAGGGGGTCAAACACCGTATTAGTATAGTGTTCCTAATAATCCTTTAGGTGAGTGTATATGATTGCATTTAAGGAGTTAAAATGGTGCCATTTCTTTATAACCCTACAGGTGGTGCACTCTAAACTATTTACACGTTGGTGAGTGTATGGATGCTTTCTTTTCTGCCATACACTATTTAGCCAAACTAATTAATAATTATTGAATTCAGGTGTTTTCTATTTCAACATGACTGTTTCGCAGTACGCAAAGCAAGGACTATAAAGACAAATGGTTTAATGAGTTCGGTGTGGAAGAACTTGACTGGCCCTAACACAGAGCCCTGACCTCAACCTCGTCGAGCACCTTTGGGATGAACAGGAACGAAGACTGGGAAACAGGCCTTCTCATCCAACATCAGTGTGACTTCATAAATGCTCTACAGAATGAATGGGAAGGAGTTTGCACAAAAATACTCCAAAAAATCTTGAGGACAGCCTTCCAAGAAGAGTGGAAACTGTTACAGCTGCAAAAAGGGGACCAACTCCATATTGATGTATATGTATTTGGATACAACGTCACTGCAGGTTTGGTCATACGATACTTATATCCATATAGTATATACATGTTTTTTCTGTAACTTTTAACTTGGTGGTGGAATACTGATGTTTGTAAATCAGAAATGTTTTGATAGTGACTCAACAATAAAGTCAAAATAAAAAAATAAACATCCTGTAACTAGGGTAGTTCTAAATACACAGAGTGGATAAGACTTTTTTACAGTACATTTTTACTTAGACACATTAATATCTGCCGGCAATCTAGTAGTGGCTAAGTGCTTTATGTGGTCATCAGCAGTACAAGCCTTCACCACTGCAATTGGCTTGGTGTTCGTCTCATCTCATTCACTTGCTGCACTAAATATGATATTTTTAGGAAACAGGCTCCATCCTCATATCGCTGTCATTAACTGACCTAATGTCATTACCTGAGCCCATGCACCGATTACAGTTCGGATACCGTTCCAATTGCTCAAACCGATAATGCAATCACACACCTCCCACACACAGCCTGAGTCAAATGAACAGCAGAAAAGGAAATTATGCTCAATTGCATTTTTTGTTAACTACAGCTCAGTGTTTAACAATACAATCCCCTCCAAATTCACCACCACGTTTAAGGGCTCAAGGTTTAACGTGACCCGTAGTCATTGGGTCTCCAACTTCCAGCCTTTCAGACGACAAGCAGTATTAGTGGGCTGACAGCTCTCACCCTCATCACTGGTTTGTAGGAGAGAAGCTATCACCCTCTTAAGATCAAGAAAGTCCCAGTGGAGAGAGTGGACAGTTCCTGGTACCTCTGTATTTATATCATGCCAGACTTCATGTCATGATCCTATCACATTAACATGCTGGTGAAGATGGCCTCTCAGAGCCCTTAGAAAACTGGATGCTTAAAGAGTTAAAGAACGAGACAGCACCCTGACGATAGACTTTATCACCTGATTTGGGAACAGAACCAAGCCGGTTATACGAGCTGTCCAGAAGGTGGTGTGACCTAGATTATATTCTATCCAAAGCAAGTGGTGCTGGAGCAAACCCAGGACAATTGGGTAGAACCTTAGCCTTATCTGGATAATGGACTTCTTTACAGTGTGTTTGTGCTTCCACTTCCTGGAGGCAGAAACTGGTAGAATGAGGAAACGCTTCGTCCCACAAGTCATTTGGTTTAGACTTTGGATTTATTTGCACAACACCTACATATGTGCAACATGTATTTCACCACAACTACAGCACCACGGCCCAATGCTGCACGTAGGGCTGCAGATATCTGCACTTTTTACATTTAGTCCATACGCTTTATATATAAATGTTTTTTTTATTTATCTACTTGTATTTCAACTACATTTTAATTAAGTAGATTGTGTTTCTAGGTCACCGGACATTTTACTGTACTATGTAGGGTATTTTTCTGTATTTTTTCTGTCATTTTTCTGCAAAAACAGCATTAGGGTAATTGAAAACACAACTTTTCCAAACCCACTTTCAAGGTTCAAACTCTTTCACTCTTTGCATGAAAGCAAAAGCAAAAAAAAAAAAAAAAAGGACATTTTTCAAAAGCGCTGGCAACCCAGCATCAATCTGTGTATGGCCTTTGCATTATAAATGCAAGGACTCCATTTATTATAGCTGCTGAGTAGCCCGTTACTTTGCGGTCTGTAATTTATGTGATAACTTGTTTGAAATTTGATTTTGCTTAGTTCTTTTATTACACCATTATACAGAGGCTGCGGAACGAAACACAACATGCGCTGTACTTCTCCTGAATCTACCACTCCGGCAGTACAGACAGTCAGAGGTGCTGGATAACAACAAGAGTGACATTAAACAGTAGGTCCACCTTTCTGTCAGTCCACACACGTATGAATCCATGCACTTGAATGAGCTTCTTGTCATTTGTCAGAAGGTTTCAGGTTCGAACCCCACCACCACCAAGTTGCCCCTGTTGTTCCCCTGAACAAGGCCTTAACTCTTGAGGTGTATAAGATAACCGTTTAGCACTCTTCTTCTTTGGTGTAAGTAATAAAGTCCCAGAACCTATGTGGACAGCTTTTGTTTATTTTCTAACAATGGACAATAGTTCATCTCTTGAGGAATGATGCATGTCACAGGCCATGACTTGTAAACTTGCAAAAGCACACGGGTCTTTGTGACCGACTTTGTATTACAGGCCACAAATGTGCAAGTGTGTCCAGACACAGACACACTACCGACCGCAGATTTCATGGCACTCAGGAGTACAATAAAACTGCATCACCTGGAAGCTAGTTATACAGAGAAATGTCAACGTGTGCAAATAAAATCACCCCGTTTTTGTAAAGCGCGGCCTTGCTTTTGGAGAAAGGTCATTCCCATGTGCAATAATGGAGAAAAAGAGCTTGGAAATGCGATGGATATGAAAGTTTCATAAGTGGCAGAAAATGCTGAGGACACGGGAATAAATCCCTGGACGCAACATCTCCTCGCTCTGAGAGACTTTATGAGGGATAGCATGCCATCAACGAGGAAACAAAGCATTAATAATACATGACTTAAAGGTTAAACAAAACGGACTACTTTAAAATAATGCCATGTGGGAGTTGGAACATAAACTTCACTTGCTGTTACATGGTTTGGAAAGAATTCACAAAGGGCCACATACACACTTAAAGAAGCCTTGGGAATAAAAGCGTAACAACGTTATTACTAATCTCTCTCGCTTTCTCCGTCTTACATACACAGACTGGGAGATGTGTGTATTCTGGGTGAATGGCCTCTCATTAGCAGCAGTTGTCAAGGCGATGAAAGCTGGTCTGGTCGAGACCTCTGGGTAGCCCTCACATCTCCTCAGACTTTCGTCTCTTCAGATAGACACACTTGGACACAAACAAGGAAGTGAGAAGGAAAGAACAAAAAAAAGGAGAAAAAAAATATAAAAAAGATATGCACACATTGAAGAAGCCCACGCACAAATAGTTTTCATTCACTGACTTGAGCTACATCAACCTCCAGAAAAATTCCCGCATGTCATGACCATCTGCACACATGCTGGTCAGGTGAACACAACCTCAATTCAAGCTACTGCACATTTGATTTCGATGAGTTGCAAAGCTTCAGAAAAAAAGAGAAAAAAAAAAAAAAAACATCCACACATGGCCTCCAACCAGATCACAGCGACTTTATTACGGAAAACCAGAACACAGAGAGATGATCACAGACCGAAAGGGAGAAAAGGATAAGGGCAGTGGTGTGTGAATGGATAGATGGACACGCCACCTGCGTCTTGAAGGCGAGAACAAGAATAAACAGGCGGACCGAATACAAGCGGGTGGATGAAAATGTATGGAGAAGCCAGAGTTAATTTAGCACCTCGGAAGACAAGCTTTCATACGGAGGTCTAAAAAATTGAACAGGACACGATGACTCAGAGCCGCGCTGACAGATCTGGTCTTCTCGCAGCGCCAAAAAAAAAAAACCCACGTGATGTAACAGTCTACCAGCGTGCAGTCACCAGCTAACAGAATACATTCCTCCTACGCTGCTGGGATACAGCCAGACGAGTGTGTACTAAAGTAGTCTAAAAATTGAGCACATCATTCAGTTCGTTCAGATGATGCATCATCCGGCGTCTTCCAGCACCCAGCATGGACAGAGGCAAAAAAAAAAAAAAAAAAAGATAATAAAATCACTGTCACTTGGTATTAAGACAGTATGTTACGGATGTCACCAAATAAAAACGTGTTGCACGTAATGAACAGATAATGCTTTCTAAATAGATATGAACAAGATGTACACCAGATGCATACACACTTTTCTTAAAATAAATTTTTAAAATAAACTTTGTGAGAAGTTGATTCTAGATTTATGGATCATGCCTGTAACCCCAAGGAACAAAGTATAAAAAAGGTAGACATGAAGCTCACAGGACAAACAATGGCGACATTTATTGATCAGGGCTGTGCGGTATACTGTACATTGAGTGGATTTGGGCGCATTTAGCCACAAGAGCAGTCATGAGGTCAGGAATGGATGCTGATGACCATGGCTTTATGGCTCTCTCTGGGAAACTGTAATGCTACAGCACAATCATGTGCTTCCAACTTAACATCAACAATTTCAGGAAGAACTGCATATTGGCTGTGATGGTGAGGTCTCCACAAACCTTAGGTCATTGAGTGTATAAGCCATGTGCACCTTGGCTAAAGGAACGGTACTTACAGGATACCAGTACCAAAACACACATACAAAAACCAGTCGGCAAGGGCACACATCCTGCTAACGTCATCTTAAACATTTTACGCTATTTGGGATTAAACCCCAATGGTTAATTAGCTATAAATGAGAAAGCGTGAAATGTCAGTATTAGTTAATGTTACCGGCACATTTTTTTACGGAGTGCAAAGTACATCATATCCCATAGCATCGCCTCATTTGCAACAGAAGCACTGAATGATATAACCCAATTGCTACAAAACGGCACCAAATCCAGGAGGACTCGCATATTTCTACACAATTTGAGGTAATAAAGCTTGTTTCTCATTTTAAATGATTGAAAAGTTATTAAATGCATACGAAAATAATCAGCGGAACAGAAGCTAGCAATTGATAGGCTATTTGTTTAGCGGGGTCACAAAGCATCAGATAATCCACTGGGTGACCTGGTAATCATCAGGCAAAGGTTTTTTTTTTTCCTTTTTCTTTTGCCTCCGAAACACACTTTGAAGTTAAGTTTTGATGAATTTTGAAAAATACAAAGTAGCCTAATGCCGATTAATGGTACAACCATCTGCTGTTGTGACTCAAGTCATGGTAAGAACAAATCTGCAAATGGTCTACAAATGTACAAAGAGTGGCAACGCATTGCTAAATATCCCCTACTAACGGAATTCCTAAATAGCTCAGAGCAAATATGTATGGCAATCACACTGAGCTGTAACAGATCATACTGAATCTCAAGGGGTTTTTGCGTCGCTAAAAGGCTTTTAACTTCCTAAAGTCTATTTGGAAGACTCCCTCTAGAGGAAACCCTTTGCTGCTGAGAGCTGTGAATCATACAGTAGGTAGACCTTTGATTCAATCTGATTCGATATTTGGACATAGCAATTTCCATTCAAAAGCACTTATGCTTACTGTCTGATTTGTCTCAAGCAGCTGTATTTAAAAGGTTTTAAAGATATTTAGTAAATAATTAACTTCAAAATGCTGTGTAACTTCGCTGTCGATCATTTAAATGCGATATCTTGTACAAAGTGATAACCTTCCTATTTCCTGCCAGTCTTCTGCTCCACACTCCAGTAGGGGGTGGCATTGTTCCCACTGCCCATAAACTCAATAGATGAAGAAGAAGCGGCAATAATCTTGCAAAATAAGAGTATTTTGCAAGCACTTATTACAAGTTGTAAGCAGTCTGTATTTTCTACAAAAGTTGTAAATTTTCAAGGAATTGTATCACTGATTTAATCACACAGATCTATTCTGCATGTGTGCAAACTGAATTAAAACACTTTTTCTATAATAAACTAATTTAAAACATTTCAACTTAATCTGTCCCCGTCACATCTGCAGCATATGTAGAGTTTCCACTGACATGAATATCAACGTTCCTCCGCGGAAAGAAAACAGAACAGCTGTTTTGTCAAACCGACCTACCGTACAATACACATCCGAAAGAAGCTGGTAAATTGTCAACGCACACATCAAACATGCAGTTATATGATTCCAAGCCTTCTAACAGATACAACACAGCAAAAATGTGCTTTTAGCTTCTTTTTCATACCTAAAGCATCTGTGGTATCAATGTGTAGCAATTTACAGTGGTAACAAAAATGCAAATCTTATTAAAGCAAATCTCTGAAAGAAATTAATTACAGACACACATCATCCTTTAAAAAATTGAGTTTCGAATTCACGTTCCCATAAACGTTTATAGCTGCCCATTACAGGATCTTAAATATCTTTAAGCTACTGCTTTACAGAAGAGGAGGAGGTACAAAAATAGGCATGGACATTCCTGGTTGCCAGCAACAAATCAATCCACTTAAGGAAGATGGAAGAGAAGGAAGTCCATCGAGGCGCTCATTAAGACCGAGAGGACACCATAATCAGTTTTCCTTCAGCAGTGGAACAAAAAAGAAATATTAAATAAATAAGGGAGTTGCATGTCTGCATGGGCAATTAAAAAAAAAAAGAGAGAAAGAGAGAGTAAGAAAAAGAAAAAAAAGCCAAGTGACTGACTAGGAATGAAAGTGCTGCTTGCGGCAAAACCAAGTTGGGTGATTAATGAGAAATTCCAGGTGTTAATAGGACTGTGTCAGAAATCACAGCTCTATTCTGAGAGTCTTCACTTGGAGACACAGTGTTCACAGGAGTCAGGAGTGACCTAGTGGTGTTAATGTGATGCAAAAAAAGCAGGCGCTTCAGATGGACTTTTGCACTTGTTTAGTGATGCCCCAACAGTTTCAAAGTAATCACCATCATCTATCACTTGCAAATAATATCCTTACAATGACGCGTTTAAACATGATCTCTGGCCTTTTGTTTTATTCTTTTTTTTTTTTGTTGTTGCTTTAATTAAGAAAAGATCACATGTCAAATTTGAAATGGCCAACTCCAAATCCATTAACTCTCCGAGCGGTGATGGAAAAACTCCTGGAATAGAGCCGTCCAGCACCAACGCCTGCAGACGGCATACAGATGGTGGAGTAGGGAAGCAGAGCAGCAATCTTAGAAATTGCTTATGATTGAAGGAGATGCTGTCATCATATATGTTCCTCAAGTACGACATGTTCCTGGATTCAAATCTCCAAGTTGCTTTGTGCCTGAATTGGGATTCGAAATCCCAACACCGACAAGCTGCCACTGCAGGACATCTGAACAAAGTCTTTAACCTTCAACTGCTCAGTTATGTAAAACATTTGATAAATGCAAGTCGCCCTGGATAAGGGCATCTGCCACATTCGATAAACATAAGTGAAGTCCGTTCTCATGGAAACTCCATTTTTATTTTTAGGAAAATCTAAGCTGTAATCGCTTCCACATGGTCTCACATGAATCTGTTATTGTTACATAAATCATTATCCTGATATCTGTCAATCTGTTGGGTTTTAATGCAGTATGTCTCTGGTATACACACTGCCTGGCCAAAGAAATTACTGGAATTGTGTTCAGAACTGTCCAACACACTATTAAAATTTGAAACTGTCAACTTCGGAGAAGAAATGTGGTCTGGGAAAATAAAAATCATGAATGACTGTGATCGAAGATCACGCGAAAGCCTGGCGAAGCTGCAATGTCAAAAAGTTGGGACAACAGAAATCGTAGCTATGAGTAATGGTGAAAGTAAAAGCATTTCCATACAAACAATGACATGAGATCTCAGAGAACTGAAAGAAGAAATACACTTTTAATGAGGATAATTTTGAAAAAAAAAAAAAAAAAAAAACTTGAGTTTCTTTCGGCTCATAAAGACCAGACTTTGGAAGAATGGAAAAAGGTCATGTGGTCTATTGTGTTCAGAGTGATGGGTGTGTCAGGTAAGAAGGGAAGTGCATGAAGCGACGATGCACCCATCATGCATGCTGTGGATTCCAGTGTACAAGTCTCTAGAAGCAGTTTGAGAATCAGTTGCTCAACAACGTTACACTATGTGGCAATGAAATGAAGTCAGCTAACTGAATGTACTGAATGACCAGGTTATCGTATCAATGGGCCTTTTTTCTACCATGATGGAGCATGGAATTCCCAGGTCTCAACTTCATGGAGAGCATGAGGAATAATGTTCACACATGAACTACAAGATATAATCAGACAGTCGTACAAAATATTAAAGTGTCAATTTGCCTGTTTCCTCCCTCCCTCGCTCATTTGTTGCCGTGTCGTGTATGATGCAAAATATATATATTTTTAAAAACAACTTTTTATATTCTTTTTTTAAACCTCCAAAATTCAGCTACATTAAACAGTAAAACGGCATAAATAGTAAGAATATCGCCTAATATTTTTTCAGAAACTTGGTCATCAAGATTAAACAATAATATGATATAATTTTTTCTCTCCTTGTATTGTATGAATTTTTAATATACTTCAAATATGAAACGAAAAGACCATGATTGTAAAGACATTTAGAGAAGCCAGATTTTATTTTATCAGTCTTTGGGCCTTTTAAGCCTATTAAACTGCTTGGGTAAATAGTTTTACTTAGCAAAGCATGTGCACTTTTTAACCTTGAACAGATTGTGTTTATTCATCTGGGGGGGGGGGGGGATTATGAGAAATTAAGATATTTCTCTCTTGCTATTTTGTTCAGTTGAAGAGAGACACTTGAAACATGGCCATGCAATGCAACAGGAGAAAACCGAATAGAGATTTTTAAGTAAAGGTTTATGAAGAGGACCTTGAATAACACGATTTCAAGAAAGAAATGCAAAAACACACACAAATAAATAAATAGCAACAGACTAGTGTAAGTAGCACATATTGACAGCGTGTGTTTACGTATGAAAGTGTTGCTCTAATTCATGACTGACTACAAATGTATTGTGTGGAGAATCTCCATCTCCCTCAAGGCTAATCACTCTCAGAGACATAAATAAAAGGTGCACTAAGCAGAAGCCCTCATTAAAGCGTAATGCAATAACAAGTGGGGAAAAATAAAATAAGTCCATTCCTTAATTAAATAAGAGAAGCAATATATATATATATATATATATATATATATATATATATATATACACATACACACACACACACAGTATACAGTACCTGCATATCGACCTCCTGCTCGCGTGCCAAGTTTAAATACTTTATTTACTTATTTATATTTAAATTATATATATATATATATATATATATATATATATATATATATATATATATATTTTTTTTTTTTTTTTTTTTTTTGTCCTGAGAGGGAAATTTTATTTATTTATTTGAGCCTGTAGATCCGGGTGATAATGAAGATGGTGACAAATGCTGAATTCAATGTTAGTGCTCATAACTCATGACAGAAAACAAACTATTCTATTCTAAAAATTCTATTGTGACATATCCATAAAAATCTGAGGTTGAACCTTACACACACTGAACTGTAGAAAACTAGCTTTTAAATCTTTTAAGTAAGGAATTATGCACAACCTGGTCAAGGACATGAGTTACAAGGTAAAAAAAAAAAAAAAAAAAAGTGTTAGATTTGTTTTCAGGGTCTTTGAATGAATGCAAAATACACAGAAGTGCCAGTATTGCTAACAAGGAAATCCCAAGGAAACAATTATAACCGAGAAAAACATAGTGGCGGGATTAATTCCTGTGGTTTATGAACCAGTTTAAGCTTTTCTTTTTTGCCAATACATCAGTCTCTAACCATTTTTACAAAGTAGGTCTTGGATTTAAAGAAGTCACACAGCACATGGAAGAAATGTCAGAAATGGGAAAAACAAACATGCACTATTGCTTTCTACTGGCACAGCTGACTGAACCGGAAAAGCGAAAGTAACCACGAACCTCTTTAACGTCTTGTGTCTTTTCCCGTGAAGGAAGTGGCTTTTCCTCAGGGTGAAATGTATTCACGTTTAGTCTGACATCTGATTATATAAGGGAAACACAGCCAAGCTAAAACGGCACAACAATACAAAACCCTGCAAGAAGCTCAAGTTTGTCCAAAAAAAAAAAAAAAAACACAGCACAAAGCATTGAGTGGATACCAGAACCTCTTCTGGCTCTCGATGAGCTCAACAAGGAGGACACATTACTAAAACAAATCCGAACACACACAAAGTGTTTGTGAGCACACAGTGTGCGGGGGATCAGCAAGGCTGGAGATTAAAATGCTAGATATTTACACACGTGGACAAAATTGTTGGTACCCTTCGGTCAATAAAAGAAAAACTCACAATGGTCACAGAAATAACTTTAATCTGACAAAAGAAATAATAAATAAGAATTCTATGAATGTTAACCAATGAAAGTCAGACATTGCTTTTCAACCATGCTTCAACGGAATTATAAAAAAAAAAAAATGAACTCATGGAACAGGCCTGGACAAAAATGATGGTACCCCTAACTTAATAGTTTGTTGCACAACCTTTTGAGGCGATCACTGCAATCAAACGATTCCTGTAACTGTCAATGAGACTTCTGCACCTCTCTGCAGGTATTTTGGCCCACTCCTCATGAGCAAGCTGCTCCAGTTGTTTCCGGTTTGAAGGGTGCCTTTTCCAGACAGCATGTTTCAGCTCCTTCCAAAGATGCTCAATAGGATTGAGGTCAGGGCTCATAGAAGGCCACTTTAGAATAGTCCAATGTTTTCCTCTTAGCCATTCTTGGCTGTTTTTAGCTGTGTGTTTTGGGTCATTGTCCTGTTGCAAGACCCATGACCTGCGACTGAGACCCAGCTTTCTGACACTGGCCAGCACATTTCTCTCTAGAATCCCTTGATAGTCTTGAGATTTCATTGTACCCTGCACAGATTCAAGACACCCTGTGCCAGATGCAGCAAAGCAGCCCTAGAACATAACAGAGCCTCCTCCATGTTTCACAGTAGGGACAGTGTTCTTTTCTAGATATGCTTCATTTTTCCATCTGTGAACATAGAGCTGATCTGCCTTGGCAAAAAGTTACATTTTTGTCTCATCTGTCCATAGGACATTCTCCCAGAAGCTTTGTGGCTTGTCAACATGTAGTTTGGCATATTCCAGTCTGGCTTTT
Source organism: Clarias fuscus (assembly GCA_030347435.1). Classification (NCBI taxonomy): domain Eukaryota; kingdom Metazoa; phylum Chordata; class Actinopteri; order Siluriformes; family Clariidae; genus Clarias; species Clarias fuscus. Next base: position 7,602,296 of record CM059220.1, on the reverse strand, counting down.
TTATGATTTGTTTTCAACAATGGTGTCCTCCTTGGTCGTCCCCCATGTAGTCCACTTTGGCTCAAACAACGACGGATGGTGCGATCCGACACTGATGTTCCTTGAGCATGAAGTTCACCTTGGATCTCTTTAGAAGTCTTTCTGGGCTCTTTTGTTACCATTCGGATTATCCGACTCTTTGATTTGTCATCAATTTTCCTCCTGCGGCCACGTCCAGGGAGGTCGGCTACAGTCCCATGGATCTTAAATTTCTGAATAATATGTGCAACTGTAGTCACAGGAACATCTAGCTGCTTGGAAATGGTCTTATAGCCTTTACCTTTAACATGCTTGTCTATAATTTTCTTTCGAATCTCCTGAGACAACTCTTTCCTTCGCTTCCTCTGGTCCATGTGGAGTGTGGTACATACCATGTCACCAAACAACACAGTGACTACCTGGAGCCCTATATATAGGCCCACTGACTGATTACAAGATTGTAGACACCTGTGATGCTAATTAGTGGACACACCTGGAATTAACATGTCCCTTTGGTCACATTATTTTCAGTATTTTAATTTTTGTCCAGGCCTGTTCCATGAGTTTATTTTTTAAAATAATTCTGTTAAAGCATGGTTGAAAAGCAATGTCTGACTTTCATTGGTTAACATTCATAGAATTCTTATTTATTATTACTTTTGTCAGATTAAAGTTATTTCTGTGACCATTGTGAGTTTTTCTTTCATTGACCGAAGGGTACCAACAATTTTGTCCACGTGTGTATAATTCATGCCATTGTTTTTTTTTTTTGGTAGCCAGTGCACATCTGATAGAGCGGGAGCGAAGGCCGCGCGGCGACCCTGCCATTAGCATCCATAAGAAGAAAAAATAAAAATAAAAATATTCAGAGTGAGCATGGAGGGGAACACAAAACAGTTGCCCACTTCTGAGAGCTGTTCCTAAGCAACAGGAGGGAGGAAATGGAGAGAGAGAAAGAACGAAAGGAATAGAGAGGAAGACGGGGGGGGGGGGGGGGGGGATTGGGGGGGGGGAGAGATCTTGGTATAATTATAACACGTTTTTCTTTTAATTCTCACATCTGTCATGCCCCCTTGAGCTTCGATTTCCTCTACATCTTTACACGTTCTGTCCATTCTGCACTACTGGAGCTTCATTACATCCTGTTTCGCTTCAGCAAAAGTTTATAGTTACATTTACACTTAAAACTCAGGAACGATAAATCACAGTTGCGGCGACTCGTGCACTTTCTCCATCAAAAGTCTTAAAGCCTGTAAACAAAACTCGCACGAGATGTGGGAAGAGGAAACGCCGAAGCCTGGCGCTGGAAGCAAGCTGCACTTACTTGTTCTGCATCATGTTCATGATGACCCAGTCAGTGGGGTAGACGTTCTTCCCGATGAGGTCTTTGAACATGATAAATGTTTCCATTAAGAAGTCCTGTAAAGGAAAGGAGGCAGCGTGTGAGATGAAGCACTACTGCATCGCAGTCCGCCACGAGGGCTGCACACACACGCACGCACGCGCACACACTGCTGTAGGTATAAAACCGAGGAATATTTTGATGCTCCATTATAAAAAAAAAAAAAAATGTAAAAAAAAAAAGAAAAGAGTTTAATACTTGCAGGAAAGAACATTCAAGCTTTGGTATTTGAAATAACTACAAATGCTAAAGGCGAATGGAAACAGCTGTGTCAATTCAGAATAAAAACTCTTTGAGGGCTTTTATAGACCAAACCTGAAGGACAAACACAAATACATGTGCAAAAGAGTAAACAGTCTAAACAGAGTGAAAAAATTTCAATAAATGCTGCATTAAAGCATCAATTAAACAGCTGTTAATAACAGACCAGTTAAATATTCTCTATACATTTTATAGCCTTAATAATATTTCCAGTAAAACATTGTTTACCTCTGAGACTGGATATAAGCAAGGAGAGGAACACAAGTACAACTTTGTCTAAACATAAACATGCTTATGACGGTGCAGTTAATCTGAGAATATTTCTGTATATAAAATGGTCATATTATTATTAGTATTATTATTATTATTATTACTAAGCAATGCCACACAAGTAGAAGTGCTGTCGCACTGAATATCAGCACGGCTGTGAAGCAGTTGCAGCACAAGCATAATCAAACATAATATGGTTAGAATATTGGCTAACTTCTGGGGTCGAATCCCAAGTAACGTAAATGGAAAGCTAGTGTGCTAATGGGGCGGGGGGGGGGTGGGGGGGGGGGGGAATAAAATCTTTTGTAAAATCTAACTAGAACAAAACTGATGATGGCATCCTGTTGATGGCATCCTGTTGCCTTAAGTCCAGTGCATGGATTTACGGATTTTAAATTAAAAATAGAAAAAAAAAAGAATTATGGACTACTATGGTGCTATCCTACGGAGACTTTAAAAGAGACAATTATTAAATAATAATAATAATAATAATAATAAATAAAAATTAAAGGAAGGATATTTGATGCCACACTGAGGCTTGCTAAAAAAAAAAAAAGCCTTTTTTTAATTTTAATTATTTTGTAAATTACTTTCCAAAAAAATAACCAAAAACAATGATTATGTGTCTACCAATGACTCACAGTATGATTTCAAACATTATCCGCACTCCAACTATATTAAAACTTGTCTTGGCTTTATCAGTGCTTTCAAACGGGAACATCCTCAACTGCAGACCAAGAAAAAAGTTCAAAAGTCGACCAACAGCCGGAAAACTGATGCTTTTTTGGGATTCTCAAGGGAATCAGGAAAAAGGTTCATCAATCAACAGTACTCGTTACATGAGATGCTTATTGAAGACCTGAAGAAGTTTGTTTGGAGATGTTCACGCATCGTCCTTATAGTCCTGATCTCGCTCCACGAGTTTCACTTCTGATGAGGGAAGTGAAGACAGCGGTGCATTCGCGGCTCGCAGCTTAGCACAACACATTTTTTAATGATGCAATACGAAAGCTTGTTGACAGATGGATAAAGTGTATTAAAAAGCAAGTCGACAAATGATGTATTTATCTTTCAAACATTCATTTTAGAAAAGTGTTGCTATCCACAAGAGAACTCAACCCGGCCAGGGTTAAGAAATAATGCACAGCTGAGCTGAAGAGTGAATGTGTCCTTGAGTGTGTCGTTTGAACAGATTCAATTACCTTGTACTGATTTGCTTAAATAAATCAAAATCACTAAGAAAATATCTTTAATACAAGACTGAATAATCAGACCAAGAGTATTGGACACACAGCAATATATAAATAAATGTACACACACACGCACACACGCACACAGGTACCCCGACATACGGATGCCACGCCTTGCAGATTTACGCCTTAAAAACAAAAATTGCGTCAGTGGAAAGCCAAGCAAAGAGATTTTATTTTATTTTTTTGTTTGTTTGTTTTTGCCATTTTGTGCAAGGAGAAAACTGAGCCACTTTCAGTTTTGCTTTTAAAGCAGTTGGTGCCAAGAAGAATCATAAATTAACATTAAGTGAGGTTTAATGTCAATTTATTTCAAATTTTACATCAATTACATGTATTTTTTTAAATGTTTTGATTGTTTCATATACAAAAATCTAATTATAGTGTTGGAAATTGGCAATACTTTTGGGTTGGTAGAACGGATTATCTGCATTTACAATATATTTCCAATGGGAAAATGGGTTTAGCAATACGAAATTCTACCTCGAGAACTCGCCTCCGGAACGGATTAAATTTGTATGCCAAGGTACCGCTGTGTATATATACACTACACATACACACACACACACACACACACACTCTACATCCAATGGAGCTGAGGATTTAGTGGTCAAACATCAAGAAAGAAAACGACACTCACCACTACATCTGTCCTCATCTTGCCGAATGTGTTGATCAGGTGAGTGTAGTGATAGTCGTCCATCTGTCGGAGCGTGGCCGTCATACCCGCCACGAAACTGCCCTGTACAGAAAGGAAGGGAGAGACACAGGTAGACGGAGAAAGAGAGCAAGCAGGCTCATTACTAGGTGGAAGAAAGTGCTGGCACAAGCAATACGCTACTACATAAAGCGCTGCCTGTCAAGGCCACAATCTGGCCCCGATGCTCATCAGTCTGTACAGTGTACGATAACCCAAGCAACAACAAATCTATAAAAGTCTACGACTTCTTATTCCTGAGTATTTTGTATTCCTGAGCATCGGACCCACTGATCCGAGCATAATGATTGTTTGATTTTTGTGTCTCGGAGCAGCGATAATGCTGTTCTTTCATCAGTGCTGCTGAGCGGCTTTCTCTGTGAAAAGACGACTTGAATTCGCTTGGGACACTAAAAGCCGTAGTAATAAAGTGAGACTAAACAAATACAGAAAACGGCACACCAAGTTTATATAACTTTTCAGCATTCACAATTATCTCCACATACTAGTTCAGTGAGGCGACTAATGAGCGGAGGAAGGAGAATGCCCATGGCAACCGCTACTTCACTTCTGCTATAAAGATAACAGATAGAATTGCACAGGATAAAGTTTCTCCAGGTCAGCAGGAACACCCAGCCTAATGAACGAATACCTGTATTTACGAATAAAGGAAACTGAAAGCAAAAACGAAATGGAGGGGAGGAGGCTAGAACATCCTGTACTGGGTTTAATTGTTTACTTGGAGGTTGTTCCAGATTTTTTTTTTTCATTTATTATTTAAAATAAAAAAGTCCTTTCCCAAATATTAAAGTGGGAAGTTGTTGATATTACATGCTATTAACAGGAGACATGAAGCAGCATGAGAGGAATTGCAGTAATAATGGCTACTATGATATTATGAACAGTGTGAATAAATGCACGCCATCACCGCATGTCTCCACTCCAGGATTGGGTACGTAATTGTCCATTGCCTCCATTTTCAGAAAAATTCGGAACAATCTCTTTCGGTTTTGATATAGAGAATATGTATAGAGATATACATATACATAGATGGATGGATACATAATTTCGGGACAGATGGATAGATGGGTGGTGGATGGAATGGATGGCTAGGTTAAAGGATGAACAGAATGATGGATGGGTGGATGAGTAGGCTGGTAACGCATTGAATAAAATAAGATATCAGTAACGTTCAAGTCAACCTGAGACTTTTGATGGCGAAAAATAAGAACACTGGTTCAAGAGTAAAAACTCCCTTTATTTCTCTATATAATCCCCTGCCACACTAATGCACTTATCCCCTTGTGTCACTAGTGCTTGGATATCATCAAGAAATATTACTCAGTTCGCCGGAGCCATGATCGGACTGCCTGCTTCATGTCTGAAACGCTGGCCTCCCAGGAACTCCTTTAATGGCACTTTGCTTAACAGAAACAACCGGCCTGGTTTGATAATCCACGTGCTCTAATGCTGGACACTGAGAACCTCATAGTTGCGGTTTATACTGTAGGAAGTTGGTGCCACATTCAGTCCTGAACTCATTCCCACATGTGTGGGTCATAAAAGGAGTTCCTGGGAGGCCAGATGGTCTGATCTTGGATCTGGATCAACTTTCTATCGTTATACTTTCTATCATTTTTACTCTCATAATCGTGTCCTGTAATTCTGCTCAAACAAAAAGGTCCTGGTTTGACTTGAACGTGCCTCATAAAATAAAACTGTCTATGGTAAAATTATATCCATGCAAGGTTAAAATTTTGCAGTGCAGCTTTTCACTTTCTCTTAATACGTCATCAACTCTCCCCCCCCCTTTTACATAACACCCCCGTGATGCTCATCTGTGTCTCATCTGCTGTATTTCTGGCAGTAACACCGCATACAAAAGGTGACAACACTCCACAGAGGCAAAGAGGCTTTCAGATGTTGACAGCTAGATCTGTAAACCCTGAGCATTTTAACTGACATGGTTGTTACTTTTTTTGTTCACGGTTCTTCCTGAAATGTTCCGCTTTTGTTCCGTTTGTGAGTGGATCCTGCAATGATAATTAGGAATGCCCTACATAGCTGAGTGAATGCAAAACATGAGGATATTCCTGCTTTCTCCTCTCTGTGTCTCAGGCGCATAAACACAAACACGCACACACGGACAGCTGGCACCTACTATAAAAGTGTCGTTCCGTATTGCTCGTTGTAAAATTTAGCAAATGCAAATGCACTGAATATGCAGACGACTGCATGGCAAGGTCAAACGTACACGCGCACACACTGCATGAGCTATGACTTTAAAAAAGTGAATCCCTCGCCGTATGCAGAGGACAGAGAGCTAGAGAGCTGATGCACAGTGTACTGTAGTTCTGCAGAACAGATCTGAGAGCCTGGGAGATTTCACGTATGCAACATTTGCTCTGTTTGAATTGCACCCTGGTGGGTTCTCTACTTACGTGTAGTTTGTTTAGAAAGGTGAGAACGAGGTCGGTTATAACTGAGCTGAAGTGCTGTGGAAATCTGAGCATTTGGATCACTGTTCATAAGGAGATTATAGTGGATCCAATCATTTATTAAGCTTATTGTTGCCAAGTGCTCCGTATCTACATGGAGCATGGATCATCTATACAGCTTGTCCACACACACACACACACACACCATCCTCCAATAACTAACTGGACTCCATATTAACATCAAGTAACATCAACTGTTACACTGAACTGCCTGCCGCCTAACACACAGTATGAATGCAGATCAATTCCTGCTTCCTGTTTCACCCAAATGAGGATGGGTTCCCTGATGAGTCCGGTTCCTATTGCCATCTCAGGGAGTTTTTACTTGCCACTGTCGCCGTCGGGTTGCTCATCAGGGACAATCTGACCGTTTTGATTCATACACATTGATGTAAATCAATCAACCATCACTGCTCGTCTTTTTTGTGAGGAACCTGAAGGAAACCGAAAAGCACAGGGAGAACAAGACATACAGGACTGTAGGTGAGATCTGAACCATGGATGTACAAGGTGACAGCGGTAACCACTTTGCTACTGTGCCACCGCACATTTGTTTCATTTAGTTCGTTTCCTTACCTAATAAACAGATGGAAAGTTCTATAAACACACATATACATATACTAAACATATATTTTTGAAATTGTGGGGGAAAAAAAGCCGCAGGTCTCCAGATATGCACCTTTTCGTCACGTTTGTTTCATCAGACTCCGCAAGCTGGGGTCCAAATTCGACAAGAAGGAAGCTGACTGCCACATTCCCTCGCGTGCTCCCTGACGCCTTCCAATGCGTCTACTTCAACCAATCTGGACCTGAACCCCAACCTTAAGTGTCCCCCGCTACCATACTTAAGCTGCACATTGCACGCCTGAGTATTACAGTCATTAAAGCGAAGCTGTTCATTGAGCACATGTAAATATGGGAAACAATGGGAAAAGAACAGACTTTACAAATGACCATGTGGATGACCAGAAAGGATGCAGCACAAGAGGGTTTAATAGTGGTCAGATGCCAAGGAAAAGGAAAAATAATAATAATAATGTTTTGGGTTTTATTTCCCAGCTAACGTAAGCAAATTTCTTTATGGTTGGAAATGAAAGCACCAGCTGGTTCGAGTGGAACTGTACGACTTAACCACCTGCAGAGACATCGCGCTTGGTGAAAATGCCCTGCCAAAATAGTCTTTTTCTGCAGAGCCTTTAAATGTAGCTTATCGTTTCTCCAATTTAACCAGTCTACTTCAACCGGATGTAAATAAAACTGAACGAACTACCTGGACCCAAAAAAAAAATAAAAAATCTACCTCTTCAATACAAAATGGACATTTGGCATGGTTTTATGGCTGGAACAGGATCTATAAAATATCCAACTAAACAGATTAAATACCAGACTTGTCAATTTTATTGCCAACATAAAATGCTGATATGAATAGCGTCTCTCGGAGCATCACATGATTGAACACCTAATAGAGAGCAAGTGATTTCTGGTGGCTGCTTGTTCGTACCACTGGGAACTCCCACAGTTTAGAGATAAAGACGAGCCCATTATTACACCTGACCATTACACTCGTACAGTATATGGTTCTTCCTAACCTGGTGCCTCAAAGTGGGAAGCACTGTTTAGAATAGCTTTGTATGTTAAAGCATTAAAAGTTCCCTTCAATGGAACTAAAACCTCCAAGCCTTCTATCAATCCATGAAGACGTAGCGCACCAAGGTTTGACTAGAAGAACTCTGACCTCATCTCCACTGAAAACCTTGAACTGAACTCGAATCCTGTCTGCACCCAAGACCTCTTCACTCGACACCGCTGCCTGCCCTCACTAACGCTCGAGCAGCTCAGTGACCACAAATCTCCACTGCCATGCTCCAAAATCCAAAACAGAAATCATTCACAAAAGAGAAGTGAAAGTTATAATCTCAATACCAAAAGGGGTCGGAAAAGCATAAACCAATCTAGAGTGTCCAGGTGTCCACATACTTTTGACCACATCCTGTGCCTCCTGATAATGTATTAATTTGAACTCTTACCCTATTTTTTTTTTGTTTGTTTGTTTTAAATAATTTAATCAACAAAGACAATTCTGCCAGGTTCAAACACATTAGTAATGCAATGACATTCATACGCTCTGTGTAACAATAAACGATTAATACATCACAAGAGAACATTTACGCTCTTATTTTATTGCAGTACACCATTTAACAATTTACTTACCTATTAGGTATAATTTCTGTTCAAATTAATGTTGAAGACATGCTCTGAATTGGGACGATGTATATCACCGATATCATTATCTGGCTAGAACAGGCAAAGAAAACAAACTGACTGTAATTATCTGGCTCTTTATCTGATGGACAAAAACAAATGAGCTCGGTGCGAGGGCTCTTAGCGGAAACAAAAGAGGAATTAAATTGGAGGGGGGAGGGTTGAGATTCAGGACTCATCTTTATCAGAGAGGTGATCTGAAGGCCTGGGATGAGTATTTATGCTGACACAAGCACACGTACGATCCATAGACTCAACACATCACATCACCCAATACGGGCAACACAAACACACAATACTTCCCTAATAATCAATGAAACAGTATACAGTACTCCCTTATTCAAATCCTTTACACTCACTGGACACTACACTTCCTTAATCCCATCCTTTACACTAAAAAAACAAACAAACAAAACACACACTATACCCCTTTAACACTACGCTGCTGTCTTATTAGTGAACACTATACCTCCTTATACACCCTTAATCATCCCTTAAACACCCCTGACCACTATACTCCTTTATTCCCATCGCTTATAGCCACTTAACACTGCAAGACCTCGTCTTCATACCTTACACTCAAGCTCTCTTCTACTGTACCATAAAGGAATTCCTGAACTTCCTTATCGTTTTCACTCAAACCTATTGAGCACTATATCCCCTTAATCTCATCCCTTACACTCCATAAAGCACCACACCCCCGTATCCTCGTCCCCTAACACACTACTCTCCTTTCACATTATTGAACACTACACCTTTCCACTATACTCATCCCTTTTCCTACCCTCTTATCATCCCTTATACTCATTAAACGCTATCTTCTCCAATCCTCATTCTTTATACTAACCAAACACTGCCTGACCTCACCTTCATACCTTACACTCATCAAGCACTCTAATCCCTTATAATAATCTCTTAAACTCTTTCCTTCCGTATCCGTTTCCACTCAAATCCTTGTTCTCCTCCCTTACACTCATAACACACTATACTAGTGACAGGAAGGTTGGATCATTTTAATGACTCGATTCCTCAAAATTAACGAATCTTTTTGGGAGTCATTTAGTTAAATTCATTCTTTTGATAAGAAATCAAATTAAAATGTACCATTTTCAATAAACAGACCCCCAACACATCTACATACATAGTCTGGCTATAGTTCCAGTAATGAAAATATTACAATGCAGCTAAGGACATATTATGATGAACAAAATGAGCAGCTCACCGTCATATCTTCTGGTCCGAATCATTCGTTCTTTTGTTACGTGATTCTCAGACGCTATGCAGATCATTACGCAGGAAACAGAATTGAATGGTTCTTCTCATGAATCTTCAGGTCCGAGTCGGTCATTCTTTTGAATCTATTGCACTGCATAGCGTCTACGGGAGTCACGTGACAAAAGAACTAACAGTTCGGACCAAAAAGACTTAAAGGTAACTATTCATTTCTGTTTCCTGTACATAACCTACGGAGGTTTTGCGATGCTTTGCGCATGCACGCCCAGTAGAAAATGAACGAATCACTCTCCGAGACCACTCACTCTTCTAAGCCACAAGAAAGACTCATTCAAAAAGGAATGAATCGTTCATGAACGACCTATCACTACACTATACTCCCCCATCCTCATCCCTGATCACTCTGAACACCCTTATACTCATGAAACACCTATGGACACACCATATCTCCCAGCCTCATGCTCAACACAATATTATCCAAATCTATTATAATTACAAAACACAATGATCCCATCCTATCATCCTTTAAACACTGGAAATGTTCTAATCTTATTAATATACCTTATTCCAGTGTTTCTCAATCCTGGCCCTGGAGGACCACCGCCCTGCACATGTTCATGTTTTCCCTGCTCTGTCACAACCCACTGCGTTTCAAGAATAGTTGTTAATTGGCTGATTAGTTAAATCAGGTGTGCTGGGAGCTGAGCTGAGAAAACATTAAACTGTGCAGGAAAGACGGTCCTCCAAGACCAGGGTTGAGAACCGCTGCCTTATACTTAATGAACACGGTACGTCTACTACTACTGTATATCCAGTTCTATTATTTCTCAGAAACCTACAATCCATCATCTCCGTCCCTTACACTGACTCAAGACTATACTACCACACACCTACAGTATGATTTAAACTCACCAAGTACAATACTCGATTAACCTCATTTTTTATATCCACTAAACGGATATAAAAAAAACCCTCACTTATCCTGATCACATTTATACACTTTATGATACACTATTAATAACCATGCTCAACACTATACAACTTCTGTCAGGGAACTTGTAGTCGCCCTTACGCTAACAGAACATTCTTCCACCTCATTAAAATTCAGTGTCATCATAGACCAATACAGCATTTAAGTATCAAACAGTTATACTGTTATTATACTATACTCTACAACATTTACTGTAGTTCTGACAAACTGACTGGATGAGAGGCATGCCACGAGTGCTGTTATAGAGCATAAAACCTTTAACTCTTTGTATCACTCAGTTTCTAATAGTTCTAATACTTGCTACTCCTGAACAAGGGCACTATGTAATGTGTGGAACAAGAGATTGTACATCATACACAGCACACTAGCTTTAAATTTTCTGGTATTTACATTATCCAGACCGGCTCCTTACACATCTGAGCAGGTGAGGGTTAAGGGCCTTGCTACAGGGCACTACAATGGTGACTTTGTGGTGGGGTTTGAACCTTCCGAACCGTGTGTCCAATGCCTTAACCACTGAGCTACCTCTACCCTTCCACTCGGCTATCTTCGCCCATATTTGGGGATTAACCCCAGAACAGATAGTTAGCTAAAAGCTTAAGGTGAATAAGGCAAGACGAGTTTATTTGTATAGCACATTTCATACACAATGGTAATTCAAAGTGAAGAAAATAATGATAAAATAAAATAGAAAACAATGGCAATAAAACTTAAAATAATATATATATTAAAAAAAAGTAATAAAATAATAACAATTTTTTTTTTTTTTATTTGACTTAAGATACAAATAATGAATAAGTGGAAATCTAAAGTAAATCTTGTATATTTCTCAGGTGGGGTTATTCCCCTAACATTGTGCCTACTGTACAATGTTAGTACCGGTACGAATTTCACTGCTGTCAATTATACTAACTGTCGGACATTAGCTGTCAGTCGCCAGCTTGACGCTTGTTCCACAAGTCGCAGAAAGATAAGTGTTACAAAATCTACAAAAAGTGTAACAAATCATAATCTGTTGATAACAGTCATGTCAAATAATACATTCTTTCATACAGCTTTTCCATCCTTTACATTTGCCTTAGACTATATTTTAAACTCATACAGGTTTTAAAATTTTAAAATACTAGCACGCTAATCTAGGACATGGACGCGTTGTCACATTGCCAACCAAAAACTGCAGACTTAAAATATTGCTTAAAATCTATTTAAAGACGGCATGATTAATGAAATTCTTCGATAGCAAAAAAAAAAGGAAAAAAAAAAGGAGAGAGCAAAATCACATTGATCAGTGTGTGTGTGTGTGTGTGTGTGTGTGTGTGTAAGAGAGAGAGAGAGAGAGAGAGAGAGAGAGAGAGAGAGAGAGAGAGAGAGAAAGCATACTAGAAAGATTAATCACTTTGTGTCTGAATGTGGGAGTGTGTGAACAGACATGTGAAAGTCTGCCACCGCTATTAGTAAGGCAATATTTTCCTGTCTCTTCCTGATGCCAGCATTTCTGTCAGTGAAATCTGGAGAGAGGCGGGTGGAAAAGGGCACACGCATCCTCTCTAGTACCATCGCATCACTTAATCAGCATTGTACATCCAAGCACATCTCCATGGTAACTATGTGCTCCTACGGAAATAGGTTAAAAATAAATAAATAAATAAATAAATAAAAAAGCAGAAGAGGATGCTCCTTCTTGTTTGGGAATCCCTGACTGCTGACTGTGTAGAGATGAAGAGCAGCTAGGTTTTTCATTTATATATATATATATATATATATATATATATATATTTATATATATATATATATATATATATATATATATATATATATATATATATATATATATAGACACGGATGATGATCCATACTTATGGGCTTAACTAACATGGAAAGACTAACGTCATGTGCGGCTTATGCATGTTTATGAAAAAGAAAAAAGAATGTAACGAATGACCAAAAGTAAATGAAAATAAAGTATTAAGACAAGTTTATATGAAGTGGATGTGTGAAGGGAAGCATTCTTGTATCCGTCTTCATTTTTACACGAAGAAGAAAAAAAAAAAAGGGAAAATGACTAAACAAACACAGGCTATTAGATATAGCATAAATGTTATGACATGTATTCATACGGCTCTTTAATTATATAACTGCAACGACACGATCGCGGAATCTTCATCAACACAGCCTGGATGACTAGAATCACCCCTAATCACCATGCAGATATAAACTCATACCTACCCATAGCCATCTGTTTTAAACAAGAGAGGGGGAAAAAAAGGCAAGTCATCCAGGCTTGCATACCGTAGGAGTAACGATACAGACTGCATTATTAGTCAGTGTAACAACCTTGTTGTGTCCAGAGCTCGTCTAACGCCAGACCAGAAATTCCGCTTTGAAAAACCACCACACGCACGCTGCATGTCCACTGTCTGAATGCTCCTCAGAGTGAAATAAATAGCCCTTTCCAAGACTGTCACAATATATAACATGGCAGACTAGTCAGGGGACGTGCTGTTCTGAAAAAAGACGTCTGGATCTGCTGCGGTCCACACAGCACAGTATTTTACACATTAGACACATTAGTTTAAGCTTGTAATTACAAGGACACGCATGAATGAAGGATGAAGCTAAAGGGCAATATATGCAACAGCTCTGGTCCAATTCTGCTGGTAATGAGAGTATGAGTGTGTGTGTATGCGTGCGTGTGTGTGTGTGCATGGTAAGGACAGAGTTGATGTCATTTTGCATTCTGACTCAGCACTTTCAGGCTGAGGGATGAGAGGACAAAGTGACTCAGCACTGCAACAAGCACACACACACACACACACACACACACGAGCGCACTCAAAAGGAATCCACACTTCTTGGAAATCCACCAGAAACACAGAGAGAGAGAGAGAGAGAGAGAGAGAGAGAGAGAGAGAGAGAGCTCGACGTCTCAAAAAACACCTGCTTTCGTTCTTTTCTGTCTCACATCACACTCAGGTGTTTATATAAAACATAATGACAAAATACATTAAGTGGAACACGTTTCGTCATTAAGAGTCCTCTCATCAAGTTCCCTTAATGACGTTCCCATATTAGTGTCTGTTTTAGGACTGAAGTTAAAGTGATAAGAAACAGGAATACCCCTACAGTCAGCTAAATCGCTGTATAAGCATACTGTACGTACAAAGATTCACAATTTGGCTGAGTGGATAACTTATTATTATCGAAACCGTCCTGGTGGAATCTCTGAAATCAAATTTACAACGGGTGTGACGAACAAATAAAAAATAAATAAATAAAAAAGAATACTCCGGTATCTGTAACTGTCGTATTTGTGTGATAACCAGAGACAAGAAGGTACTAAGAAAACCAATCTAAACTCGGATCAAGCATTTTGCAATTTCGAGACTCCGTTCCATCCGCATTAAATGATTACGAGCACGTCAAAAATTCCGCTCAGGCTTCTAAGATGCCAAGCAAGATTCCAATCTTTTGAGGATTTCATGTCAGATTTAAGGATTTCGAGCTTTAAAAGATTTCAGGTGCTTTAACAGCTTAAAGGTTTCCAAGATTTCATTTCCCTTTTAAAGATTTTATGACTCAATTTAAAGAATCTAAGAATTTTATTCCACATTTTAAAGATTCCATGATTTTAGGTTTGCACTCTCCATTTAAAGATTACAAGCGTTTCAAGATTTCAGTCCACATTTAAGGAGTCCCAGGATTTTAAGATTCTAGTTCACATTGAAAGATTCCCGTGCACATTTAAGGACTACAAGGATTTTAAGACTCCAACGAGCTATCGAGACATCTAACGAGCTTCTCAACATTCCAATCCAGACGTCAAATCACCCGGAATTCCAAATTCAGAACATTTCAAGCACTTGAATGATTGAAGCATTGTAATATTCCTTTCTGCATGTACTGTAATTAAAAATATTAGTAACAAATATGAGCAAGCCCGCAGAGTAATTACACAAGTTAACCTGGTTCGCTATTTAGCTATCGTGATTCTTTGTTTGAAATGGCTGTAATTAAATAAAACAACTTCTTTGTTGATCATTTTTGCTAGATATATATCATATCAAAGCATGATAAAGAGAAAAGCTCAAATCTGAGTCATGTCAATTGGACGTCTTTCTTGTTAGGTAGATACTGTACATTTCACTACTCATCCAATTAGCTTCCTTCAGTCTGAAGAACTTCCAGATAATTGACCTCACCTGGATAACTGAGAATCTTCACAGACGTTCAAAAACACTACGCATTCATTTTCTTCCATTAGAAAGCCGGACTCGGATTGGGACTCTCGAGCTCTTGGTGACGGTGAGGAAGAATCACCGTGAAGTAATTCCCTTAAACAGGAGGATGAGCAAACAGCAATGAATATCTAAACACTGCTTGGCAGTTCATTCAACTCTCATATGCATACAGAAATATGAGCATCCAAGACGCAAGTAAATACTGGCTTTAGGCCACTGCGAGCTCTGTTCAGTGACGCTCTGGTGCACTTTCCATGTGGAGACTGATAGCCCGTATTCAGTATGTGCTACACCACAGCAGGGTGTGTGTCTGTGTTGAGTAACACGACTTGCCAAGAAAAAAAATGATGCTCTTTTGAGCACACTTTCACTAAATGGAGAGAGAAAAAAGCCCACAGGTGTCATTGCATCACAATTTTGGCAGATTTTTGTGATGCACCCACGCTTCAGCTAATTTCCCCGGCATTACACTGCATGTCCTGGCCAAGGAAAGGAAAGAGACACTATAACTGTACAAAACTATTGTGCATCTTCACACCAGACAAAAACTTAAAAGGGGGGGGGGGGGGGGTTATGGGGGACATCATCAGTTTATTGTGTAAAGCGCGACAATTTTTCAACCTGCATTGTATTTCTCTGAAGAAACAGATTTTGGATTAGAAGGAGTAAGTGCTACTTCAGAAGGCTGAGGAGCGGGTTTGAGAGAATATTTCTGAGAAACTCTGAACTCACTATCTGGTATACGCAGGCTAAACCAGGGGCCAGGAAAATTATGGCAAATTTATTGCTGTGAATTAGCAACACCATGAGCCAATGTTGGACAAAACTCAGGACAAGGATCATGATTAAAGGAATTCCTCAGTTGCAGCATAAAAAATAAGTCAATCAATAAAAAAAAACAATTTGTTTATTTATCAAAAAAAAAATAAACAAATTACAACTGAAGTATTTCACCGTCACCAGAGCCGAAAGTTAGTGAGACAGAAAGAAGAGGAAAATGGAAGTAAGATTAAAAGTAAGAAAACACTGATCCCTTGCTAAATTTTTATTTTTTTATTTTACAAAGTAGAAATTTTGAGTAGGATAAAACCAAAATAAAATCAATTAAAATTATATATACATAAAATAGCTGACATGATGCTCACATCATCCCCAAGCTTTCACATGTGCAAAGGTTTAAAAATTTCAGATTTTTCAACATTTTTGACGGGCTATTAACAATGTTAATTATTAATCCTTAATTGCCCTTAAGATTTTGACCGATTAAAAAAAAAGTTAAAATGTTTCAGTCTAAACAGACCTTAAGGTGTAAACTACCTGCAACTGAAGCAAGGGATACCAGTGGTTAAGCAATACAATAGCAGTGTGTATATACACATACTGCATACTGCTTTTATATTGCCTTAACCACTGGTATCCCTTGCTACACACAGGGGTTGGACAATGAAACTGAAACTCTGTCCAATTTAGTGTTGGAGGTTTCATGGCTAAATTCGACCAGCCTGATGGCCGATCTTTATCATCATGATAGCACGTTCCACCAGCCTGGTCGCATTGATTGCACATTCCACCAGTAAGAGCAGGCTGTGAGGGTTTAATTAGCAGAGTAATAGCACAGTTTTGCTTAAAATATTGCAAAGCACACAACATTATGGGTGACAGAGTTCAAAAGAGGACAGATTGTTGGTGCGCGTCTCGCTGGCGCATCTGTGACCATTGTGATGCATGAAGAGCCACGGTATCCAGGGTAATGTCAGCATACCACCAAGAAGGACGAACCACATCCACAGCCATGAAACCTCCAACACTAAATTGGCCAGGGTTTCATATCCTTGTCCAACCCCTCTATGTACTATGTATAAAATATATATATTTTTTAAATGTGATAAATCAGTGTTAAACTGTCAGTGGTGAAAAGCAGCAGTTTTGCTGACAGGCTGCTCTCAGCAGAATCTCTCGCCTCTCGTTAGCACCATCGCCACAACTGCAGACAGAAAGCGCGCACTCGCATTCACACGCACACAAACTTTATCCGGACTCAACACAAATCATTTCTACTTCTACTTTAGCCAAGCGTTAAACAGTTGAACTGGTATGCTAAACCTTCAGATTGTGCTGATGTTTGCATGTTTGTTTGTGTGTGTGTGTGTGTGTGTGTGTGTGTGTGTGTGTGTGTGTGTGTGTGTGTGTGTGTGTCTGTCTGGGAGGGGGCAAGAAGAGGCAGGAAACAGTAAATGGCAGAGGCAGTTGTCTGCAGCAAAGTGTTCATGCACCTCGTTTTGTACAAGACATCCTTAAGCGTAGTAATAAAAATGAGGGCCGGTAGTCAAGCAACAAAGAAAATAAATAAAGAGACGCAAACGGACCGAAAAAGATTTGACTTAATAACTAAAAGGCATATAGGCTCAATATAAGTGTATTGGATTTGACAAGAAGCCGTCTTTTATTTTCTATAAGCAGCTCTGACAATATTTTCCGATGACATGTTGATATTAACGCACTGTAATTCTAAAACAAAGGGCGTTCAAGTCAAACCGGGACTTTCTGATGAATGAACCGGGTTACATTTACAGAAGGCTTCAAGCACAGTACGGTGATGAGACTCTTAGCCGCGGTATTATATTTAACTGGTGCAAACATTTTATAGAAGACCGTACGTCCATGAATGACGAGGTGACTCGAGGCCCACTCCAGTGAACATTCAGCAAGCAGAACGACTGATGATTGAAAATCAACTGACTACTTGTCGCCAACTTGCGAAAAAAGAGACGCATCTGTCCAACACCACTTGGACTTTACAGGGACTCGACTGGGAGTTATTGCAACATCCCATGAATCGGTCCAAGCCATTTCCACATGTCTGGGCCATTAAAGGAGTTCCTGGGAGGCCAGTGTTTGAGAGGTGAAGCAGGCAGAACGATCATGGCTTTGGCGCACTGAGAAAACCTTCTGCCTTAATGATATCTACGCTCTAGTGAAACGCTGAGAAGTGCATTAGTGTAACGGTTTAACACACAGAATAGTGTAATTGTTGGAGGAGTCTCCAGTGTCAGTGCTATTATGTAAGTGGAAATTATTGCTAAATGAAAGACTGTAATAATTGGTACCTGCCTGTAGAAAACAGAAATACGTAAAACACTTGGAATAATGTTTCACAGCATTGGAAGTGTTTAAATTTTTACTTTCTAAATGATTGATCAGATGTGATGATGTTTTGTATATTCCAGTTTCTTTGTGATTTATTTGCATGAGAAGATCGTTATCTCCATAAAAAAATTAATAATTAAAAAAAAAAAAAAAACCAGGAAATGTATTACACATTCAAGTTACATAGCCAAAGCAAAACAAGCTGGACTTCCTTGATAAATCCCTCCACTCCAAAATACAATCACATCCACATCCACCCCCTTCCTCCTCCTCCTCTCATGCTTGCTCAAACACCCCCCCCCCCTTCTCTCTCTCTCTCAAGCACACACACACGCAGCTTCTCAGAAGAGTGCGGCGCTGGAGCCAGAAGAACAACATGCCGTCGCTAAGAGCGGGACTTCCGCGCTGCATCGTGTCCCCTTGGCGAATGTGCGCGGGTGTGAGTGTGAAGGCTTGAGTGTTTGTGTGTGCAAGTGTGTGTGAGTGACTACTGCTCATACGGCATATCAGACTGGAGTCGGAGACTACTCTGTGTTTGGAATCTCTGTCCTTGTGGATGTGTAAGGGAGGAGGTGAAGTGACAAACGAGCGGCGTGCGTCCTCTGCGCGACTCGCAGCATGGCAGCCCCTCTTGCGTCTCTCCCGTGCGCTCGTCTGCCCTTTCTCGTCTCCTCTTGTGCTCCGTCTATCCGAAGCCTGCTTCACTGAGAGAGTTCGAGCAAGACAGAGAGAGACAGGGGAAGAGAGGGAGAGAGAGAGAGAGGGAGGACATGCACCGGCCAGAGCGGCGCTCTCTACCTCAGCTCCGTCACTGACCCGCATCTGGAGGTGAGTTGTTTCATCCTCGTCTTTCATGTGCATCACTGAGGCTATATCGATCTTTTAATTATCATCATTTTTATTTTTTTTCAATCATTACACATTTCGTTGTCAGGTGGACTTCTCAGGAAATATTCATTTTTAAAGTTTGCTCGAAGCAATTTATGTATACACATCTTAGAAATCTAAGAGGGGGTGTTTTTTATTTATTTTTTTTTACAATGAATTAAATCATTTTATTTTACAATGGGGATGAAACTGTTAACTGGGGGTGGGGAAGTGCATTGGAGAACCAGAGAACGTGACCCTGAGGAGAATCACGATCATGAGAGAACGACGATATTCAAGTCTGTGACTGGAGGAATGCCTGCCTGATGAGTATATACCTGTTTGTTGAATGGATTATCGATGCACTTAAGTATAAAAGCACTGCAGCTTTTCACTCAACACGGCAGGAACTCATTTAAATGCGGTTCACATACTCTGCCAGCAATGCTGATATTCCTAACAGTAAAAAGAAACAAATAGTTACCAAGAGGTGCATTCTGCAGCAGAGAGAGTTAGCCTGTAGCTGATGCGTGCTGAGGAGATTCATATGCATGCTTTTCGTGGGTAGTCTCGATGAAGACTCTTTAACCGAAGAGCCATCTAGAATCACTCTCCGCCGTGGAGCACTGCAACAAATCTGTCGTGTAGCGTTCTCTGAACAGACACGGTTTTTCCTCTACTGGAACACGAAAGAGGATTTTAACACGTACGCTGTACACCGACCCACAAAAAGTCTAACGGAGTGCATGTGCACACACGACGGTTTTTATATTTCGTTCTCGTCCTTCATTCACGGCGGACTGCACCCATCACACGTCTCTCTTCCACCATTTCGACCTCTAACCCTCGTAAATCCAGGTGACGCCCGGCCCGCGATATATACGATACAGCCAAAAAGGTAGAGCTGGAAAATTTAAAAGGGGGAGAAAAAAAAAATTGGAAGAGAATTGCATATTACAGAGAGCATCGTTTGACAGGAGAGAGCACGACGGTACTTTGTGCCATGTAGGAAGCAGCCCACATGAAGTGAAACTATGATCAGTGAGAAAAAAAAAGAGCAGGAAACCTCTCCAGCTCCCACGCTGAGGACTCTCACTCGCCCACGCGTGCACCGAGACAGACACAGCGTACACAGGCGTCGCCCACCACTGATGTGTTCCCCCCTCCCCGCAGATGTCGGCTTTCATGTGGTAATGGGTTTATTTATTAAGAGTCTTTTTTTTTTTCTCCGTCTTCTCTCTGACAGTTTTAAAGAGAGTCAGAGATGTATACAGCATACTAAAGAGATCCCGAGCACACCTGAGCACACCTCATCATTCTGCAGTACGTATGTGTGTGTGTGTATAAACAAGCATATGAAGGGCAGGCGTCAGAAAAAAAAAAAAAAAAAAAAAAAACCGTCTGGTTCTGAATCAGGTATCTAGTGCTGCCAGGATTTGTATCACGCAGGACCTGTGATGTCTGATCAATCCGTAAAGTCAGAGGAGGTGTGGGTTTGGTTCTGACCTGCAGCACAGTGGATGTGAAATAAAACATAATGGTTCATCTGGTTTTATTCTCTTCCCAGATGATGTCTGCACTCACATACACATTACAAAAGACCAATGTTCCAGGCTTCAAAAGACAGTCAAGTTCAAATGGGGAAAGTATCTATTTGAGCCTATTTGCTATTTTAAAATCCAGTGTACTGCAGTGCAGAGTGTGCATACCCTCCCTGGTGTATGAAATGTTCAGCCAGAACATTAAAACCACCTGCCTAATAAGACTCCTCTTGTGACACCGAGACGGCTCTGACCCATGGAGGGATGGACTTCACAAGGAGGTGTGCACCAAGATATTAGCAGCAAGTCCTGTACGATGCAACGTGGGGCCTTCATGAATCAGATTTGCTTATGAAGCATTTCCCACAGATGCTCGATTTGGAGACCGAGTAAGCACCTCAAACTCACTGGTTGTGGAGTTCCTCAAACCATTCTACAAGCTTTTCTGCAGTGTGGCAGGGTGCATTATCCTGCTGAAAGAGGATACTGCCAATAGGAAACACCTTCGCCAGTACATGGTCGACAACAATGCTTATGTAGGTGGCATGCATCAATATAATTGTGCATATAAATGCCAGGATCCAATGTTTCCTAGCAGAACATTGCCCATAGTGCAGGTCCAGTCCTGGAGGTCCAGTGAGTGCAACACAGTTTGGTGATTCTTCTGCTCACAGCTGATTCAACCATGTTTGTGTGTTGGTGAATTCCGAACTGTGCTGGAGCTGAAGATCCCAGCCGTGGTGCATCCTGGTGCCATTTCTTCCACGTACACCCTGCCATCCTCATGATATAAAAGAAAATGTTATTCATCAGCCCAAGGAGTCTTCTTTCATTCATCTGTGATCCAGTTCTGATGCTCAAGTGCTGGTAAAAGGTGTTTTCAGTATTGGGCATGTGTCACTGGGGTCTGCAGCTATGCAGCTCCATGAACAACAAAACTGCCAACCAACCAGTGTCTGTTTTGATGATGTATCAATCATAACCAGCATTAACTTTTTTAGCTATTTGTGCTCTTTGGCTCATAAGACCAGTCGGGCTCATCTTCATTCTCCACACACATCGATGAGCGCTGCGCTCACATGACTCTATTACCAGTTTAATCACACATGCTCGCTTGAACCAATTTTGTTAGATACCAGCCATTGCACCAAGAAAGACCTTCCATTTTGAAAATGCTCTGATCCAGTTGTCTAGCAATCACAATTTGGTCCTTCTCAAAATGATTCCTGTCCCAACGCTTGCCGATTTTTCCCGCTTACAAAACATCAACTTCAAGAAGTGACTGCTCATCTACTGCTGGTTTGAGTATTTCAGAAACTGCTGATCTCTGGGGATTTTCTCACACACACAGTTTGAAAACATCTTAGATGGATGAATGGAGATCCCTCTACCTTAGAAGTAAAAAAATTTTTAAAACGGAATAAAAAATGAAGACAATAGAAAGAAAGAAAGAAAAAAAAGAAAGAAAAAGCAGGAAAAAGGCCAAGCTGATGGATGGAAAGAGATACCTTTATAAAGAAAAGGAAAGAAAAGAAAGAGGCACAGTGAGAAAGCAAAAAAACATTTTCGCTGATTTTGACAAATGAATGGAAGGATGGATGGATGGATGGATGCATATAGATTTTTAAGAAAGAAAAAGCAGGAAAAAACAATAGAAAGAACAGCTAGCTCTGCAGGAAACAAAGCATGGAAGCAAGTAAAAAGAAAAGGATGCATGGATAAATAGATATACTGTATGGGTCCAGATACCTTTGAAAAAAGAAAAAGAAAAAAAAAGGATGGATGGAAGCGTGGACGGATGAACAGATGCAGATACCTCTGTAGAAAACAAACCATGAAAAAGCAAGAACGAATGAATTCTGGGACAGGAGATGATGTGAGGACACAGAGACTAAGACTGCATCACAAGCACCACTTGTCCCCCACCCTCCATGATCATAGTGTTACTGAGAGAGATCAATGGCTGCATGTTGTCCTGAGCCGGAGAGGAATCTCTGACTCCGGTGCCACTCGGGCGCTCAGTGTGCCTTTGACTGAAGAGTATTTCCTTGGCGACTCTGTCGAGATCACAACTCCAAATCCAATCAATCCCAGACTAACCTCTTTTCTGCTAAGTGACAACTTAAACCAAAGCCACAGGCAGTGTCTATCCTATCACCTGCACTCATCGCATAAACCCTTTCTATCAGATTTACTCCCCGAGACTGAAGAGCTCCGTCGGCGTCATCTACACCTGCTCGAGTAAACAGCTTATTCCGAGTTGGAACACCGCGGTGCTTCCTGGTGAACTTGTTTAATCAGGCTCTTTAGACTGCTTCCCTCGGCAAACACAACACCTGGTCCGTCGTGAAAAACCACCGCGCATCTTTATTCCTACACTTCACTCAGTCAATCCACATCCCTCTGTCTTTCATTAGCGCATGTCTCACTTATCAGCATCATCATCTCCCTCATTATCTCGGCTCATCCGGGCCTCGCTCTCGTTAGGAGGAGGAAATGGCTGCATTCTGGAGTAGGCGCGCTGCAGGGAGCCGCTCCTGCTACACATTTCATTTCACTTCCACGCAGCTGAGAATCAAAGAGTGGGAAATGCGAGGGAGTAACACCAGGGCCTGCTCAGGTGAAGAATACGAGACGAGCAAGAATGGAAAGAAAATTGATGAGAAGATGGAGAGAAAAAATTTACTTTAATACTCAGCAAATACTAAGGTGTATTACGGCTACTTCACCTCTCGGTTAAACAAGAGGACATTAGAGAACACCCTAACTGATCCATGGCCATGTTCCTGATGCATTTATTATGAGATTGTGCTGGTCAGAGCCTGAAATAATGTTTCCGACAGCAAGTGTGTGCGTGCTTGTGTGTTTGACTCAAATGACCCGGCATTGCATACTGCCCCTGGTCATGTGACATGCCTTAACATTCAGCACGATATCTCAGGCAGAGCACCTAAAGTCTCTCTCACACACACATACATACAATAACCCATTATTATCCCTTCGCTTATGTTTTTCAGCGAGCATAGTACATGCTGCAAATATTACGCACACAATGTGTTTGTAGAAGCATCGCTAATCAAGCATGATACTCTGGTCTATAGGGGTCACCCCAAGATAAAACGTCTCTGATCGCAAGAGAATTCTACCTTAAAAGAGTCCCTGCATCGACAGATTACCTTTGATGGAAGAAAAGAAAAAGAACACATCATAACATGCAGAACGCTTCTCAAGTGTGAAGTGTGTAATGGGCATCAATCAGCGAAGGCCCAAGAATCTGAAGCATACTTCTAGGAAAGACCAAGGAATCTTCCAGCATTAGAGAGCGATTAACTGCCACGCTTATGCCTTAGAGGACGCTCCACTGATGGCCAAAGCAATCACTATTACTCTGTCCAACACCCACACGCACAGAACACAAACACAGAACTCCCTCTCTACAGTGTAAACAATTTAAAATCTACTTCTCCCATCTGGCTTTAATACTGCGTGAGCAGACACGCTAACAAACAAATATCAGAGCCATCCGTTCATCAGTCACTTCTTATATATTAAAAAAAAAACATTCCCATTATTAGCCTGCCTGCCAGTCTAATCAGACTTAAAGAAGAGAACTGCCAGATTGAAATAGATAAACACAGCAAAGGCCAGAGCTAAAGCTGGATTAGTGCCGCTTCTGGAACGTCCAGAATTCACACTATACACATCCAGAAGCGAGACTTGCTCAATAAAACTCAATATAACAAAATAAGGCTTAGAATAGGAAAGGGCCTTTAGGCATCTAAGGGGTTTTAGATATGTTTTATGTGGTTTGCATATACTGTACACTGCCTGGGTAAAAATAAAGGAGATTTGAAGTTACTGCAACACTGTTCAATGATCAAAACATGGAGGGAACTTGTGGTCGAGGAAAAAAATTCATTAAAAAAAAGAATTGATTTGGCAACTACTTAAACACTTGAAGTTGCATGGTAAATCAGTAAAAAAAAAATAAAAAATGTATGTTTAATAGTGAAAAAACACACAATTTGATGAGAACTTACAGGATTAGACTAAACATCTGTGTGGTCATAAAACACATATTAGTAGTGTTGGGTATAGTAGTTAGAGTTTATGATACAGATACATTTAAAACGGTACCGATACCTAAACGGTGCCTAAACCAATACTTAAAAAAGAAGAAGAAAAAAGATCCACCAAAAATGGTGGATAACATTAAAGAATTGCTTTTCATTAAAAAAAAAAAATCTAACCAGCTTCTTTTGCAATTCTTTTGCAGATTTAACATTTTTATCTTATCTGTCAAAACCCGACCCCTGTCCTGACTTTGCTAGGGACAATCTGACTAGCGCTGGGACGCCCGCCCTGCAGCTGATGTCCACAAGTCGTTAAACATGCTGCATCCTTCTGCTTCTATCTTCATCCTGTGTGTCCTCAAATGTTTCCTTAGGTTTGACGTGCTTATTCCAGCACATGCAATTGTTTAAAGAAATGTTTGCGTGCCATCACGATGTCGGAAGCCTTTGTTGTGAAATACACCAACACTTTAGAATGTTACCTTTAGCATTTTAAGTTAAGCATGTTAACATGTACATGCTACATCAGGGCAAGTGTAATTACTACATTCACATGCTCAGCGGAGGGTCTCATTTCCTGAGTTGTACTTTTAAGTCGGAATGTTAAAACATGGACACTACAAAGATTAGTTGGATTTGTATTTTTAGAGCTTTCTGACTCGCGTCAACATGCATTTTCTCAGCCGGGAAAGTATTCTTCACGTGTAGTAAGGGTGATGATGCTTGTTACGTCCATTTCACAGAACGATGAGACAAATATGTCAATCGATTGTGCTGGGGTTTAAGTGGCGCCAAAGTGAAGCACCGAAATCTGCATTCAGATTCGGCCCTAATATTATACATACCGGTCATATAGGTTTTGGTAAGCAACCATACTTGTTAGTAAGACTAATCAAAAAAAGGCTTCAATTTGCTTGGGAGAATAAAGATTGGACTTTGGTGCAATGCAAAAAAATCATGTGGTCTGATGAGGCAAAACTACCCCCATTCCAGTGAGAAGGAGGCATCAGAGTAAAGAGGGAAATGCATAAAGTGATGAGGGATAGGGGAAACCCAAAGTGTCCACTGCACAAGGCTCTGGAGGTAGTGTTATGATCTGGGGTTGCTTCAGGTGGTCTAAAGTTGGTTGCTTCAGTTGGCTAAAGTTGAATATTTGAGAAAGCATGCTAGGACTGCATGTATTTTATCTACTTTGTAAAGATCATGGTTTGTAAGTACCCTGAGTTAACAGTGAATATTGTATACTGATCAGGTTGTTGGATAGCTACTGTACGTACGCCATGGTGGAATGGAAACAGGCTCAAACATTTCCTTTTCTAATTATCTTACATCACCATGCAAAGGAAGAAACCCATCTCATCCAGAGTCCACTCTGCTGGCTCTTTGCCACCACTAAGATCTATAGACCGGCCTGGTGAACTCGCAGTAGAGGATATAAAAAATAAAAAAAAAAGGCATGAGCAATAAAATGAGAGCTCTCCAGCATTAATCATCAAGGAAATTCAATCTACTGTAGAAGCTGACTATTGTTTCCATTTAAAGAAGGGTAGCATGTGATCTTTCCGCTTCGGAAAGGAACGATTTATGGGCACAGAGCAAGACGTGAATAGGCAATAGGACAGGGAAAGCATGAGACAGCAGTGAGATGCGTCTCAGAGACAGTGTTGAGATGCTCTTTAAGCCAGATCATTTACATGGCAGTAGATGGGCAAGCAGGGGGGAAAACGCATGTGGTATGAATCTTTGACTCATTGGGAAATCGATTAAGAGTCATGTTGAGTGTTTTGGGAAAGACCAGGGCAGGAAGGGATTCACTTACCACTGTCACCTAGATAAATGCTTTGTCTAAAGAAGCTGAGAAAGTACCATAAACTATGGTACTTTTTAAACATAAAGTTACGTATGGTACTTAGAAGAGAGCTAGCAATGGTTTCCATGGCTAAAATGGAATGATACAGACAGAACAAAAGAATGTGAATATCATACACTGACATTTACAGCATTTGTCAGATGCCCTTATCCAGAGTGACTTACATTTTATCTCATTATACTGAGTGGTTGAGGGTTGAGGGCCTTGCTTAAGGGCCCTATAAGGGAACTTGGGGAACTTTGGACATTCCGATCAGTATTCCATTTCCTTAACCACTGAGCTACCCCTGATCCTGTGCAACTTTTTTTTTTGGATAAGACGATCATTCAAAGCAACATCATGCTACACACAATTTTTTTAATTTTTTTTAAAGTTTGGTCCAAAAAAGATTAGACTTTTTGGTCCCAATCTTCACTTATGCTATTGTACAGACTCGAACTTGACTTAGTCATAAACTCCTTAAGACTTAAGTCTTGAGATGAACTCAGACATGGCAGGGGAACTGTTGTCTTGGGCTAGTTAATGGCAGTCTTAGCTAATGGGCTTTTGGTCACATCATGGCCTAGATTTTAAAACTTTTTTTTTTACCCAGACCCCTTTTACGAGTAATAATGTTATAGCCAATAGAAAGCTGGTTAATGAAAAAGCTAATGACAGAAAAACAAAAATAATTTGATCAAAGCACTTTCTTTTACGTTGGACTTGATGACGACCACTTTCATGGTCGCCCCTGTAACAATATCTAGTCATCTCTGAATATGGAAATTCAAAAATTGACTAGAACCACAAATCTGATGTTTGGCTAGTTACAATAAATTAAATCCAATAAGCCTTAAACAGCTGTGCATGAAATCATTCTGAGAAGAATAATTCGAGACAAAATTAATCCCAAACCTCCCCTTACCAAGACCGTATTCAATTCCATTCTGCTCCATAATAATTTCAGTAATGATATTAAATAAATAATTAGGCCGAGTCAGGCAGCATTTCCAGCTTGCTGCTGCTCGAAAGCTGGATATTTTTGCATTAATGGAAAAGGCAATAACCACTACCATAACGATGACCACTCTAGCAGAGCACTTTTCCTACTTGCACAAATATGCGGCACTTGTTCAAGAGCAGCGGTTTACAATCATGGTCCTGAAGTACCCCACTCCGAATAATATTTTACTGTGTTCCCCATTTCTTACACACCTGGCTGAACTCTGCAGCTCATTAACATGCACAGCATGATTTTTAAAATGAAAAGAAAAAAAAAAAAATGAAAAAGGTTTAAAGAGATTCAAAGTTAATGCGAAACTTCACTTCTTGTTAAATTTTATCTTGGCTTATCTGATTCAGGTACTTTACCAGTCTATTTTCAGGCCCTAGGTGTTGGTGCGTATGGCTCCTACCTGTCTGGGCTTTGAGCTACAACCTGATAATGATATCAGTGCATGAGACTGATCTTATAAAATAAGGGGGGCTGAAGATACAAAGGCTTTGTCTTTACCCGATTTCCACATCCATTTCACCCTCTAACCGCGGTGAACGAGTGAGCGAAAGTTAATAGACACAATCAATATCCATGGCACCAAAGAGGAGAAAATGAGCTGGTCTTCAATAATAAGAATAAGAGTATATACTGTACCGAATGTAGCTTCCTTAATGTGCATGCATTCCTGAGGAGCCGAATATCCCTTTATTTCTTACATCTATTTAAAATCATTTATGCTCTTAGTCATAAAGAGCATAAATAGAGAGCTGATATATAATCCGAATGAGATTAGCACAGGAAAAATAGGTCACGGTGAAAATGCTTGATCACTGAGCGACTCGTCTGTCTCACATAAGAGGGGTTCACTGGCAGCAGGACATCTCATTATTCTCTAAATATCTGAGGGCTTCAACTGGGGAGAAGGATTAAGAGATCCCATTAAAAGTCAATGAGGAACGAGTCACAAGCTAAGACAACACTTCTATCTGTGATATTAAGGGTGGCAAGATGAGTGGAATTAAATAAAAAAAAACAATGCCGAGAGATGAACTCAAATAGACATAGCTGAGCCGCAAACTGAAAGAAACAAAGAACTTTCAACTCCCCCGGGTTTAATTTGTGTTATACTTTTTTTTTTTCCCTTTGGCAGGAACCATGGTGAGCAAAGAGGTCGGCAAATGCGTGCTCACCAACTCTGAATCGGACTCTGAGGCGGCACCCTCTATGGCCCTGGAGGTGAAAGGACCACCGGATGGGAGTCGGCAGGTGCGCAAGCGCAACAAAGCTTTGCAGGTACGCTTCAAGGACATCTGTGAGGCCCAGAGCGAGCAGGCAGCTGCGGCACGTGGAGCAAAGCCCGTTTCATACAAAGTGGCATACCGCAAGTACATGACCGTTCCAGCCCGAAGATCTATACCCAACGTGACTAAAAGCACTGGAGTGCAGACCTCTCCGGACCTGAGGAAGCGCTACCAGACTTTCCCGCTAGAAAGAAAAAAGGGGCAAAGTGTAAAACATGCAGCTACAACGGAGAGCTATAAGGACCAGGATAATGGATTTGTTATTGATGTAAAAAGGGCTAAAGCGGCTGACGGGGGGAAGGAAGAGACGTCATCGCACACCGTACATAAGACCAAAGCTTCGATGCACACTAATGAGTGCATAGCCACCATAGAGCACCACTTACACCCTGCAGAGTGTACAGACAGGACGCTGCTGCCCTGTCCCTCAGAGGACCAATCAAATTACCAGATCTGTACAGTAAAGAGCAAACATCGAAAGAGCTTCCAAAGGGACTCCGAGTCATTGGACCGCTCAGGAAAATGGCAGATAATGAATTCTCAAGACAGACATGGCAGTACACTGCCAAACTCTAGCTCCAAAGTGACAAGCCCCATAGCCTGGAACTCTTTAACGCAGGTGGAGTGTCTGGAGAGCCCGACAGCACGCAGTAAGCGCAAAAAGGTTCTGCAGCTAAATGGCCTGGAATCTCAGACACTGCCGAGGACTGGCTGCACCACCCAAGTGCAGTGCCATGCCGGGATGATCTCTGCCCGGCCCATACAGGCGATGGAGGAAGCGGTGGCGCCATCAGTCGCTGCTACACCCGCTGCCGTTCTACCACCCGCATGCGAGGCTAGGACAGGAACAGTACCAGCTACAGGGAATCTACAGGTGGACAGCGAGGCTTGTAAGCAGATAGTGCCTGTGAATCAGGATAAGGATGTAAAAGCACAGTTGCAAGCCATGGAGAACATGATCAGCTCCAGTCAGGAAACCATCAAAGTCCTGCTGGGAGTCATTCAGGAGCTGGAAAAAGGAGAGGCTCTTAGAGAAGGGTAAGATATAAAACTACATTATGTAGCAAAGTACTTCAGGGAAGATCATTTTACAGTCTTTACTTTTATTGGCCATTGTATTGCTGTAAAAACTGCATGTCATTTCTCCCAGACTGAGGCTAAGAACAGTCTTGCTCATCCTCCCGTGCGCGATTGTAGTCTTAGGCGTGGCCCCCAGGCTGCAGGTTCACAATCATCAAGGTTGCAAACACACAATCGATTTGCACCACGGAGCTATGATGACTTTGTACATTTCTAAGCCAAACCAAAGTCAAAAACAGTTGAACACTTTTCCTCCAAAAGTCAGTCAGTGTTCCCAAAGACAGGGGAAAGGCAGAGAGATTTACCTGATTGTGGGACCAAAATTAGCAGAACAGTAGATGTTAATGCTGGAAATGCATCTAATCTTCCATTAAAGGAACATAAATGTCATTGCAATTCACCTTAGCAAATAAGGCTTTAAAATTGCACTTAAAACACACCACTGGCATATTAATCAGCTTCTCACTCGTGTTCATCCGAGCCACGGAAAAATAAATAAATAAATCGCTCTCTGTCTGTCTCCTTCATCTTGATAAGTTGAAATCATGCTTATTTGCATGTTTAATGGCCTAATCTGCTTATCACTACAATCAGAGGACTGAGCAAGTGGTGGGTGAAATGCCTGATTTTGCCCTCCGTGCCATAAGTAAAATATGCCACGGCATATTTAGCATGCAGCTTGCCAACTGGGCATGACGTGGCAATTAAGTGATCTCAGACAAGAACTGCAGGATGGCGGGGTCTTAAGAGAGAAATTAGCTCTTTTCAAGGGCTGCTTGCACATACTTTAGAGGAGAGAGGTGTGCTATTAAAAGATAGCATCTATCATTTGAGAGCGAGTGAGGTTATGTGAGTGCAAAGCCAGGTAGCAAGAACCACCCACATAGACAGACACAGACAAGTACATGTTTTAATTCTGCAGGGATGAAAGTGGACACTTTCACACTGGCAGACAAACCAATAGAGTGATTAAACCTTATTTCTTTGTGTACCCAAGAGACAATCTGACCTCTGTGCACAGGCCAGTGGCGTAGACTTGACAGAGCAGTCTAAAAGGAAACGGGTAAAAATCACAAGCGGGTTCGGGATCTGATCTAAACCTGCTCAGCTGCCCAGCGGAGGCATATATTAACATGCTGCTAACTATAACTGAGACTTATGATCCGTTCTTTGCCATTACAATGATTCCTGAAACTCTCTTGAATGACGGAATTTAATGACCATCATGAACATTGATGGATTTTTGGAAACTGTTGAAAAAGGAAAGAAAAAAGAAAAATAAATTAAGCGTTCACTGGAAGAAACAACTTTCATTACAATTAAATCAATAGTCTTAATATTAACATTCGGGTATAACTTTTTTTGACATGCGCGAAGGCAGAACCTGCTGTCAGTTTCTCCAGCTTTGGTTGGATTAGGCTTTCAATCTTTTCAGATAAATCCCGCCTTCTGTTTTATGATTGGTTACAATAATTCTGTCTCACCTATGATTGGTTAGCTGCTGTCTTACAATCAGTGCTCCTATCTCAGCCAGAGACCCAGTGGATGAAAGTACAGACCGGTGTGAGAGTGTTCTCAACATATTGCCTTATCAGGAACGGAAGCAAAATTTCCCACCTGATAACTTGTCACATGAGCAAATATTACCCTCACATGGGGCAAACATGCACACAAAAATATATTTATTGACAGATTGGGTCTTTACATTGTTACTACTTATCTATTTAGGTTTACAGCGCCTCCCTCTAAAATTCATTCCGATAGAGATGGAACTGCGCAGATTTAGGTGATCACATGATTCGGATCTATTCCTGTTAGGCTAGTACTCCTATCAATAGAGGAAATACTAACGCCCATGTAAACTCACCCTCTGGTTCTTGAACTCTTATTAGTCCTGTCTTAATTGTAAGTTGCTTTAAAAGCATCATCTACTGTACATATAGTAAATGCAAATGTGAAAATATGACAATATAATACTACCGACATTATACTATAACTTTGTCAAAATTATTCCAATGCCAAAGCTAAACGCTCTAAAACTATAAATGTTGTTCAAAGCGTACATTTCTAAGGGGAAATTGTATTTAAGCTACCAACATAGACAAATGCAATCATTTTCTATCAAGCCTTCTGAGCCTCCTGAAGAAATGTCAAATCAAAGCCAGGTTGCTTATCAGTAATCAGTTGAATTGTAGTTGTGTTTCATCTCCAGCTCTAACAGCAGTATGTTCGAACGATTATTTTATATTCCGAGGTCATTGCGCGTCATGTGTCCTTGCCAGCACTCCAATTTGATTTTCTTGCGGGCTGTGAAGAAACGATAACGCTAGCACAGACATGGAACATTGGTCTCATTCTACAGTCAGTTAAATGTCAGGTGCTGAACAAACAAGAGATAGCCTTGGGTGATGAGTCTCAATTGCTAAACGCTCAAAATTATGCCCGCTAATTTAGTCGTGCTCTTTCGCGCGATGATTCATTTGCTGTAGCACGGCACCGAATGAAAGACGCGAAACAAGTTCGATTGTGATGAACGACGTGGATCATTGGCCTACTCTATCAAAAAGGACAATTTGTCCTAAAACACCTAAATCATCGATTGGACTTGTGTGGAGGTCAGGGCCATTTTCAGTAAAACAGACACTGACCGAGATAACCATGCCAACAATTCAGCAGAGCAACGTTCACGTAGAAAGCACAATGCTTTCTAATTCGAACAGCTCTGTGACTGAGTACCACCTTATTCACTGTAGTATCATTAAACATATGAAGGGCTTGATAATTAGCTGAATCAGGATAATTGAATCTGGAGAATGATAAACTACGCAGTGCCGTTCTTCCACAGAAGCGCAAATGAGATTCTCTGCTGGAAGTACAGCTGGGTATAGCCCATAGGTGCAGCTCCAGGATGTAGATAACAGACTCCGAAGACATCCTGTGCAAAGGCTTGTCATCCTGTCAGTACAATTAGCACTCTCCTTCTCCTCCCTTCATGTGGCAGACTGGCACTGTGGCCCTCCCCTGGGCTCCTCTTGCACGGCTATACATCACTGTCCCCATTAGCCCCTGCAATCCCGCCTCAGAAAAACCCCATGCATCAGCAAACACCGCATCACTCACAGTCCAGAGCCAACATGGCCGCCGCTTCCCCTCCGTCCTCCAGTTTGAAATTCTCAGCAGCATTGGAAGGACCCAGACAGGTGGTGCAGGTGTTAATGGTGAAGTTGGCTCGAGCCTTCCAAATAAAATGAGCCCGATAGTATTACTGTCACTTAGCGAGGTTGATTTAGTGAGACACAAGGAGGAATGAATAGGTAAGAGCAAAGGAAGTGGATGTCCTGCCAGCAAAATCAATTCTTCCATCAGCCTGCTGTAAAGACAAGGTCAGGGTCTTCACTGCAGGCTGTTGAAGGGTTGTAAGGTCACCGTGTCCCTGCTGGCACAGCTATAGCAGGCCGTTACATACTGTATAATGAGCAACTTTATTTAGAGACTATTGCCGAATTGGCACTAACTGGTCCGAGTACAAAATCAGTTGATTAGAGAAAGGTTAATTGTTAATCAGTGATTAATGAGGTTGATCAGTGGGGGGGGGATTATATATAGTGGAACCTCATTCATGAACGTAATTCGTTCCCAAGTTCTGTTCGTAACCCAATTTATAAATTTTTATAGGAATATGTGTAAATAGAATTAATTTAGTTCTGATTACAATTAACTATATTCAACTTTTGATTAATTTTTTATATCACTAAGTATAAAAAGGCTTAATTATGAAAAAAAAAAAAAAACTGTACAGGAGAGCGCGCACACTTAATTTTTACATGCACTGTTAACGCAGCTTTTCTTAGGGAGACTCAATGATGTGAAGGAATGGAGGAGAAGAAGATGGGTGCGGAGGAGGTTAGTGTTTGGAACGATAGTCCCCTTCCATAATAACACTGGGTAATTTCTCTACTACTTTTATTTCTTGACCTCCAGTTCATACGTGGTAGCCATTTTTTTTTTTTACTAAAAATCTATCCAGAGACATTTTCTTTTCTGCACTGCACAATTGTCCTAAAATAAGACACCGCGTTATCGTTCATAAGGCGTAGCATTCTGCTCGCCACAGTTTTATTCGGATGATGCTTCTCGGCAAAGGCTTGGATGTCACTACACTTTTTTATAAATGATTATCATTGTGTGTGTGATCCACGACCGCGGACTGAACAAAACTCCTTTGGTTGTGAACCGATTTGTTCGTACTGTGGGGCATTCGTGAACCAAGGTTTCTATCCTTCAGCTGTTTTTTTGTCTTTGCAGTGGCACAGCTGCGGTTGCTAAGTTTACTCTAAAAGGCAATTCACAGTATCTATACATCATAAATAAACTTTCCCCTTAATAAGACACTATATTCATGTTCACATTACAAAAAAGGTTTTTTTTGTAACAAAAGAAGTTTACGATTCACCAACCTACAGCAC
Organism: Clarias fuscus; assembly: GCA_030347435.1. Classification (NCBI taxonomy): domain Eukaryota; kingdom Metazoa; phylum Chordata; class Actinopteri; order Siluriformes; family Clariidae; genus Clarias; species Clarias fuscus. The sequence continues at coordinate 7,567,855 of CM059220.1, read as the reverse complement.
TTCTCTACCCTAGATACTAAACACTAATGTGTTGAGAAAGCTCTATGACCTGTTAATAAGTGTGTACCCATCCCGCTCTTACTCTAAATACATTCCCTCTCTTACAAGTGAAGGTAATTAGTATCAGCTCAGCATCAGTAGAAAGGTCAGCTACTGTAGATCACCTGGTCATTTCTGCTCACTGTCCTGGGTCTTTGTCACTCTGAATTAACAGCGTTAACCCAGTAAGATTTAACTGCCACACTAATAAGAGAGGAATAATACACAGGAAAATAGGAAAATAATCAGCAACAGAGTGGTGTGATGTGGCTCGAAACACAGAAGACCCATAAAAAGACTAGAATATTTTACAGTATGCGGCTGTTTGGAAATGTTTTATTCCTCATAAACTACAATGATTTGCAAACAGATACAATTTGTCAGTCATTACTGAACAACATATGGTTTTATTTATATTCCCACTACCTTGCCAAAACAAAAAGGCAAACATTATAATGTTTCATTCAGTCACCTTCAACTTTAATGACGACACACAATGTGGTATCCAGTTCATGTGAGAAAAATGAGTCCTCATGCTCTTTCACAATTTAAGTCCTGGAATATACAGTACATGCGTCATCAGGGAAGAAAAATAATCATAGATGTAATAACCTGGTCATTCGGTATATTCTGGTCGTCAGCTGACTTCATTTTATTGCCACATCATGTTGCTGAGTCTAGACCTGACCACCTGAAGCAACCCCAGATCATACTATAACACTGCTTCCAGAGGACACTATACATGATGGGTGCATCATTACAGTACATGCGTTTCCCTTCTAACCCTGACGCGCACACGCTGGAATAGGGTCAATCTGAACTCAGACCACATGACCTTGTTCTATTGTTTTCCAATCTTTATGCTCCCTATCAAACTGAAAAGGATTCTTTTCTGATGTTTCTTACTAACAAGTGGTTTTCTTATGGCCACACAGCTGTTTAATCCCAATCTTGTGAGTTCTCATCACATTCTGTGTGTGTGGGTGTGTGAAAATGCTCTTACTTTCACTATTAAACAGAGCTGCTGTAATTTTTATAATGCTACTTCACCAAACGTTTAAGTGATCCTACTGTAGGTCATGGTCATCCGTGACTTTTATACCGAGCACATTTCTTCTTTCGAGAAGGTGACGGAATAGCACTAATAATAGCCCTTTCCTTTCAGGTTTCAATAACGTGTCGTACAGTTATTAACTCAATTCCAGTACATTTCAGCATGCCCAGTTGCTTGATTTGCTGATTTGACCTTCCTAAAACAATGATTTTATTGATTTTTTTGGCAGGGCAGTGTAGTTCCATTTAAAGTGAGAGAGAATAAAGTTTCTGGTATTAATTACCTTACAGCAGATACAGTACAACCCATCATTCTTTCTCTTTCCTCAGCTTTTATTTGTATTACTATTTATTATTAGTTGTAAATTTCATAATTTCGTAATAGAGACTCGTGAATAAATCCTTACTGTACAGCATCATGGATATAAATGCAGACTTTGAATTGGCACTACTGTCAGAGCTGCTATTACAGAACATTAATCATCACCTTCTCACCAATCAGATGTGAGAATTTACTGGCGCTGTGGTATGAACGTAAATAACAATAGACTGCTTGATTATTTTCCTGATTGCAGAACTGCAGCTTGCATGATGTGTGTAATTCCATTTTTCATTCTTTTTTTTTTCCTTAAAAAAAAAAAAAAAAAACCTGATCATAACTGAGTCACTGCTATGTTCTCTAAATACTGACGTGAAGCTGCTCTATTAAGGCTGCATGAACGAGGGTTATAGCAGCAGGTAGAAGGGTGTTTGTAGCTGATTAATTGCAGGAACTTGCGTAAAATCAATGATCTATGCAGATGTGATCAACAGCCAGAAGGAGATTAAATTCATACAGAGAAGAGAAAAAAGAAATATATTTACTGAAATCCATTATTTACTGCCTGGTCCAGACTGGGAGAAGATCCAAAAGTATGACATGGAAAAGACTAAAGAGGGTTGTTATAGATCTTTTGCACAGCCTTTGCAAGAACCATGTGTACAGAAGGCTAGCATCCAGTATTCTTGTGTGCAGTATGTGCTTTTATCCTTGCATTGATAAAGACGAAGGACACGGCAGATGACATGTAGGTTTTTGGAGGGTGGACTGACTAATCCAGACTTCTTAATGACCCGTCCTCTCTTTTTATCTCCTCCAGTCTCTCCTATCGGACCGGGCAGGACACGGCCAACTGCGACACATGCCGGAACAGCGCATGCATTATTTACAGGTTGGCTTCTCTCCCTCTTTTTCCAGAGAAGTGCTGTGGTTTACGTTTTTTTTTTTATGTGAGAGAGACCTAAAAGTAAGTTCTAAGCAGTGAGATGACTTGTTTTTGAAAATGAAACTGCAGAAGATAATGATATCCATAGCCTGTGGCCCTGAGTAGAACAATTTGGGGCTGAACGTTCATTCCAGAAATTGAGGCAGTCTTAGGAGTGTTTTATCTGTGAGTAGAACATAAGAGAGTCATATATTCTGCGGCAGCGGCAGGTGAAATCTGGAGCTGGCTTTAAAACCCCATGTCGACACAGAGGATGTGGGGAATATTTTGTACAGGAGTTACTACGTAATGAAAATCTTTCTCTTTTTGTATTTCTCTCAACCACAAGTAAAGCTATGGCACTTTTAAATCAGCTTTAAGACCACAGGTAAAATGGACACAAAGTAAAGGTCCCATATTTTACTATGTCTTTACCCAGTTAATGCAGGTCTCAGAGCTCCTCCGAAGTATGAGAGCTGAAATACAGGGTGGGCCACTTATATGGATACACCTTAATAAAATGGGAATGGTTGGTGATATTAACGTCCTGTTTGTGGCACATTAGTATATGTGAGGGGGCAAACTTTTCAAGATGGGTGGTGACCATGGTGGCCATTTAGAAGTCGGCCATCTTGGATCCAACTTTTATTTTTTAAGTAGCTAATATCCGCCGAAGGGATGTTCGACTAATGCCACTCTCCAGTGACATGCGGTGAGTGCTACGCTGTGGGCTCTTGCTGAATGAAGCTAGGACAGCCACTGATGTTTGTTCATTAGTGACAGTTTTCATGTGTCCACATTTTGGCAAATCCAACACTGAACCAGTTTCACGAAACTTAGCAAGCAGTTTGCTAACTGTAGCATGGGAGATGGGTGGTCTCGTAGGGTGTCTTGCATTGAAATCTGCTGCAATGACCCGGTTACTGCGTTCGCCAGATATCAACACAATTTCGATCCGCTCATCACGTGTTAACCTCTTCGACATGTCAATGGCTGTGAACAAAGAGAATCTTGTAAATAACTCATGAAAAAATAAAGTTACGTTAAAACCAAGCACACCATTGTTTTTCTTGTGAAATTCCCAATAAGATTGATGTGTCGCATGATCCTCTTCCTATTGAAAAAAAACAAAAGTTGGATCCAAGATGGCCGACTTCCAAATGGCCACCATGGTCACCACCCATCTTGAAAAGTTTGCCCCCTCACATATACTAATGTGCCACAAACAGGACGTTAATATCACCAACCATTCCCATTTTATTAAGGTGTATCCATATAAATGGCCCACCCTGTATATTTCATACTGTATCTCCTCCAAATGCCCCATTTTAGTGTCTATGCAAATGAGCTCCAGCTGAGCAACAGGAAAAGCAAGAACAAAAAACAAGGCCTTGCGTTAAATTGGTAAACACTGGAGATCCATATGACCTGACTAATCAGTGATATATATATATATATACATACATTTATAAACTATAGTAGGGGTCCTGAACAACCTGCTGGTCTATATACAGTATGGCATTTGGATTGATTGTAGCCTAAGTCAATTCGTTATACAGAGACGAAACATAATATTGCATTAAATATTAGACACTTTGAACAAAAATGCTGTATTCACTTCTATCCATCTACAGCAGCCTCGGTCTCATCACCTCAGTTAAGAACAGTCATTTGCCTGATCGTGTCTGCCTACACTGGTGGTGAAATGACTGATGAATGACTCGGTTCTGTTGGCAAAACTGGCTATTTTTATAAGCATTCTGATTTTTACAATTTTGCTGGCTGCCATCTCTGCAGTCAGCATCACAGATTGACAGCGAATATTTAGACCATTTCAATCTGAGGTTATCAACCTATGTCTTTTTCCAATCCAGTGAGGAACACATTATTTTTTAAATCGTCTCTTCAGAGTATTATCACTAAAATATACCTTTTTTTTTTTGCATGTTTTTTGGTTTTTACAAGCCTGGCCTCTAAAGTAAGCCATAGGAAGGAGCATTTTGTGAAGAATTTAGTGTTTTCGAGAGAGAATATATGTAAAAAATATATACATTACACACACACACAAACATATACATTTTATATATATATATATATATATATATATATATACACACACACACACACACCCTCTGAGCATGCACCCATATGCTCATGCGCTATATGATTTTGCACAAAACATACATTGGTTTTATCCAGCCAAGACAGCACAAAAACTGCCATAGGAGCATACATGCACTCCCATAAACCTAGTCACGGCCACAGAAAGGTGTTTGCCCCGCTGTGTTTGCAGGTGAGGTGTGAGGGGAATATCAAGTGCTGCTGTCTGATTGCTTTTGTCTGAAAATCCTGAAATCCTGATCAACACTGAATAAAACATTAAAGTCTCAATGAGCAATTGCAGAAATATTGCCTCAGAGCTAATGCAGCTTACTCAGGGTACATGTTAATGGCTGTAATCTTGTGACGTTGTTGTTGCTTCCTTTATTTCTCTTTAGCCAAAAAAAAAAAAAAAATTATTAAAAAAAAAGGGGAGGTAGAGTTAGTTACAGCTATTCCTGAAGGTTTAAACAGAGTCATATTGTCAGAATGATGAGCTGCGGTTACAAGTTCATGATCGTTTCTGATAGTTTGGTTTTAACAAACATTCGCAATAAAATCAATCACTTCTTGTCAATCCTCTGTCATGGATTGTGCAGAGAGCAGTAGATTCATGATGAGGATCAAGCTCCCTGCGTCTCATCAGTTCAACTAAATGAGCTAATTAGGTACACAAGCAAAACCATGCAAACACAGCACAGAGCCACTCAGATCTACTGTTCTAAACCTATTAGCTACTAATTTGAACAGGATTCCTGATGAAGACTTGTACACTCTTTGTCTGTTTAGAACCAGGTTCATGAGAAGGAACGGCCTTCACTAGCTTTTCTTAAACTTCCCAAATAGGACACGCTCCATACTGCGTCCCTCAAGTTGTTTCAGGAAACCAGTTCATAAGCAGACGAAAACTCAATGCTTCAGTTGTTTTATTACAGGCTTTCGAGTTTGTTTATTTTTCCCCCCACACAAGTTTGAAATCATTAAAACTCTCAAAAGTTGGAAATCTACAAATCTGATTAAAGCGTATGGGCATAATTATATACAGTGCTGTGAAAAAGCATCTTTGTCACACTTAAATGATTGCGATCATCAAACAAATTTTAATATTACACAAAGAATTTACAAATAAATACAAAATGCAGTTTTAAATCATTTATTAAGGGGAGAAAAGCTGTCCAAAAGTACCTGGCCTTATGTGAGAATGTAATTGATGCCATGATGTGATATAGATCAGGGGTTCTATTTCTGATTTATTTTAGAAACATAACTCCTTAAGCATTATATCTTTCATATATCGGACTCATTATACGATTACTAAAATGTGGACAATAATGCTGAAGAGGGCAACTTTCCTGAAAAACAACACGTTTCATTAGATTCAGACTGTTAATTATAGGCTAAAATGTTTGCTGAGGTGTTGAGATGTAAATTAAACCCATTTATCTTGAGCGACCAATAAAAACCGGATAATAATTACAGCTCAAATATAAAGTCTACTCATTTTAATAATAGTGGGTTGTGAATTGCGCTATAGCCAGAACAGCAAAGTGCAATTTTGTTCATTTCCTGGCCAAAATCTTACCGCGTCATCCTGAATAAATTGAAATTTCTATTTGACTTGACAGAAAGTGAGGGCACCACACAAGGCAAGAGCATGAGAGGCTGGGTGATGGGCGTGGGGCTTCTGGACAGGCTCAGGTAGTGTCAGAGTTCGAAATGTATACTAGAGAAAAAACTTGCACTTGCATACTACTGTATTCAATGTTCTGTTTTCTTGTTCTCATGGCGTGTTTCCTCTGGGTACTCCGGTCCCCCCAGACCAAAGATATGCAGATTAGGCTAATTGGCGTTCCCAAATTGCCCATAGTGTCGGAATGAGCATGACGTGTCCCCAGTCTCCTGGGATAGTCCATAATCCGCCTGCAACCCTGAATACAGGATAAAGCCGTATATACAATACGTGTGTGATTGAGTAGTCATAATTAACTGTATGTATGTAATTATAATTGACAGCTATGTGATTTAATCAAATATGCAAATAAATTATTTTGTTCGTCAATTCAATGAATTGAAACAATGGGTCAAGATTTGATTCACGCTTTTTAAATGATTTACAGTAGGCAAACTCGTTACATGTTAAGGGGCGTAAAATTGAGTTGAGTGATGTAAAACTGTCAAATTTCTTGAAGAATATACACATTTACAGAAAATATAAATGCATTGAATCTACTGCAAATACTCAAATCACTTCTTCCTCCTTTAAGCTTATGAGCGGTTAGTGAGTGAGATTTTCAGGAAGAATAGATTCTTGTTTTTTTATTAGGTCATTTAAAGATTTTAAACTTGTGAGAAATATAGCGCCGTTCAATCTAAATGAAAATCCCAAAAAAACGAATCAAATCAACAGTCTACCTACATTTCAGAGCTCCACCAATAAGCATTGAAACGCGGCGCTAGTTGTGGTGTTTAGATTGGTGTAAACATTACTGCTATTGAATCAAATTGAATAGAAAACAGCGATGCTCAAAAATCTAATCGAATCAAGAGTCTACCTGTGATACACAGCTTGCAATAACATTGCTGGATATCATGACAAATTTAATATATTGTGGGGAAAATGAAAAATCTGTGTATCCTACCATGCTGTCTACTAGATCACAAGATCATTGGGACTCCCAGACCTGAGCCGCTGGTTTACATCATTTTGTAGTTTTGAACTCAAAAACATGGCTACAAACTTCCAAGCTTTAAAAACGATGCTAACCAAAAGTTTTAATTCTGCAGATCCCATCAATTTTAGCAACAGAACAGTTTAAAAGATCGAACAGAACAAAAATGAATATCACACACACACACACACACAGCAATACAGAATACTGAAATAACAGACCCAAAAAGATGAATTGTAGCAGTAACTGCTAAAACCATTTCTGCAACAAATCTAGTCTTTTCTGTGTGTGTGTGCGCGCGTGTGTGTGTGCGTGCGTGCGTGTCTGTGTATTTGTAATGGGATAAACCCTTTGCAGTGTTTGGAAGGACATGTGCGCAGCATAAATTCAGTATGAACATACAATCGATGCGTGATGTGATGGGATGGAGAGACAGCAGCCTTTACAAACACTCTGAACGCTGTGATTGCGTAAATAGGTGAGGACTGCTGAATTTCAGTGAGAGCGCCAGAATCAAATTTAGCCGCTTCGTTCGAGGAGAAAGTGGATTAAGCGCTATCTAATTACATACAGCACTGTGACGACGCTACGCGGAAGAGTGCGAGAGCCCCTGTGTGTGTAAAAAGAAATGTAAGGGAACCATATTATATCATTTATAACTGTCACTCAAAGTGTTGCAGCAATACGCAAGAAATGAAACTTATCCGCCTCTAACTGTGTGTGGGTGTGCGTCTGTGTGAGAGGCCTGTTACAGCTGAAGGATTCTCAACTGTACGTCCTATCATAACAATGCACGTGTGTGTGTGTGGATAATTAAGTTAAACGGAAAAACACATAACCACATTAGCCCTGAGGTGTTCAGCCATCTCCGTTATGTGATCACCTCCGAGTTCCCCTCTTATCATCCGTCTTCAACCTCCTCATCTCATCTCATCTCTCCAGCCCTCCATGAGCTCAATAAACGAACGTGCCGTGCATTATATCGGCCCGGACGAGCAGATTATTAAAGACGGGAGATGAGGATGAGAGGGAGGAAGAGGAAAAAGTGTGTGAATGACTTGATTCTCTTCACCTGCTCATTTCGTTCTCCCTAATCTAGGAATCCTCTGGGCTGCAGCACAAAGAGAGCGCGCGGCCATGATGGAGGGTTTCAGTGTGAATGTTTTATTCATCCAGCTGTGAGCCCTGGCACCTTTGCGGAAAGCTCATCATGTTACGAATTATTTCAGAGGAGGAGACCGTCTGCTAAAGGGATGATCAACTCAAATTGTGAGACGAGAGTGAATCAGGCGGGGTTACGTTGCAGGAAGCGGGACGGGATGTTTAGTATTTCTAGCGCGGAGTCGCCCAATGCGTAAATCGATTGGGTCTTCAGTTGTTTTTTTTTTTAATAACAGCAACTCTAGTAACATTTAAAGCTTCACGATGTAACTCATTATACATTATAATTGATCTTTTGTTGGTCAGTTTCTAACTAACAATTATTTTAAAAATGCCAAACGTTCTAAAACTGACAAATTTCTTTAAAATACAGAACTTCTGCAAAAAATTTAAACTAATGTGTCTGTATTTTGTGTTTTGAGAGATTATCGCTTTTTCTTCTAAGTTTAAGGACAGTTGGTGCAATATCTCCACTTACCGGACCGGAGTGTGAAGCAGAAATTTTGGCAGAGGAGGGAAAAAAAAAAAAAAAAAAAAGATTATCGCTTTGTATGAGACATGACATTTAATCAATCAATCAACACCAAAAGCTGGTTGGCGTTTCCCTTAAGCAATATCGCATGAAAAGGAATTCGCAGAAATCATGATTGTTAAACATAACGGTAAAAGGTTAAGGATGTGCAGTTAAAGGTAAACTTCAGGGTAGTAAACATGTCACTGCTGTGGGATTTTTTCACCCTAAATCATCTGTTTTTTTCTTTGTTTAATGATATAGTTAGAAAACCTCTGCAAAAATGCACACAATTAAAGATTTGTCCTCAAGTGATGATCTGGAACCTTATCCTTTCTGAACATGCGTCACTAACCCAGTAACTGCTTTAAACATGTGGTGGTGACACACTCACCCGTAACTTGGTATCACTTTGCAATTTGAACCGGCTTCATACTGTACGATACTGTTATTATTTAATTCTAAATTAGGATTAGTGGTCTTTTTAATGCATAATGTGGCGTTTACATTTGTGTCATTGACTGAGGCTCTTTACAAAGTTATAGCTTAAGGGGGTTAAGAGTCTGGCTCAAAGATTCAACTTACAGCAAACAACAAAATTCTGTCACTGCTAGAAACAAGGTAACCCTGGATAAAATCAAGTTAAAATGAGTTATACGAGTCCCATCATTAGAGAGCCAAAAAAAAAAAGGATAAAAAAAAAAAAATAGTGCATGCATTACAGCTTCCTGTATCCTTATTACATAAAGCAGTCTTTGAAGATTTGGCATGAACGGTGTCCTCATTTACCAGCCACAACCGGCTCCAAACTCCTCGTCTTCGCCTTCTTAGAGAAAGTAATAATCACAAACTGAAAACAGTTTCACTTTGAGCATCTTACAGTATATGACTGCATTAAAGGCATGATGTTTGATATGTAGGAAAACTGAGGTGTGTTGCTCGCTATCCAGTTGTACTCCTAAATACTACGCTAGAGACTAACTGATCATGTAATCTTTGTGCTTCGCTTGAAAGAGAAGCTTCAGAGAGAACATGGTTTCGAAATGCTCATTACAGCATATAACTTCAGACACACTTGAAAATTCCATTAGACTGGCATTAAAGGGATGGTGACTACCAGCGTTACATCACTCTGGAAACCTGACACTGAGAAGAGCACCGTGTGTGTGTGTGTGTGTGTGTGTGTGTGTGTGTGTGTGTGTGTGTGAGAGAGAGAGAGGGAAAGGGAGAGACGTTCACCACACAAGAGATAACCCTGCTTTTGCCAGAACCACCTGGTTACCATGGAAACCAGAATGAAGCTGATAGAAATAAGACCTGTTTTTTATTGTGTGTGAGACAGAAAGAAAGATGGGAAGATCTCTTACAAAACAGTTCAATCTATGGGCCAAAAAAAAAAAAAAAAAAAAAATCTTAAAATCAAACTGCAGTACCATCAAATGTCATTGACACATCTCATGAAAGAGATGCCGAGCTAACAAAAGTTTCATTACAAGAGTTTGTGTATTTAGCTGTTTTCGAGTCATTCTATAATTAAGGGTGCACTATGCGTCCATTGATGATAAATATATTTATTCCAAATATTTTCTTCAAAAATATTATATTTAATCTATTAAGGGAAAGCATGTTGTAATGTAACACAAACATTGCTATGCTTCACTTCACTGGAAAATTGGAGTAATGTTGCGAAATTGTCAGTTTCTGCCAATTTCTGCAATAATAATAATAATAAAAAACACATTAGCGTCAGCTACAACTACGTTTTAACTTATTTCAAAAGTCCAAATACTAAAAATAATATGTATAATATTTTTAAAATTGATTCTCATTTAAATCATTTAATGTCTGCTAAAGTGCTGTCAAGTAAATAGCAGAATTCCATCCTCTAACTCAAAAATAATTTGCCCCACTGCCGAGTGACCCGCATCACATGATCTCAATTAAGATTAAGATTCAATTATTTATACTCATATATACCTTACAGCCAAGTGAAATTATTATTTTTCCCCCCCCCCATATCCCAGTTAGGAAGCAGGGATCAAAGCGCGGGGGGTCAGTCATGTTACAGCGCCACCTGGAGCAGATAAGGCTAAGGGCCTTGGCTCAAGGGCTCAGCAGTGGAAACCTGGTGGTGCTGGGTTTTGAACCTCGACCTTCCCATCTTAGCCCAGTATTTCCATTTCCATAACATTTAACCTTTAACTGACCGTAAACTATGGTATGTCCACAGTTATGGTTTACAGGGAACACATCGGCTCGAGCTTTGCCCCATCGGCGAATGCATATGCACATGCGAGATGCACAAGTTTCAGTACTGTAGGTTTTGGCGTACACTGTACTTATATCAACATTGCATTGTTTGTACTTTTCATGACCATAGATATATTTTGGCATCAGATCCTTTAAAGGGTTTTGCATATGCCTAACTACAAACATTGAAACAAAAGATTTTAACAGTGAACTCATCTCATAAAACATTTATACAAAGTCAATGCATGTGCAATGTGAGTGCTAATCATTTATCTCTTTATTTATTTATTTTTTTAAATAAATTTAATCAGGCAAATTTTCTCAATTTGCTCATGTGTGATTATAGTGATTACAGCGTGAAAAAACTATTTGCAGAAAGAGATGAGAGCTGTATAATTCCTTTGTTATTATCTAATTATATTTCCTCATTTAAGGGTATACACACTTCACTAATTATTTTCGTTGAAAATAGTGTGAAAAGGATTAATGTTTAAATCATTTTATATGTAACATATATATATATATATATATATATATATATATATATATATATATATATATATATATATATATAAAGGCTAAGTTCACATTAGCTCCCATTTTCTGCCATGGTATGAAATATTTTCTGAGGACTGTGTGGATACAAAAATGAACCGTCACTTTCCTATTTTGTCCTCCATCAGTAACTGTACAGATCTGGTTAGTGGTCATGCAACATGAATGAGAAAGGTTAAACTGGAAATTAGACCTGTGCAAGTTAATCAATTCTGCAATTCAATGAATGTTTCGTTGGTCAGTTTCCTATTCTGAAGTGTTTTATACTTTTGATACATGTTTAAATATTTGAATTTAATATTTGAAATGTTAAATTGTCTTAAATGGAAGAACTCTAGCACAGCTTTTGCAGAAAACACAAGTTGTGTCCATTTTCTCCAAATACAAATGTTTATACGCCTACTGGAAAAAGAGTAGCAAGGAAATAAGATGATCACTTTATTTGAGACATTTAAACAATAAACCGCACAAGTAACAGCATTTCAAACATGCTTATTACCAGAGCTATGAAACGTACGTAGACTGATGATTCAATACAATTGGTGGGTGTTGAGTATTTCTATATGAATCGATAATGTTTACTGTCTGATTTGTCTCAAGCAGCCGTATATTTATTTTACAGGTTTGGAATTATTAAATCTATTTAAATGATCCAATAAACAAACTGATTGATTTGTTTTTATATGTCTCATACAGAGCAATAACCTTTTTTTTCCTGCTAAGCTTCTGCTACAACACTCCAGTCCAGTAGGTGGCACTATTGCAACAACTGTTCTATCAAAAAAAAAAATTTTTTATCATTCATTTTAGGCCATTTAACATTTGCAAGCTTACCTCAATAATTTGGCACACAATAAGTCAAAGTCAAATCATACAGTAAATATTAGTGCTGCTGAATTAAATCGAAAATCACAATGCTCCTAAATCGAATTGAATCAACCGTCTAACTACTGCATGATTCAGAGTGTTACTGGAAATTTTCCTAACTTGGATCTGATCTGAGGCAAGCATGCGAAATGTTCATTGATGCTTGTGAATGTAGACTACTGTACTGTACATGGTTATGTTTCTTAGCAGTACATGGCATGATCGTACATCATGAGTAACGAAACTCATTACTGCGTTCCTCACGCTATGTGAAAGCAAGCTGTCCTACGCTGCTGTGTAACCCGCACGGAGCGAATAGGAGAGGATCCAAGCGCAGATCAAAAGTCTTCACTGTTTAATTAGCAGCTTAGAAAAAGCTAAACGTGCGCTGCTCTTTTCTTCTGACAACAGTTGTGGGTGTGAAACAGGGAGAGGGGTCTCATACACTAGTGTCACTAGCACAGAGTATTTCTCAGCTGATTCTCAGTGCTGGGAGCCGTCACGCTCTAAGTCTCGGTTTATTCGCCGTTAGATGATTTCTGGCAATGGATGTTTAAACTGATTCAAGATATAGGATAATGAAATGGTGGCTGCATCAAATATCAGTTGTTTCTTGGTCAAAGCAGCTTCATGCCTCCGTAGACTGTTTCCAAAATATAAACAAAATAGAACACCCCCCCTCCCCTCCCCTCCAAAAAAACAAACAAACAAACAAACAAACAAAAAACCAGGAGGTAAGGCAAAACAGATGACGACAAAACATTTGTCTTGTGATCTTTCTAGTACAACAATGCAGCTTTTGCTTGTCCAATCAATATTATGCAAAACAACGCTGAAAGCATGCAAAATATGCAATAATCTCATTAGAACAGTTGATTTTGAGATGCATCTGCTCTGGAAAGCCTTCGTAATCTAATCTGAGGTGCTGTTTGTTAATTGGCGATTTTTTAGGCTGGTAACTCTATATGAACTTTTGATCTTGCTTTCCTAGGATGGTCTTTATTAGGGCCAGTTTCATCATGTTGCTTGACGGGTTTTGTGAATGCACTTGACAATACTGTTCTTGCAAGAACTATTCCAGGACAGATGACCTTCATGCCTTAAAATAACAACTGACTGTTGCTGTTGTTACTTAATTATCTAATGCAATGTGTTATTTTATAGTTTTGAAATCTCCAGTATTGTTCTAGAATGTAGAAAATAAACCAAAGAAGGAAAAAAAAAAAAGAAAAGAAAAAGCTCTGACTCAGAAGGTCTGTTCAAATTTTTGACTGCTTCCGTACATGGAACTGAAAACGTTGAGTCAGTTCACATGCAAGTCACTGAGAGACTCCAGAGAGACACGCAGGAGTGCTAGATGGCAGGTGAACATCCCAGTCCATTTTCTCCTGCATCCATGTTGAGAGATTTCGTGTACAGTAGTCTTAAACACTGGATTCATTTGTGAGGATCTGCACAAGTAATGATCTACATACAGAAATATAGGATGTGTGTGGCTGCCATGTTTTGCATGTCTATTTAAGAACAAGTAGGGTTTGCCTTTGGCTCAGTCTAGCAGTGATGCTGGAGAGATTTGTAATGATCCGACTGTGTACTTCACTTTTAAATCTTGGAATTTTTCCCATTAAAGTGTGCAATTTTACTCAAACGCTCACATTCAGTAGTAGTGAGGCTCTTGAATTTGAGTTTCTGAGTTACCGTAAGCATGTGTCATTAGCCCCTGTAATAAAGATCAGTTCTTCAGGATTGACAGTCTACTGGACTTGTCATCTAAAAGCTGCATTATTTAGCTGTAGCTGAAATCCAGAAGAATATCAGTATCACTCACTCACTCATCATCTATCCTGGAGCCTATCCATCACAGGGTGCATAGACATACAAGAATATCAGTATCCTTCTGTCAATTTTTTTTTCTTCCATAAAGTACATTAAAGCTAGCTATATTCCGATATACAGAAATTCTGAAGCTTCTTTTCTGATCATTCCTGAATCTGAAACGATCCGAAATCTGAACACCAGCAGAAATGACCTACTGGTGTGACAAAGTCAATAAGTCCAGGTTAAGTCTTCCTGTCTCACGGCTCGACTGAATACCGTGCGACATCATCAGTAGGATACCTGGAAGACTGATTTGGCAACTATTAATGATAATGTTTTCCACGTGTGATGGAGAGATGGAGAACCAAATGGTGATGCTGCCAACACACATTTGCTTTTAAATCTTTTAAATGTACACTCAGCACAAAAGTGTTCTGAAAAGAGTGCAACCTTTTTTAAAAAGCACATGATCACAGAGATCTATAAAGAGGCTTCGATCTTATTCAACAAAGGAGGTTTTCATTCAGGCCACACTTCAATCCACTTGTTTAATGAATTCACGGTAGTCTTGAAATGGCTATGTAAATGCGATTAAAATGTTTGTTTTGTTTTTTTTACTGAATGAAATTAAAAAGAAACATGCTTTAAGATTTTTAAAATGGGATAAAGAACTTTGAAGGGATCAAGATTTAATAATCTTGTTATATCATCTCTCACACACTCATTCTCTACACCGCATATCCCGTTCAGGATCTCGAGGATCTCAGGGGACTCAGGGTGGGTGCCAATCGATCTCAGGACACACAAGCACACATACTCGCTCGCTCACTCACACTACGGCTAATCTGGAAACACTGTTAGCATAATGTGCACGTCTTTGTATTGGTGAGAAAACCGGAGTACTCAGAGGAAACCCACTAAGGACACAGAACATGCGAGATGAGAGCCGAACCCTCAACTCTGGTGATGCAAGTCCACAGTACTAACAACTACGCTACCGTGCCACCTGCTATATTATCTAACTAAGTAAAAAATGATCAGTGGAATGCACTGACGAGGATAAGCACATTTTATCTGTTCTAACAAGCATGCAAACAGGATTGTTTGTTGCTTTCTTTCTAGCTTGTGATGCCAGGGCTATGCTATCTCCATACTGTCTCTACTGTATGTTTTGTTTTAGGTTGCCTCCATGTTCAAAGCTTACATGAAACCCTGGTAATTCTGATAATTGTACCAGATGCAAGGTTGATACCAATACTCTCTTTCCTTTACTTGTTAATTCTGCACTAAAGCGTTACAGCGATTCATACGGTCTAAACTCTGCTACATAAACAGATTCAATTATTGGCGAGTTATGACAAAACTTTTATTTAGCATTTTTGCAGAATCTCCAGTTTCAGCACTGGAAAGCCTTCAAGGTGAAGGAGTGTTTGCTTTGCAGTTTCTTGTTTTAAAGGTCCCATAATTTGCTATTACTTTTACAAGTTTACCTATACTACTCTGCAAAGGTCTTGCGCCGCTCCTTATTTCTTCACATTAAATTGAAATAAATTATATAGGGTAGATTAAAGAATTAAATTACACCCTTAAATCCTGTGGAAACTGGAAGGAGTACTTCAGTATTGCCTCGGTTTCCTTTTTGGTTTAATTTTTCTTAAATAAAAAAATGGCAAAAGTTATAAGTTGCTATTCAGCTGAGGTTGCATTTGCCTGATTCTAAGAACCGCTACGTTCAGATGATTTTTATTATGATTTTACACAAAATAAAACAAGATTTAAAAAAGGGGGGGGGGGGGGGGGGGGGAGTACTAACTCTTGAACATAGATACTTTTTATGCTTGAATGGTTCACAGGTTACTGTGCGGCTTAACAAACAAAAACTTAAACCAAAAAACAATTTTAAAGAGTCAAAAAAAAGTCCTTCACAAAGCTTGGAGAACAACGCCTCAAGACTAGTAATTGAATGATAATTTTTTTGGGTTCAAAACTCCCTTTTTTCAATTCTTTTCCTGATGCACAGTTTCTGTGTTTACTGTTGAGCCTCACAATGTCAGCGAACAGTAAAGCTGCGCAACAAGCCGTGAGAGGGGATGTTCTTGTATGAGGTCACACTAGGTTGGAAATCTAATTGGAGTTATTTTCTGTTTTGGTCCTTGCTTTTCTGTGTGTGCGCTCGCATTGCAGACCAACCTTGATGTCTAAAAACGAATCTTTAGCATAACAGGAGGTTACAATCTGGGGTTGAAACCTCACTGCCTGTGATGCCCTTGCTGTCTTTTTCTTCCTTACGTGACGGATGTAGGTGCAGACTTGCACAGGTTGTGTGGTTTTAAAAACATGCATTAATCTGGAAACGCTAATGATATGACGAATGGAGTATGTCAATTCTCCATCGTCTCCGTTAGATGTGAAGAAATGAGACAGGCGTTTGAAGTGAAGGAACGGCTCCACCCGTCTACAGCTGACGGGAACCATGAAGGATTGGAGTCTTGGGAGGAAGACAGTCACACGGAGATAAACAGCTATAATCATCAGTTACAGTGTAGAATTCTGCAGGCCGCTTAAAGCCAAGGCTCCTCACACCCACTCCAGTCTCATGCAGATAATCAGTGAGTTGCGCGCTCTGTTCTCTCACTCACTCTCTCTGTGCTAGCAAGTATGAATGGATTGATAAGAGCATAATTACAAGGGTCTGTGCTGTGATTAATTTGTTAATAGCACCATTGCCTTCGGCCTGTGAGAAAAGGCCTGACTAATACATGCTACATTCTCCTGAGTGTGCGATAGATCGGCTGCATCTCCATTTTTTTTTTCCTCCAACTCTTATCGGTGTGTTTCTACGCATGCATTCCCTCCAGCGTTTGTCAGGTTGCCAGAGTTATTACAATTTCTCAGGTTGTTCGTAACTAATGAGTTCATACAGCGTGGTCAGCGTATTTTTCCCGCACTGTGCTGTTCTCTTGAACCTTTCTCCCAAAATGCCATTTCAATTTTTGTAATCCTAACACATTCACCGAGCTTCAAACTCCAGAAAATAAAAAAAAAGAAAGGGGGGGGGGGGGGGAACGATTTTATTCTTCTGTTGGGAAATCACCCTGGGAGAGAGAAGTCTAAAATAAACCCAGCCACTTCTGAATTGCTCGTCTTATGAAATATATTGGAAAGGGATTTTGGGTATATGGTGTTAAAAGGCTTTTTGGTACTGTTCACCTAAAGGTGCTGTCAGAAAGTGAAGAATATGACTTGCACTTGTACCCTCTCAGCAGCATGGAGACATCAATCGTACAGAGCCCCTAAAGTCCCAGGCGTGTTTTTTTGTTTGTTTTTTTATCTTGTGGGAACAAGTTATTTTGTTATTTATCTATTTAAGTTTAAAGGTATACTAGGTTTTTGCATAAAAACACATCTGGTTTATTATCATTTATATTAACATCAATGATTTCTAAAGCATATTTGGAACATAAAGGCTTTCATGGTTTTATTTGGGCAGTTAATATGCTTTGTGGTTAGAAAGTGAGATACGATAACTTGTGATTTAAATATATATACTGTGTGTATATATATATATATATATATATATATATATATATATAAACTTTTGGGACTATGTATAATTGTTATTTGGCCCTGCTTGGTCCCCTTTTTTTCTTTTTTTTCTTATAACCATTCTTAAACTGTTCAAAAAAAATGTATATATTTTTAAACATCACTGCTACTTTGATAACTTGCATAACACCAGGCAGACACAAGGTTCAACATACAGTATTCTGTATATTTAACCATAAATTAACTTCTATAGATGGATGATGGTGACAGCAGCAGTTTCAGGTTAAAAAACATGACCAGAAATATTTTGTAATAGAAAAATTATATATATATATATATATATATGTTTTTTAAAACAAAATTATCAATACTGTAGAAATGGAAATACAGTGGTACTTTGCATACAAATTTAATCAGTTCCTGAGACGAGTTCTTAAGTCGAAATTTCATATTGCGAAACGCATCTCATTATTATTATTAGTAGTAGTATATATTTATTATATGATGTATATGAAAACAATCCAAACAAATAGAAAAGATATGTAAATGAAGTAAAATCTGAAAAGGAAAAAAAAAAAAAAAAAAAAGGACATTAAACCTCACTTAACCTTAGTTTGTGATTCCTCTAGGCAACGGCTGCTTTAAAAAGACAAAACTAAAAGTGTCTCCATTTTATTCTTGCTGATGTACATCATGACTTTCTTTGGACCCATGCTGCTATGTCGTCACTTAAACTTCTAGCTCCTAGAAGTACGTGTGACCGGCTCAGGTGCCCGAAAATGCTTCGTATGCCGAGGTACCACTATAATTGTAATAATCTGTATGTTCAATGATCCAACCAATCAAGGAACCTTTAGTATATTTTGGATAAGTCACTTAAGTACTACTTCAACATTTCATACCTATTCGATTATAGATAACGAACACAGCTAGCTAATCTGATTCACTGATAATTAACTCATTAGTATAAACATGACCTATTACGTACAGTAAGTGTGCACTATTCATGACCGCTAAGCAAGCCAGGAAAACGTACACACAGCATAATCATGTGCTTGACTAGTGCTGCGCCATTCATCGCAAACAACAAAATCGCAACATGGACCTGTGCCAACTGTTTTAGCACAGAAGCCTGCACTTTATTACAGGTAATATACACTCACCTAAAGGATTATTAGGAACACCTGTTCAATTTCTCATTAATGCAATTATCTAATCAACCAATCACATGGCAGTTGCTTCAATGCATTTAGCAGTGTGGTCCTATTCAAGACAATCTCCTGAACTCCAAACTGAATGTCAGAATGGGAAAGAAAGGTGATTTAAGCAATTTTGAGCGTGGCATGGTTGTTGGTGCCAGACAGGCCGGTCTGAGTATTTCACCATCTGCTCAGTTACTGGGATTTTCACGCACAACCATTTCTAGGGATTACAAAGAACGGTGTGAAAAGGGAAAAACATCCAGTATGCGGCAGTCCTGTGGGCGAAAATGCCTTGTTGATGCTAGAGTTCAGAGGAGAATGGGCCGACTGATTCAAGCTGATAGAAGAGCAACTTTGACTGAAATAACCACTCGTTACAACCGAGGTATGCAGCAAAGCATTTGTGAACACGCACGACCTTGAGGCGGATGGGCTACAACAGCAGAAGACCCCACCGGGTACCACTCATCTCCACTACAAATAGGAAAAAGAGGCTACAATTTGGTGGTCATTGGTGCGTACCTAATGTAGATTCCAAAGTCCGTCCTGCAATCAGCCCCAATCACTGATGCATCACAGTGCAGACAGAGGCAGCTTACTCTTTGGAAGATGAGCCCCGCTATGCTGAGACGGAAGAAAAGCGGACGAGTACATGGAAAGCTGCTTCACGCCTCCTCGGAAAAAAAAAAAAAAAAAAGAGACCTGTCACCGTTACTCAAATATTTATCGGTACTACACTAATGGCCTCTGTAATTAGTTGATCGTAAAAGGCTACAATTATTTAGATCCGCAGAGAAGCACATGATGCATTAAAATCAGGCTTTACTACTCCGTTTCCTAACAGAGGAGATCAGGGTTGGTGATGTTATTGACCAGTCGCATTTATGAATGATAGTGCACTATACAGTGTTATCCTGAATGCAGATATAAACACAGTAAATAAATTTAATTACTGTATATGTATATACCAAACCCCAAAACACCCTGCCACGAGTTAGCGGTGTTACTGTATGTACAAGCTGCTGAAATATAACGTTATCTATTTACAAAACTTTTAAAGACCTATATGAGATGAGATAAATAAATAGACAGTCTGTATTGTGTGCATTTCCCATTGAGGTGCAGATGAGGACGCAGATAAGGTTGAAGATGCTACAATACATTTACAGTTATAATAAAACATTGTTTTTTTCCTCTCCATTAGTCCATTCAGTTACACCAGACCTCACTGACGCGGCGTCCGAGCTGCACTCGAGTGACCTTTTATACAAACTTTATTTCAGGACATTCAGCAACAAAGCAAGTGTATAACGAGCTGCAGTGTGATGCATGCTCTCCTAGTGCTCTCATTAGACATGCTGAGTGCAGAGTGCCTCTTACGCTCAATGATTCATAAAAGCGTTGTTAGACGGGCAAAGAAAAAGATCCGGCGTGCTCTTGTTCCTCATTTAAAGCAAAACAATTAGAAATTTAAAAGAAGTCTGGTGTAATCCTTTAAAATCCTTAAAAATACACCTGCAAAGACTCCTAAATTAAGAATAGCCTCAAAGGATGTACTCTACATGAAAATGAAAAGTTAATAGAAAAATGTCCTTTCCAAGCACCATCTGCTAGAAACATACATCTGAGCATGTGCTAGAAGCCAGAAACGCCTTGTTTAGCAAGAAGCGACGCACATCACGTTCCTACGCGCGAATGCACACATACAGTTCGGCTTAGACACCAAGAGGCATGAGTGTGTGAGTGTGTATGTGTTTGTGTGCACTGACAACACAAAAACAGGTAGAGACATGTATGTGGGAAAATAAGGACTAGACTGGTCTTGGTGTTACTCAACGGCGTATGATATGAAAGAAAAAGCCACACACACGCACACACACACAGCCACACAGCTTTCCCAGGAGAAACGCTTTACTAGCGACAGAGCTGACAGAATTTATTAGACCCAAAGCACATACACAGAGACAAGCAGGTCAGTAGTGGCCCTGGTGTCACTTCTTAATATGTATGCAAGTGCTTTATCTGTGTGTGAACATGGAGCACAACTAATAGTACCGGTCTCACCCACTCGAGTCAAAAGTTCACTCGTATAGCGGAGCGAAACCAAGGAAATTTAAAGGAATGTAAGAAAAATAAACTCCCTCAGTGCAAAACATAATAGCCATCTGAATGTGGAAAGGAACGAGACAGGAAGAATGAAATCACTCCTAGCAGCGATTCATTTCCATTCAAGCTGACTTAATCACCACTTTCACTACAAGTTGATGGGCTGTGCGGTTACAGGAAAACAATTGGTGATGTCGGTAGTGTGATGAGGCTCAACCCAAACAAATAACAGTGTCCCCTGAAGTGTTTTACTCCTGCGATGCCAAAGCAATTTTTAAGTTTAAAGCAATTTACAGTCACATTTAATGCTGTGAAATGTCAAAAAAACAAGCTCCTGTTATAAACACTAAAGTCAACCCCTTACCATCGTGATTTTGGTTTCTCCCTCTCCAAGCTCATAGCGCATAAAACACAGTCTATCATGTCACAGAACAACTGGGACGTGCAAAGCGCGCCAACCTGAAGACTGGCCATGAGAGAAAGGTATCACTCAAAGCATCACAGCTTGCCACACATAGGTCCTAGCAGGAAAAGAGTTGAGAACTTAGCAGGTCTCAAACTGATTGAGCATCCATGGAATGCAAAGGACAAACAAGTCTGATCCGTGGAGGCCCCGCTCACAACTCTCAGAATAAGTACAGCACACCACCAGAAGCCCTGGCACAAAGTGAACCTAAAACCTTGTCTGTTTAAATAGTTTTAATGTTATGGCAGATCAGTGTATTACTACTGTGTTACTACAAAAACAACAACCCATTAAAACCTGATGCACATTTCAAAAAAATTTATTAATTAACTAAAATCCTGTGATGTGAACTACAGACAGAGCGGATATTATTCATAACGCATCAAGAGAGAAGTTTGCATCACTGTAAATGTCATGTTAATATCCTGTAATAACTCGTCCACCTTTCTAACAGCCTCTAAAACGTTCCTGTTCCTTACATTTACATTACACATTTAGCAGACACTCTCATCCAGAGCGACTTACAAAAGTGGATACATCATTATACGATTTCGGCCACCTTTCTGACGCATCTTGTTATTGTCGATTTATACACTGCCCTTTCCAAATCTGGTCTAGTGTGAGAGATGGCTGATCTATTTTTTTTTATTGATTTCATAATACATCACAATGATTTAAAATCATCATGCTTAGGCCGTCTTTAATCAGTAAAAAAAAAAAAAAACAATAAAGTATCTGTGTATGATGAGTTGAAAGACATGCAGAGATTTCTCGCTTATGTATACAGTAGGTAGTCCCCGACTTACGAACTAGTTCCGTTCCTGTAGCACGTTCGCAAGTCCGATTTGTTCTCAAGTCCAACAAAGGAGGTCTTATACGCCTTTGACACGGATATACAATGTAAAGCAACCCCTCCAATTAACTAAATCTGTCCCGTTTCCCCACACTGCCATCCTGTGGCATAAAAACATAACTGCGCTGATGGAGTACTTCATCTCACAGTGTTGTCTCTGTGCCTTTAAATCGCGAGGGGATTCCCGAACGCCAGTTTCCCCAGTGTCCCACTGCATTGGACTGTGAACTCTGTCTTGTTGAGGATTTTAGGATGTTGTTGAGGAAATTAGGATTATTTACCTTCAGGACAGGCATTTTCTATCACCGTGCTCCCGGACTGATTCATTGAAACCGGTGAGGGCGACTCATTTATACATTCACTTACACACTGAAATTATTGCGTTGATATAATTGCAAGGATTGATATCTGGTGTACGTCCTTGTCTACTTTTTTAGACATGTGAGACTGAACTGGAACTAGAACCGTGGAATGTTCGTATCTGTGGAAATTTGTATCCCGAATGTTTCTAAGTCGGGGACTACCTGTATTGTGTCTGGTCAGAAACAGATCTCTCTCTCTCTCTCTGTCTCTCGCAGTGTGGAGCTGGACTTCAAGCAGCAGGAGGACAAGCTGCAGCCGCTGATGAGGAGGCTATGCTCAGTGGAGGACTCGTCCTTCCCCTCGCTGCCTTACCCACAGGAGGCGTACACCTCCACGCCGAAACGCAAGGCCAAAGCCGAGGCGAAGAAACACACGCGCTGGAAACTGTGGTTCCTCTGAACGCACCGCGCTGCAGGACATGCGCGCACGTTTCTACGGTCTACTCGTCTTCATATTTCTCCTTTCCAGCTCTGTGTCCTTCTACATGTTCATCATATTATCACAAAGCAAAAAGATAGAGGGGGAAAGAAAAAAAAGAAAAAAAAAGTTGGATCCTGAACACTGAACCTGGCTGGAGTCTGCTTCAAATTAAAAATGGGAGTCTGCTGGGAACTGGATTTGCTCATTTAGTTTCGGAAGTTAGCAGAATATCTTGGCCCAGAGTATGAAACAGCTCTATTTCCAATTCTATGAGATGAGGAACTAGATTGAATTAAACTGCTACAAAGTCCCACATTTAAATGTATATAGAAATATATGAAAGCAAACTATTATTTATTTGCACACAAGCATATCTGCTTAAGTTCCAATATCCACATCCACACACACACACACAATACAGGTTTATTTACTGATGGCCTCTCAAAAAAAAATGAAAATAATTAAATAAAATAACAATAATAAGGAAAGTCACATTTTCCCTGAACTCTAATAAGCTATTATTCCTCATGAATCTCAATATGACTGGAGTCTCACCAATAAGACAAAGCACAAGGACACTACAGACTCTACTACAGATGAAGTGGACTCAACACATGGACTCGGATTTACACAGACACTTAGACAAAATGGAAAGACACTCACTCAATTCTGCAGGGGGGGGGGACGCAAAGAAAAATCTGCAGCTATTTATCAAATTTCTATATCATGTTTCAGGAGCTCTCGACATCTCTTGTGATGTTAATTTAAAAAGAGAGACAGGAAGAAAAAAAAGCGAATACCAGATATTTTTATATATTCGTAATATCAAGCATTAAATTCAGATTTTTTCTAACACATAATGTATGACGTTATATCTTCCTTTACTGGATTATTATAATATTCCTATAAAAAAAAAAAGAAAAAGAAAAGATGCATCAGAAGGTTGGAGAGCCTGGCCTATTTTTAACTCCATCTTCCCTTCCTCAAGTCCATCGAGGATCAGGGAACTGAAGAGCACTGTGCAGGAAACAACCTCAGATCTTAAACACGTTGGTTCACCTGGCACTTTGTGTCACAACGCTGGATGGTGCTTGCCGGTGTGCTTGTTTGAGCTAAAAGGTAATGAGAATATTTCAGGATAATATCAAATGATTATTTTATCCTTAACGATGCCACGCCACGCTTTCTTGACTCAAGACGTACATTTCTACACCTGGAATGTAAATACGTTCATATTAATTTCGAAAAAAGTAAAAAATCATTTATCTAACATAACTTCATTACAGCATTGTAGAACAATTACGCGGACACGAACGGATTTAAGAAACAGAACATCTAAAATCAGGGCTACTAGCATCTCCAGGAACAGGAACACGGTTCATCAGGGCATTTTGGCCAAAGCATCTGTGAAGCCAAAAACAGCAAGATGGAGAAAAGACGCGGCCAGGCTGCTTTATAAGGGCAAACTGATTCATATTTAAATAATGAACTCTTCGAAGTGGTTTGATGTAGGCCGAGTTCTCTACATTTCACACTAGACTAGATAAACACACTTCTCTCACCAGTTATCTTGTACATCAAAGGATCTGACATTCGAGTAGTTCAGCTGTAGCGTAAAAGAGAGACCTAGATGATATCTGTACCTTAAAGAAGTGCAATTGATTCACTATGTGCAATATTGTGCATTTTATACTGTTTTTAAAATCAAAACAATTTAATACACAAAATAAAAGCTGAGAAATAAACAGAGCAGTGGTTTAATGTGAGTATGTGGGCATGTCATGAGAGAACTGCAGACTCGACCGAACGAAGCCTGGTCCTTCTGCTGCGCGCGGATTACCGAGGAAGCGCGAACGGCGAGATCGGAATTACAGGATTCGGTTTCCGGTTTGATTCACGTCTCCGTGTCAGTAGTCGTCTTTGACCAGCAACAAGCAAGACGGAAACCTGTGAGACAGTGACAGTCGAGCGTTGCAGATTTACAGCGAATACACAGTTACGCTCATTTAAAGGTAAGAGGTACTACTTTGTTCATTGCTGATGCTCTAAGCAGTCATGTTAATCTTATGTCATCAAAAAAATCAAGATTTTGGGGACATTGTCTAGTTCCTGAGAAGGAATTTTTACTTGATGGAGCATTCTCTTGGCTCTTCTCTAATCGAAGTTTGGAAGTGACAAGTCACTAGATTTAAGTAAACGCAGCCATATTTAATTCCTGTTGTTGAGATATTGAGAGAGAATCAGCACAAGGTCACGAGGATGATCCAAAAAAAAAACAAAAAAAACAAAGACAAACAAGGTATCTCGACAACACACAAAGGACACACAGTCATTAATACAGTATATTTACATCATCTGATGCGTTCACATCGGGGGTCGTTTTAAAATAATCTAGACGATAAAGACATTTATTTCAGCTTCGGTTCACTACATCAATGGGTCAAAAGTTCACAGACAGCAAGTTGACCGCCTCTAAACAATCTGGACGTTTCCTGAAATTGATGAAATGACTTTCAAAAAACTTCCGACTGGCCAGTAATCAGGAGTTAATTACAGTAGGAGTGCATCTGGAGCTGTATTTGGAGCTAATGCCTTATGATTAGATGAACTTCAGCAATTTATCCATGAAACAAAATGTAGATTTAGTTAGACACGAGTCATCTGAAGAACAATATCAAAGCAAATAAGCAGAGGTGTTATTTTCCTCAATTATTTTCCATTCTATTTGATAAATAGATTTCTTGTTCGTTACAATGGTTTAATTTTTATTAGATTTCTGGACAGGTCTGTAGTAGTAATGATCGAATAGCTAACGGACTCAGAGCTTGAAGCGTTTGCGTCACCACAAAGCCCTTATTTACCCTTATGATAAATATTTAGTTACATTCATCATACTGTTTGTAAGTCTCCATCTTCTGCCCACACGCCATGAAAAGTGTTTAAAGGAAATTTTGTTAAAAAGGCTTGGATATCCTGCATTAAACCTCTGCTGACCTATAATGCAAAAATCCTGAGCACCCCCCTTAAATTAAATGATGCAGGTTTGAAAGAATAAGATAAACACAATAAATGGTTTACTGTGACAGGTTGCAAAGTGTATAAAGATACGATTTAAAAATTGAGCAGCAGCCTCATTTTCCCTCTCATCCGTTCCAAACACTCAGCATTCAGCATCACCAGTATACTAATCACTAATCGGCTGATCATCTGTCAACAGCTGCGCCTGTTTCTCACTGGTTCATGCATTAGATTAGATATTTTTTAAGCCTGAATGATTCATAGGTCATGGTGTGGCTTAAGAAACAAAAAAAACAAACAAAAAAAAAGACATTCCTCTGAAACTGCTCAGGTACAGGACAGGGACTGGACTGAAGAGGAGAGGCAAAAACCTGCCAAAAATGAGGCCTTCATGAAGTCTGGAGTGCATAAAAAGAATTCCAAGAAAGTCACAGTTCAATCCATCCCAACTACATCTTCCCTGCTTCCTGTAGCGAGGTAGAAACCTGCAGTAGTTGTCGCTCAGAAGAGAGAAGCAAACGCGCTAAGCTTTCTCACCATCGTCTCCTCCCGCTGCCACTCTGAACATCAACGTTCAAGTGAAAGTCGGTGTGTAAAAAGCTAAAGGGATCATGTGGGAGAACATCAAAGTGATCAAGAAAGAGAAGCCCGGGATGCTAAGCTTTCAGGAAGAAGAAAACACAACGAACACAAAGTGACGCACCACCGTACTGTAATTAATTCGGTATTTCAGTTGTACGATCCATGATTAATTTCTATTCTAGTAACTATAAGCAGTTATATAAGAAGCTCTCGAGCCACGGCACACCGTTTAAAGCTCAGATCCTCTCTCTAAAGAGCTGTGCGTGTTTGTGTGCGATTGCAATTTTCTACTCGTACACAGCACAGGACAAATGAGAAATTGAAATGCATAAATCTGAACGGGATGACTGACGCGGAGGAATATTGAGGAGAGGTGATTTGCACAGCAGTGCTGCAGCACATCACAAACACACACAAATTACACAGATGCATCAAAGCATCCATGTCACATAGCGAGTACCGAGTTAGACACATCAATAAATATTTAGCACGCTGTAAAAGAAGCCAGCTCACGTTTAAACACTTCGAGTCAAAATGAAGACGCTAGCTCAAACAATATTAGACATCACATCTCGTACTGTATCTCACAGCCAAAGTGCTACTCAAAGACGTTGTCAAAAGTGAAAACATGATGTACATAAATAACAACTCTATCCAAGTAAAGCCATCCCTCTCCAATCTGTACCAGTAACTCCAGACTTTTCACCTTAGTTAACTACACGAGCATGACACTAGACTGGGTTACACACAGGAGATGTTCCATGCGTAGACAGACTGCTACTGAAATTATGATTTGTTCACCACTATACACAGAATTAGTCACATTAGCTAAATCAAAACAACAGGGTCACAAAATATTTTTGATATCTGCTTTATAATTACATTGATAACCATTATCGGAACGATTGGTAAAGTCTGTAATTTTAACAATAACATGGCTTCCTGGACAAGAACTTTCTTTAGGCAAAGTTCCCAGTTAAAAAAAAAAAGCTACCAGGAGAGAAATGTCAGTGTTAGTTTCTTTATGGTGGTCTATTCATTATAGTAGTGTACGATCAATCAACAGCACCACTAGCACATTAAAGGAGTTATTGTCACATTCTTCGTAGAGTCCTGACCTCACTCCAAGCCATTTGCACATGTTTGGGCAATTAAAGTGGTTCCTGGGAGGCCAACGTTTCAGGCGTGAAGCTGGCGGTCTGATCATGGCTCCAGCGTACTGTGAAAACTTTCTAAGCTGATGGTATCCAAGCACTAGTGAAACGCTGGGATTAGTGCATTAGTGTAGCAGGGGATTACAATGGAACCTTAGATTACGAACATAATTCGTTCCGGAAGCGGGCTCATATTCCAAACCACTCGTAAACCAAATCAAATCTTCCCATAGAATCAAATGAAAACTCAAGTAATTTGTTCCACAGCCCAAACAAATAAATACAGAAAAATAATTAATACAATATATAAAGTAAAAATAAAACAAATTAACCTGCACTTTACCTTTAAAAAAAGTTAAATCCCAACAGATAAGTGTTTCCGTTTGTGCGCGCAGACGCCGTGTATTTGTGTGTGTGTATATATGTGTGTGTGTGTGTGTGTGGAATTAGCCCCTTCCCTCGCCTCGTCTTACACAGTAAAACTCCTCCTCCCTCCCCCCACCTCGCTTTTTAAGTTTCAAAAGTCCCAGTGTGATTGGCCTTGTAATGCAGCACTGTTGTTCAAGAAACTCTTATAGCAGCACAAAGTGTTTTAATGGTCACTTTATAACGCTAAACAAAGCTAAATAATATGTTCAACTGCGACCCTGATTAAGTGATGCGCTGCACGCTGCTTATTTCAATATCATTATTAGTACAAAACAAGATTACTCATACTTGATACCATAACTGGAGCCATCCCTAATCCAGCCTTTAGACAGACAACACAAAATAAAGATTCATTCTCAATAAAGCTTGAGCATGGACCAAGACTGTGACTTGATGCCATGATGCAGACGTAACAGATGGGTTATAAACAAACGTCCGAAGAAGGCGTCTCTTTGCGATGTGGATCGTACTAAAGTAACTAGCAGCATATCAATTCAAGCTTTGTAATAAAATATTCATGAATGCAGACAGCATGGGTGTACACTAAAGAAATAAAGCCAACAGAATCACTGGTGTGAAAGAAAGCCATTATCACTTTTTTCCCCTCTTTTGCTAAAAATGACATCAAACATTGCTTGTTATAAGCATTAGTGTGTGCTAATCATGCTAATTGAGTGTAAATTAAGTGCAGAATTCATAGAGCCATGTACTGAGCTGTGTGTAACTGAAAACAGACATTCATCCACCCATTTATAAGTATAGATATTTCAATGTCTAAATTCATATATTTTTATTTTTGCTCTAGCTCAAGGAACATATTACTCTAAGAAATCTACTAGAAATATTACAAAAATCTGTGTAAAATATTTAAATGGATCTTCAATTTCCTTCTAAATACAGCTTCAAGCAACATAAAAGCAGTTCACTTGAGGCACACACATTATGAAATCTTGTGATTTGTGGACTTAAACAACATGCAGTAGGCTTGACATTGGCTACCGGTCTCAATCCAGTGTAATACACACCGATACAGAAGGTCACCAGCTATGTTTACATGGACCATATTCCTTCAAAAAAAGAGCTTTTTAATTAAATTTTTTCAAACTTTGAGGTTAGGTTAGGCTTCCCGTCTTCAATAAATCCCGCCTTCTGAGTTATGATTGGTTACAAGAATTCAGTCTCATCTATGATTGGTTAGCTGCGTTACTACAAATGAAAATGCGAGCAAATCAGTAGCCCTTCTCAGCCAGAGACCCAGTGGATTAAAGTCCTAAGACAAAGACGATTAGGAGAGCGGTGTTCTTTTATAGCTTTTACTGATCAAGGATGGAGGCAAAATTTTGCTCGCAGGAACTTGTTACGTTGCCTACAGTAGTGTTACCTCATGTACCCTCAAATAATTATTTTTCAACAAGAGAGAAATCATATCCAGTGTTTGTACAAATATTACTCTAATATCATCTAATACTTCCAGAATAAATGGATTATCAGAGCTTTACACCATCCCTTTCATTCTTATTGGGCCGGATTGAGGTGTTTAAATCCTGCATTTGTACTCAGATTAGTCCCATTATTATTATTGGAATATTAGGGTCCAACAGGGCTACAAGCAGTTAAAGGACAGTAATATAGAGAAAAATGTATGCGCAGAAAATCCAATAAATGAAAAGCAAAGATTTCAAAGCAAAGAAAAATCCAGAAAGTCAACCCACTTTCATTTCATTTCCAGCTCTTCAACAAACCAGGACATTAAGGTTAATTAAAGAAGCCTGTAGTT